>CM068979.1:11339639-11919639 GCA_035357415.1 Ophraella communa | reverse complement strand
CAGCGATAGAGACCCTGATTATTTACATTCTGGAAGTGAAAGTTCAGATGAGAGCGAAAGTGAAGTAGTTGATAATTTAGAAATAGAAACAGAACAGCAAGTGGATGGTGAAACTACAAAAAGAACCAAAAAGCGTAAGCGCAATAAATCGACGTGGAAGAAAAATGCTGCCAAAATAGCTAGAAACTATGGGAATCAATATGTTTCTTCTTCAAAGTCCCAAAAATGTGTAGCTGCCCGAGAAATTAAACCTCCCTGTAAGGATACTTGCAAACTCAAGTGCAATACAAAAATCAATGACGAGTCCCGGAAAGAAATTTTCAAAAGTTATTGGGCCCTAGGGAGTTCACAGAGACAACGGGACTATTTAGCATCATGCATGATTCCTATCAAACCAAAGTACCAATACCATCGACATGAATCTAAACGTCGTGATAATAATGCATTTCATTTTAATATTGATGGAATTCCTATTCGCGTGTGCAAAACTTTTTTTAAATCTACTCTAGACATAACTGACAGACCGATAAGAACTGTAATTAGTAAGCGAGATCCAGTTGGTGGAATGATCTCACCTGATTTTCGAGGAAAGCATGGAAAACATCATCGACTGGATGCGAATATCAAGGAGGGAATTCGAAAACATATTGACTCTATACCGAGAATTGACAGCCACTACACAAGAGCTCGCTCTTCCCGTGAGTTTATTGAAGGTGGAAAATCCTTACGGGATCTGCATAGGGACTATGTTAAAGAGTGCACCGAAAAGAATTTACCTTATGGAAAATATCTGATATACCATCAAGTATTCACTCGGGAATTCATCTTCTTCACACCAAAAAATGATCAGTGTGGAATTTGTGCCACATACACAAATTCAGGAGAAGAGGAAAAGCAAAATCTCAAAGATGAGTACGAAATGCATCTATCAGAAAAAGACTTGTCTCGTTTGGAAAAACAGTCTGATAAAGACAATATTAGTAAAAATAATGTTATGGCTTGCTTTGATCTGCAGGCAGTGATGCCGTGCCCCAAGGGGGATACCTCTTCTTTTTATTATAAAAGCAAACTTAATGTTTTCAACTTCACGGTATATGAGATAGATCATAATAACAATGGTGACCAGTGCTATTGCTATATCTGGGATGAGACTCAAGGACATAGAGGAGCCAATAAAATAGGTTCATGTCTTTTGAAATTCATTGAAGAAAGGTCCAAATTGAGTCCGGATGAAAACATTGATTTTGTTTTGTATTCGGACAATTGCGTGGGGCAACAAAAAAATCGTTCTATTTTAAGCATGTACATCTATGCTTTGTTGAAATTCCCTAATGTACAGTCAATAACGCATAAGTTCTTGATCGTCGGACACACGCAAAACGAGGGCGATAATGCACATTCCCTCATTGAACGCCAAATAAAACGCTCTTTAAAATCCGGGCCTATTTTCCTACCGGCTGAATACGTTGGTGTCATTAAAAGTGCAAGAAAAACTGGAAACCCATTTTTGGTGACGGAATTGTCGTTTAGTGATTTTTTTGACTTAAAGCGATTAACTGAAATAGTTGGAAACATGGAAAGCAACGATGACAAGTTGAATTTCATGAAAGTAATAAAAATTGAGAAAGCCGCTCCGTTTACAATACTTTATAAGACTTCTTATGCCGAAGATAACTTTAAGGAGTTGAAAATAAAGAGACCTACTCGAAGACTCTCATCAATAAACAGCAACAACTTTAATTTGCATCCATTGTATAACAGTAAGATCAAAATTTCAGATCAAAAGAAAAAGGGTTTATTGGAACTTGTGACGAAGAAGCACATCCCTGTTTGCCACGCTGAATTTTATAAGAATTTGTAAGAATTAAGTTTTTTGTTTTCGTTTAAATATGTTTTTCTATAATAAAATATCTTTTTCTACAAAAAAAATATTATTTTCGTATTATTTCAACAAAACGACAAAATAAAAAACATGACGTCTAGTTTTTATGGAAAAGTGTCACAAATCTAGTAATGAGCGAGATATCACGAACTGTTATTTAGTAACTGATATCTAGAATTCACGAATCACGACTGTTACCTGATCTCGTAGAAAAGCGTGACGTGATCACAGCCACGGCACAATATTGCCGAGTTTCCTATCGTCTTCTGTCTGTTAAAAAATCACGTTTTTATATTTCAATATGGCCGATTATTGCATATCACCATAAGACTTGACATAGACTGCAAGCGACATCGTGCCTTGTTGACATTTGTAGAGAAGTAAAGTTGAATTTCGCTTCACACCATAAGATTAACACGTGCAATATGCGAGATCGTGCCTTACGGACTTTGAAAACTAATTGAATTCACAATATTTTAATAAGTATGTATATCAGGTCCGTGAAATCGGAATATTGGGAATCATTTAGTAGCAAGTAGCAATTTTTGTGTGATTTACAGTTTGTAGCGTAGGTTAGGTATACCATATGCCATACTATAATAAAACTGCGAAGGTCGTGATCACGTCACGCTTTAAAATCACTGATATCAAAAAATCACGGTAGCAATTAACATTGTGATTTAAAAATCACGATATCGCTCACCACTACACAAATCCAACAAGGGATAGAACACCCTTCAATTTAGGGGGTGGTTTTGTTATAATATCAATAAAACACTTAACCATTTTCAACAATACAGTATAAACTTACATTAAAACTAAAAATTTGTCATTCAAATATTTCTCTCTCTTAACTACACGTCGTTTTCTCTTATCTGAAAACTTAAATCGGTCCTACCGAATAATTAGCAATTTTGACTTGTGTCACTTTTCTATCAACGGAGCGATATCTACTTCACATTTCAATAGTGCCTTTGTGGCTAATTCATAAGGCCTGTAAAAAAGGGACCTTTTATGTCTAGAACAACACAGTCCACCGTTACAGTATTATCAGAGGTGGGTAGAAAAAAGAGGTCTCTACATGTGTCTCTATCCTTGATCTTCCATCGTTTTTAAGACGAACGTTGTGAGGATAGGGAGTTTGGGAATTATGATATAATTTTTCCTTATTTTCGAAATTTTTCCAGATTTGCTAGTGCTTAAGCAATAAGCTTTCGAAGTCTGTTTATAATAACCCAATGTCCTTGGATTATTACTACTGAAAAGAGGTACAATTTTTGTTGGTTGATCATTTTACTCGTTATGCTTTAATAGCAACTTCAAAACACCAGACAACAAAAGATTTTATTAAACTGATCAATCTAGTCCAAGTGGCAGCACAAAGTGCTTAATTTTGTATACAAGGCAATACGTAACTAGATGACATCATTTTTTATTTTTTTTCAAATGGATTGCCCTGTATGTTAGATTCTTATGAAAAAGTACTTTAAGTATACTTTTAATTTTATTAAGTATCCCCCCTCCTCGAAGATCAACAATTTAAAGTATTTAATGAACAAATAAATCTTGGAAGTTCACCACTATTAAACTGTTTACTTTGATTGAGTCTTCATTTTATACATAGATAAGACGTAATTATAACACAAATATATTAAGTTATTGTAAAGATCAGCAGGATTTAGTTTTTTCCTGGTTTTTCTACATCATTGCACAGTTATACTGATCTTAGAGGGAAGTACATCCAGGATAATCCCTTAGGGCTATTAACATCTAGGCTTTAATATTGTTATATCTTATTACTTCCATACTTGGTCTAGCCTTACCTACTTAATCAACATCAGGTACCTAGCTACAAACAAACAAAATGTATCTTCAATTTGTCAGTCTGACGATGCTAGTTTTTAGCGAAACAGCTGTAATTGTGATTTTAAACCCAATTTTTTCAATTAAACTTGGAAGGTGAGTTTTTTTATTATTATTAGTAGCAAGAATGTGGTACTTGCACTGTGGCTCTTCTGTTCATTATAATGATATCATTAACAAACAACCCAATGAACAGATCCAGTAAGGTGGCCAGTAAGATCTTCAGATTTAAATAAAATAGTTTTTTCGATGGGCTCAGGTTTACAAAGTTTCCCCTACAACACAATATGAACAATAACAATATGAAAATTAGAACAGAAAACGAATTTAGATCAATTTCCAATGAAATTATTATTAATGTCAAAAGATCTTTTGAAAAACTATAGCAATATTAATATAGTTGCTGGAGACGGTCTGATTATATAATTACAATCAACATGGTACTCACCTCTTTCGTCGCTGGTTTTGTTCACACAAGCCGCCAAGTGTGAGTTTGTAACATAGCTTACAATTTTTGATTTACTTCAGTGCCTCCATAGGGTTTGCTACATTTCGCTAACTCAAATAGTATCCGGAGCATACGTCTACATACCACCTGCTTCCTTTTCTTGGATGCTGTGCAGCACTAGGTGTTCTGTAAACAACCAAAAATGAATATCTGTTCTATTCACTTTAGGAAATTTTGTGAAGAAATAAATTCTACCTACGCCAGTCTCGACAATAGAACCATGTTTTTACTTCTACTTTGTTACTACATACTTCCCAGTGAAAGGACTACCGAGAAGACACAGGATGTGTCAATCACATATACTTAAAAAAAACTAAAAGTGCGATAAATTATTTCAACCATTCAGAGTGTAGAAGAGATAACTACAGAAAAAAAAGTTTGAAGGAATTATTTCAAAAAAGCTCTTAGGTAAATAAAAAATAATTGGGGTTTGCTTAGCAAACAAAAATTGTACCTCTTTTCACTAGTAATAATCCACGGACATGGAGTTATTATAAACAGTTTTTGAAAGCTTATTGCTTAAGCATAAGCAAATCTGGAAAAATTTCGAAAATAAGGAAAAATTATACCATCATTCCCAAATTCCCTATCCTCACATCGTTCGTCTTAAAAACGATAAAAGATCAAGGACAGAGACACTTGTAGAGATCTCTTTTTTCTACCCACCTCTGATAATACTGTAACGGTGGACTGTGTTGTTCTAGACATAAAAGGTCCCTTTTTTACAGGCCTTATGAATTAGTCACAAAGGCACTAATGAAATGTGAAGTAGATATTGTAAAAAACAATTTAATGTGACAGGGGTGCCACAATTATGTGCTATATATGTGCTAATTTTGGGCGACAATAAAAAATTTTGGGCTTTTTTAGCGGCGGAAATATCAACACTTTTGATTGGCGGTGCTAGCTGTCTGGGAGCCACTACGCCACTACCGTATCTCCCGCATTTTGGGTCGTAAAAAAAATCTAAGCACATAGGAATTATGTGCTTAGGAAAAGGTGCCTAAAATGAAAATTAAGACAGTCCATCAGATAGTCACCCTTAAGATGTTAAAACGGTGCAGGATGTTTAGAAGTAAAAGTTACTAGAAACAACCAAGTAATAATTTTTTTTGGAGAAACTTTAACAAACGAAAACACAATTTTAATTTCATTTTAAATTAAAAATTAAAAGTTAATTTGCATGACGAAACTGTAACACTGTGCGATTGAACGGAACACAAAAATATAAGGGTCTCATCAACATTATCAAAGCCTTGAAGCTTATTTTGAAAAAAGAAAAATCTTGATAAAACAAGTGTTTGTGATTTTCCTAGATTGGCAATAACTTCAATGCATGAAGAAAGCAAATGTAATCTTGGAAAACTATACCCAGAGGTCAGTATTAATTGGTCTTATTGAAATCAGACTGTGCATATTGACAGACATTCTCATTGAACACTATTAGTTTAAGTTTTTAGTGCCCAGTAGACTGAAACAAAAGACTGCTAAATGGAAGATGAAATCTTCATACATCCACTCATAATCTGCTGTGCTCTAAACATACCTTGACTAATTAATATAGGTGTTTGTAAAATAGGATTAGTATAAGTAGTTACCCACTACCAAGGCACTTCCTCAAACTGACCAGATAACAAAAAGAAAGTTAAACACATAAAATATCAGGAGCAAGAAAAGGGTATACAACAGACAAAAAGGTCGCAGTACAATAAATCCAAAATTTATAAAACCTACATATATACAAGTTTCATTCCACTAGTGTAATACTGTACCTTAATACAAATGGATCCTGGAATGTTCCGGTGATCCAAGGTTGCTGATTCTAATATGGCCTCTTTAGCCATATATCACCTCTTGGTGGTGATGGCGGCCTGGGCATTTTGAAGGCTGGCGTGGAAAATGGATTAACCCAAACGGGGTTAACTTTCCTTCTTAAGTCATTGGAAGGTCTGGTTCTATCGGCTCTATCTCGTTCCCTATCTCCAGGAGGTCGTCTTTTTATGTCCGAAACTTTTCGGTTTGTTCTTCTAGTTGCGCCTATTGTTTTAGAGGTACTTGGTCGATCACCGTCCCTAATTTCATTTGTTTTTCGTGCTTCTACAGAGGATGGTTTTCCTTTTGAGTCTTTTGGCCTGATAGATATCTGGCCAAAACCGAAAAACGGCTCGAAGTTTAATTTCTCTAATGCCTTCATAGACGAATCGTCGACCAAGAAAGTCCAACTATGTCCTGGGCCAAGTTTTTTACTGCTTATTACTTTCCATTTCTGTGTATTAAGGTCGCGATTCATTTTTCTTAGTATATTAAAAATCTTTTTCACCGGACAATGGAGTCTCTCTACCCTCATCAGATATATATGCCTCGCACACCTGAGTTTTGGGTAAGTCCTTCTCCTCCACTGCTTTCAGATTTGCTCCTTCCCACGGTCTGAGTCGTTTTACCACCTCCATTAACCATTCGGAGCTTGCTTTATCCGCACACTTTACCTGAAGCCATCCTAGCCGAGATGAACAGCTAAAAAATTTTACTTCAGGGCCGTTTTCGGGTAAATCCTCGACGGCTTGTAGGATGGCTTTTTGCAGCCTTCCCAAGTTGTTTGACTCTATTACCTGCAACGGGTGATCAGCGTGGATTATTGCCACTCCAACAACTCTAGCTGCAGCCCCATAGGACGTTGCGTCGTTCCGAACACGTTTAGAAGACACTGTCTCAGGTGAGCTTTTTTCCGAACAAGGTCTTTTCTCGACGCTCTTAGAAGAGGTTCCATCCCCTTCTAATTTCTTCTGTGGATTTCTCTGTTCAAGTATCTCCTTCAAAGCTATTTCATAAGGCGTACCTTGCTGCAATAGTCGGTGCAGCCGTTTTCGTCCTGCCCCACTTAGCCTTCTTCTCTTTCCCTCCGGTTTTTCCAGAGGAGACTTATGAGGTTCTTCCTGTTTCTCCTCAATAATGTTTGTTTCAGGAGTCCGTTCGACCGTCTCCTGAGCTTTCACTTCTTCAACAAGGGAATGATCTCCCTCCTTGCATTTTTCTGTATTTAATGTGTCCATTAAGTTCCCACGAGTAGCTAGGGATATGAAATCGACTCGACCAGAGCCCCGCATGGTCGAGCAAGACTACTTACATCCAGTGGTCGCCTGATACCTGGATGCCACCGTTGAAGACTGGATTTACCCACCAGCCATCCATCCATCGGCACGGTACGAATAACACCTTAGATTGGGGATTTTTAACGAGGTTTACTCCTCGTGCATCCCCTTTAGTCTGGCTTCTCCTCTTTGACCTGTCCAGCATGGGATACCCTACCGGCGTAGCCCAAAGATTCATTCATTTACCACAGTTGCTTCCTATTGTTCCTGCTTCGTCAAGGGGGAGTAACTGTAAAGTTTATTATGTTAAGAAACCATATTTAATTATTTTCATAAGTCTTGATAATAGTATACATAATAATTAATAATAATTTTATAAATAGCATAAAATATATAAAAATTTATATATTTACAATAAATATGTAAAAAATCAATTTGTGGATTTTTGAATGACAACTCTTTCAGTAATGCAACATATTTTTTAATATTATGAAGATGTAAGGGCGTAACTGGTTGAAATGTAGCACAACTGTGCGCGGCAGCTTTTCGTCGGTGGTACAAGACATGGGTACTGTTTCTTACTTTTAATATTTAAATAGAAAAAGAACAATGTGAATAATTAACAGTGGATACCACTAAAATAATAATGGACAACTAAAATATTATTTTCGCCAAATGAACAAACATGAAGAATAAAGTAAAGCAAGATCGTTGTAGAAGGTGTAGATTCAGTAAGATAAAAGAATAGTAGAAAATAATTTAATATTTTTTATCATATATATGACATACCCCAATTACGATAATTACAGCTAATTATTATGTACTAGAGAAAACCTTTTAACTTAAAATGTGGACAAAAAATTTGGTCTATCTAACCAAATTTCAAAATTACTAAGAATAATAAAAACTCTTCGAAATTTATTGTACTAACGTTTACTATGTGAAAGTTCATCTTATAAATAGTGGAAGTTTTGTTGAACCGTTTAGTTGTTTACTATTCTTAATAAAAACTCTTCATTTTAACACAACTTCCAAGTTTAATTGAAAAAATTTGGTGTTAAATCACATTGACAGCCGTTTAGCTAGAATTAGCATCATCAGATTGACATATTTAAGTTACATCTTGTTTATTTGTAGCTAGGTACCTGATGTTGATTGGGTAGTATTAAGGCTAGACCAAGTAAAGAAGTAATAAGACACAACAATATTAAAGCCTAAATGTTATTCGCCCTAAGGGATTATCCTGGATGTATTTCCCTCTAAGATCAGTATAACTGTGCAATGATATAGAAAAACCAGGAAAAAGCTATATCATGCTGGTCTTTACAATAACTTAATCTATTGTGTTACAATCCCATCTTATCTATGTATAAAATGAAGACTTAATCAAAAGAAACTTCCAAGATTTATTTGTTCATCAACTTTAAATTGTGGATCTGCTAGATGTCTTTTATTTCAAGTTTTTCAAGGAAATCTAAATTTTGTTTTCTATTACAAATATGTAGTATTTGAATGTCATTGGTGTGTATGAGTGGGTGTGTATGAGGGTGTGGATGTTCAAGAACCTGTTTTGCATAGTTTGACTTAACTGATTGTTTTAATCTATAAATATACTCTTAAGTCTTCATTGAATCTTACTTCAAAATTTCTTTGTGTTTGACCTATATATGTATACAGCATTACATTTTGGACAGTTAATTTTGTAAACACCATATTTTTTTAATTTGGGTAATTTTGTTTTTACATTTAACAATTTTGTGTTTTAAATGATATTAATGCTGATATTGCCGAAGTTATTGTTACGTGGACTATAAATGATAGACTGTGGTTCACGAACTTTAAAACGTATAATTTAAAAATAAATCTTTTATATCAAAATGACAAATGTAATTGCTATTCCAAATTTATGTGACATTTACCACCACCTCCTATCTTGATTTTTCTATTCCCACTAACCCACCAGAAAGTTGGAGAAGGTTCGATAGATGCCGCTTTTGTCGTCCAGTAGACCGTCAGAGGTAGTAGCATCAGTCAATAATTTTAAGGTTGACAAATCTGTCACCTTGACGTTCGTAACATTGCCCCCTCCTTTAGACTGGCGACTGCCAGTCCACCGTCTCCTTGATACGCAGCCAACCGATGGAAGTGTACAATCTTCATTTTTGCTCTTGGTCTTTTGATGCGATAGACGACATCGTTGGGTAACCACGTTGTATGGACTATCCCATAGTTTCTACAACTTTGGACATCGACCCTTGTAACGGACTTGTATATAATCACACCAAGGCCCGTATGCACCAACAATCGTATCAACCACTGGTTGAATAATCAACGGTTGGCCTCTAACCGATGATTTCAACCAACGATAACAAACTTCGCATGCACCAACATTATAGCAATTTATTGACATTTTATAGCAATCCGGTTCGTGAACCAACAGTGTAGCCACTACTCTGTGAGTATGGCCACTACAATTATAAAATTTTGTTTTATTTCTTAAAAATGGCGAGTGAACGTGTTGTGATGCATTTTTCAGAAAAAGAAAGGGTAGAAATTATTGAGAAAAGAAAAGTTAAATTATGTGCAAACCGCCTTAATAATCCCATTGCTGTTGCTTTTGTTAAACGATAACGTTGCTTAAATTCAAGTTCTAAATAATTATTATATGCCGAATTGCTGTTAACGCATTTATAATTTCGATATTATCATCATCAGAAGAAGACGTAGAAGATAAATCCATTTTTTTTGAAATTTAAATTACTTTTAATATACCTGCAATGTAAAACGTAATTTTATACACTACTAGAAGAGCTGCAAAATATTGCTGTATTTTCTATGACCAATAATCAAAAATAATTAACCCTAGGTTAGTGGTTTGTTCCAATAATACTATTAAATACTATTTATCTAGGAGATATAAATACCATATAAAAACATTAATTTAAGAAATACATAGAACATATATTTACAATATCCACAGATCATATAACTACTAAAAAAATAAGGCAATATCAATTAAATTGAGGTTATGAAACGTCGATTGAATTTGTAACCAGCCGAATATGGGCGATCCGAACCAATGGTTCAATTTAACCACTGATTGGGTTGGTGCATATCAAATTTGCAGTTTTTGACGGTTGAACCGTGGGTTGAATTGGAATCGACTGTTGGTGCATATGGGCCCAAATCTCCTTCGTTGGCTCGCATATCGTATCGAACTTTCATCCGGCCACTTTCTATTTTTTTTTTTTTTCTTTTTTTTTTTTTTCTTGGCATAGACTATAGTCATACAGCCAGTCTCAACATGGAACTACTAAATAATTTACCAAAAAAAAAAAAAAATAAAAGGATTACCAACAGGGTCACTCTCTTCTCGCCTAGGGGCCCATCAAGGCATTTAAAAAAAAAACAAACAACAGTAGGCCACGGTATGAAGGGAGAAAGGATACAAATAGGTTAAAATACAAAGGTTATGAGTAGTTTTCTTCTAACATTTTACAAAGCTATTTTACTATCTTTTAAAAACTTAATGAGACAATTATATACAGTCCTCGAGTTTAGTGATAATAAGTGCTGAAGATTCCAAGGAGCTGGAACTTTATTATTATGTAAATCCATTACTAGCCTATCAGAAGTTATCTTATTTCTAGGGCAATTGAAAAATATGTGGTCCAGGTTTCCTTCCTCTGAACAATATTCACAACGATCACTGTCTATAACCTTAAGTTTGAATAAGTGTTTAGGGTAGCAGGCATGTCCAAATCTTATTCTGATAATGGTGGTAATATATTTCCTAGGAACAGTCAAGTTTTTGTACCAAGGTATTTTAGGTATATATGGTTGAAGAGACGTGTATCTATTTGAATTGCCAACGGAATATTCCTTCCATACATAATCCCACCTTTGAAATAATTTTAATTTTAATGAAGACCGAAAATCACAGGCTGTAATATTATATGTTGTATCTCTACCATTCAAAATACTTTCTTTAGCTAGAAAATCAACATATTCATTATTTTCTAGACCGATATGTGCTTTAATCCAAACAAAGAGTATACGTTTACCACTGGAGACTAACGTTTGCTTGAGATGTTTGATTTTATGTATATAAGGGCAGGTATCCATATTTGGCCATCCAGGTTTTCCAATAGAGGTCAAAACTGATAAAGAATCCGATAATATCACTATTTGATTCGAATTGCATTCCGAAGCGTAATTTAGTGCCTCATATATTGCAATAGCTTCTGCTGTGAAAATGGAGATTTTTGAGTTAAGCTTAAATTTTTTTTCAATACGACCCAATGGGATAAAGAATGCGCATCCAGTGCCGTTTGGAGATTTTGAAGCATCAGTATATATAACGACAGAATCTTCGTATTTTGATAATATTTTCTATTCTTAATCGTTCTCTGACGTTCTTATGGACACTGTCAATTCTTTCGGCTAAATTTTTAATATAGCTTTCCTTATGTTCTTCACGCGGTTCAGGCGTTCCAAACAATAAATCAGCAAGAAGCCGCAATTCCTTTCCAAATAAAATTTTTGCTGGTGTTTCTCTTGTCGCCTCGTGGACAGAGCTTCGATATGCTAGAAGGAACAGCTGGATATAGTCGTCCAAGTTATTTTGATGTTTTTTGACGGCGATACGAAGATGTTCAAGTAGAGTTCAGTTAAACATTTCTACCATTCCATCCGACTGGGGTCGCAGAGGTGTGGTTCTGGTTTTCACAATTCCTAGCTTTTCACACATTATTTTAAACAAATTAGATGTGAAATTCCGACCTTGGTCAGAATGCATTTCTCTAGGAACTCCAAACCGACAAAACCAATGGTTAACCAAAACTTCAGCAACAACTGTTGAGCCCTCTTGATCAGGAATGGCATAGGCTTCTGGCCACTTACTGAAATAATCCATTGCCACTAGGACGTAACGGTTTCCAGCTGCAGTACGGGGAAGCGGTCCTAGAATAACGTTTTTATTTCTTTCTTCGACCGCTTTCTGTAAAGCAGTAAATAGAAGGAATTATTTGTATTACTTTTGTTTATTATTTTTAGAGGTCTTTTTTAAATTTGCACTAGTGACATATCATATGTCATCTGTAACCTTGATTTTTAAGGTACGATAACCGCAAGCTATGTTTACAAAATTTACGATACACTACAGTATAACGTAAAATAAGAGTCTAACGTAACGTAAAACGACTGGCCGCAAACTCTCTATTGTAAAGATCAGCATGAATCGTTTTTTCCTGGTTTTTCTATATCATTGTACAGTTATACTGATCTTAGAGGGAAATACATCCAGGATAATCCCTTAGGGCTATTAACATCTAGGCTTTAATATTTTTATGTCTTATTAGTTCCATGCTTGGTCTAGCCTCAATACTACCCAATCAACATCAAACAAACAATGTCAATCTGACGATGCTAGTTTTCAGCGAACCAGCTGTAATTGTGATTTTAAACCTAATTTTTTCAATTAAAATAATTAAAACCAACATGGTACTCACCTCTTTCGTCGCTGGTTTTGTTCACACACGCCGCCAAGTGTGAATTTGTAAAATAGCTTTCAATTTTTTATTAACTTCAGTGCCACCATAGGGTTTGCTACATTTCGCTAACTCGAATAGTATCCGGAGCAAACGTCTACATACCACCTGCTTCCTTTTCTTGGATGCTGTGCAGCACTACATTTTCTGTAAACAACCAAAAATGAATATCTGTTCTACATACTTGAGTATAATCAGGAATACTTCCCAGTGAAAGGTCTACCGAGAAGACAAAGGATATGTCAATCACATATACTTAAATTATTTCAACCATTCGGAGTGTAGAAGAGATAACTACAGATAAAAAAGTTTAAAGAAAGTATTTCAAAAAAGCTCTTAGGTAAATAAAAAATAATCGGGGTTTGCTTAGCAAACAAAAATTGTACCTCTTTTCACTAGTAATAATCCATGGAACTTGAGTTATTATAAACAGTTTTTGAAAGCTTATTGCTTAAGCATAAGCAAATCTGGAAAAATTTCAAAAATAAGGAAAAATGATATCATAATTCCCAAATTCCCTATCCTCACATCGTTCGTCTTAAAAACCATGAAAGATCAAGGACAGAGACACATGTAGAGACGTCTTTTCTCTACCCACCTCTGATAATACTGTAACGGTGGACTGTGTTGTTCTAGACATAAAAGGTCCCTTTTTTACAGGCCTTATGAATTAGTCACAAAGGCGCTAATGAAATAGATATTGTAAAAACAAATTTAATGTGACAGCTACATTCTACAAGAATGTAGAAGAATGAATAAAAAGTAGGACAAAACACTCTACTCCTCCTGACGATCCTGTGTAAATATCTTGACATACCAACATAACGTTGAAAAAACTCAACCCAAGGGCGATTAGAGAACGGGAAAATGAAATTCCATGGAAAACAGGGGCATTATATTGTTATACTTCTATAAACTCAACTAGAGTAGAAAGGAACTAGTATCAACAAAAAAGCAACAACCATAGCACTAATAATGGTAAAATCCTGCCATAGTGGAAACAATCATCACATACTATGTAGTAGCTTGGAGAAATAAAGCCAGGGTTGGGAATACCTACTTAAAACACAACTAGCCAATGTATACATAACAAGGGCAAAGAAGGCCTGTCCGATAGGTGCTATAGAGGTTATCCAGAATCTCACCCTGCAACATGTAACTGTAAAAACCAGGTAAAAAATGAGTAATTTCTAGACTATTTTAAAAAATTCGTTACTGTGAAATGCCTCAGGATAAAATGGTACACTAACTATTCCAAAGCAAAAAGAACTGAAAGTAGAATGCATAGACTAAAAGGTAAGACAGTTTGGACAAACTGGCAAATATTTTATCAAGCAGACTACACACAATAGGAAAAGGTGCCTAAAATGAAAATTAAGACAGTCCATCAGGTAGTCACCCTTAAATGTTGAAATGGTGCAGGATGTTTATAAGTAAAAGTTACTAGAAACAACCAAGTAATCATTTTTTTTTGGACTAACTTTAACAAATGAAAACACAATTTTAATTTCATTTTAAATTAAAAATTAAAAGTTAATTTGCATGACGAAACTATAACACTGTGCGATTGAACGGAACACAAAAATATAAGGGTCTCATCAACATTATAAAAGCCTTGAAGCTTATTTTGAAAAAAGAAAAATCTTGATAAAACAAGTGTTTTTGGTTTTCCTAGATTCTCTAATAATACAGAAATGTGGAATAGGGACCGAAACCTCAGTTCTTGCACCTAAACCCAAAAACAGCATTGAAGTCAAATTATGCAAAACATCATACACACCAATGACATCCAAATACTACACACTTGTGATAAAAAAACAAAAATTAGATTTCCTTGCAGAACTTGAAATAAAAAGACATCTAGCAGATTCACAATTTAAAGTTGTTAATGAACAAATAAATCTTGGAAGTTCACCACTATTAAACTGTTTACTTTGATTGATGTAATTGTAAAACAAATATATTAAGTTATTGTAGAGATCAGCATGATATAGTTTTTTCCTGGTTTTTCTATATCATTGCACAGATATACTGATCTTAGAGGGAAGTACACCCAGGATAATCCCTTAGGGCTAATAACATCTAGGCTTTAATATTGTTATGTCTTATTACTTCCATACTTGGTCTAGCCTTACCTACTTAATCAACATCAGGTACCTATGTACAAACAAACAAAATGTAACTGATGATGCTAATTCTAGCGAAACGGCTGTCATTGTGATTTAAAACCTAATATATTTAATTAAATGTGGAAGTTCTGTTAAAATAAAGAGTTTTTTATTATTCTTAGTATTTGGAATTAGATATTTGTAGGAAATAATCTAGTACATTATTCTCATTGTAGACAACACAAAATGACAAGTTTTCATATTTTGGTTTATGAATTAATCAATTTTCCTTTAAACAGAGCAAGGTATAACACAAAAGAATTTAATTGTAGATATAGCAGTACTTAACGGATATGGTAAGAAACTAATAGACACATTACATATTATGTCACTACCTATTTTAGAATGAATTGTCTCTTTCAGTATAATTTATTATATACTCAGTATTGTTTACACATTTTACATGAGTTGTTAACCTCATGTTTGACCTAAGAATATCTGTATTTAATAGAATTTATCTTTTGAGACTAGTTATAGTTTGTCAAAATAAATCTTTTTGTCATTTCAAGATAAAATTTCCAATATATTATCAGGCTATTGTACACATTTATGAGTAAACCTGTTGGTAATGGTGTAATTAAAGGCACACCCTTGCAAATATATTGATTTTTAGATGTCATTAAAAGTGTTTTATGTTGGTTTAACTAATCATATGCAAAAATTGTTTTTTTTTTTAAATTAGGTCACTACTCTCCTTAATAAGATTAACAAAGCTGAACATTTCTTGAATTATTTATTAGATTTTGCATAAAAAAACCTTTAAAACAAATTAAGCATATTAAAAAATAATACTTTTGAACCAAACTTACAGTTTTCATTTAAAAAGCTATTTTCTAAATAAAAAGTAAATGTTTTGATCAAAAATTTTATTTTTTAATTTTCTTAATAAGATGGACTTCCATAGAATAAATTTCATTATAGATTGCTAAAAACTCAACATTAAAATCTGTCAACAGTAAACTAGAACATATAACATGTGTTATAAAAATTAAATAAATAAAAATAAATATCCTTTACCTCAACTTTTCATAATTTTAAATAAGAATGATAAACAATTATTAATAATTTTGAATTAATCATGCTTACAATAACATAAACACTAAAGTAGTTTTACTTCAAGATTTATATTTTAAAATGAATCATGAATGGAACAAAAACTAAAATATTTTTGCAAACAAATGCAGTAAGGTTCCAATTTTAGGATAATAAATTTAATATTGATCTTATAAATAGCAAATAGTAAAAGCTATTTTGTGCTCTGTTAAAAGTTTATTATTAAAATATGTAAACTAATAGAATACTTAATAGAATAAGTTAAAAATAATGTAATATTGTATACAATATACAAGCAAACATTAAATGATATGCCATGTGTTACAAACATAGCAAGAATAAGTAACATTAATGCTGTCCAGAGCCCCAAAAAAATTTCAACTTACTTATTTTAAAAACAAATGTGAGTAACATGTGGCTACTCTGGCTACCTTTTTAAAATGCACTAATTTGATGGTACAGAGACCCCAAGGCTATACAACTAAGGAAGGTCTTAATACTAGTGATGTTCAAATAGGCATCCGTCATGGTGACTACACTACAGTAGTTAAGGATTAATAAACTAGTTGTATCTGTAAATTTAAGTATAAAAATAGACTAACCTCTTTATGTAGAATTTTTCTTCCAAACATGCTACTACATACTGGAAAAAGTACATCTTTATAATTTACAAACAATTCCCTTTGTTTGCGAAACCTAGAAGAAGAGTGAAAGTTTAGTAAAAGTATGCTGTCTTACAACTAATTAAGGTTGTGCAGTTATTTTGTAAAATATATTACAATCAGTTAGTTTAAATTTAAAAAATAATTCAAATTCTTAATACCTATTTCAGGAGCATACAACAATGCAAAGTAGTTTTGAGCATTTATTTAATATACCTATTACATTTTTTATTTTTATATATAAGCAACATTATTTAATTTTAAACAATAAATTTTTATTGGTAAACTAAATTCTTGACGGTCTTATTTTATTTACAGTTTTCATTTTAAATAGTAGTAATAAAAAATAGAAAATCTATATATTGGTACGCCCAAAAATCAATTAAATAATTACATTTAAAATCAATATAATCCAAATAATATATGTATCACCAAAAATAATTTCCCGATAAATCAAATTGTGTAAATAAGTTTTCAACTATATTGCAGTACTTACGATTTACTTTTTTGACTTGAGAAAACTTCTATTCTGCAAAAATTCCATGTTTGATTGATTTACAGTTTCATTTTTATATCGTCAAAGCAACGATCAACGATATCTTCATAAATTCATAAAATGTGTATTATCTTGGCATTGTGCCTTATATCTACTTAATACTTAAGCTTTATAAGCATTTGTCATAATAATAAACTAGTTGTAATTAAGAATTATAAATTAATAATTCATCCTTCGTTCTAGAATTAAAAATGGCGAAAGAAAGTACAGGTACACAGCATAAAACAGAAATAAGAAATAAGGTGTGTCAAGCACAGAACAAAAAACCAAAATAAAAATTCTGTATTTCTGTCATTTCCAACATTATAGGGCAGTTTTAGCGAGGATACCGTTGAAGCAATTCAGTAACCGAACACTAACCGCGTTGTTTTAGCGACAAACGGTATCAGAGGGGAAGGTGTTATGACGTAGTACGCTGACGTCATTGTTTGATACCGTTGAACTGAAATAGTTCAACAGGTAAGAAGGTAGGTTAGTGACGGTTACCAAGAATTTTGGTTTAAAAACAAACAACATAAAATGGAAGAATCCGATTTAGTAGAAGTTTCAATTAACTACTTGGGTGTAGATTACACATGTGAAGAATTTCTTGTGTATCAGTCCTTAATAAAACTTCAAAAATCTTATGAAATGTAGTTTTTTTAATATAAATAATTCGTAAAAAGCTATGTTATTATAACTGTTAAGCCAAACAAATTCATTCATGGACATTAAAGGCGAATTCGATTCAGACTGTGGTCATCAGAAATATTCATTAAACTATGACGTCAATGAATACTGTTTCGTCATAGCTTGATGAATATTCTGGTGTTCAATCGAATGAAATTTTTTCGTGGTTTTCCGTTTATTTGAGGTTAAGTGGCGGTGCTGATTTGAGCATAGATAAGATATATAAGATTTGAGATAGATTGTTTTCAGTTGAGTGTTGTTTTATAAAAGATTGTTGTGTTGTGAAAATGCCGAAAGTGAACAAGAAAATAAAAATTGCGATTAGTAGTTTCCTGTTTGACGAATTGACTACATCGTTATTTAACGATAATTTGATTACTACATGCTTGGCACTGGCAAAACTAAATAAAAACGAATATGCCCATGCCATAGCTATTCGAACAAAACATGTGAGAATTTCTGGGTTTTATGAAACGTGAATTCCAAAATATATCGAAAACGATTTCATTAAATTATTTAGAATGAATCGCCAGAGCTGTAATTTATTGCTTAGCGAAATAGCAGTAAAACATTCGAAAAAAGGACATGGAGGAAGACAGCCAGTACCTCTAGAAAAGGCTTTATTAATGGCGTTATGGTTTTTTGGGAAAGGCGATACCTACATAAATATATCAGATAGGTTCAATGTTACATGCTCCACAGCACATACTTTAATTGAGTATGTTATGGAGCTACTACTACAACTGAAAGATAAATTTATAACTTGGCCTAAAAAACAGGAATATCATATTATTGCTGCAGAATTTAAATCAATCAGTGGATATCCAGGTACTTACCTACCTTAATAAACATTGAAACTAGTACTTACCTACAGATGAAATGATATGTCTCAATTGTAAATTTTTTATTATTATTTTAATTGTATTTTTAGATGTTATTGGAGCAATTGATGGAAGTCAAGTAGCATTGAAGGTTCTAGTTGAACAACAAGATAGCTACCTAAATAGAAAATTTGTGCACTGTATAAATTTGCAGGCAATATGCACAACAAATAGGTTTTTCTCCAATGTATTCATAGGATTCCCTGGATCAGCACATGATGCTCGAGTAAGTATTCTATATATTTTTTATTTTTTTCCAAATATTAATTTCAACCTTCAGGTGCTACAATATTCAGAAATCTATAAAAAGGTCCAACAAATGGGCGCCAACGAAATTTTTGATAAATACCACCTTGTAGGTGATTCAGCATATCCATGTCTACATTGGTTGATGAAACCATATAGGTAAAAATATTTCCATAACTAACATTACTGGTTTTTATTGAATATTTTATTTATAGAGCCTCGGGTCGACTAAGTAGAGCTCAGAAACAACATAATTACTCTTTGAGTGCAGCAAGAGTAGTTATAGAGAATGCGTTTGGTCTTCTGAAAGGACGTTGGAGGATCCTGCATTACATGGATGTGCAAAATGTGAAAAAAGGTGTTAAAATAATAACAACTAGTGTCATATTACATAACTTTTGTCTGCTCAATGCAGACATGTGGACAGACATCCTTGAAGAGGAGATGTTAGAAAATAAAGAACTATACAACCATAAACCTATGGAACAATGTTCTGCATTTGTGAAAAGAGAAGAAATATGTCTTAATCTTTCTAGGGGGTGAACCTCAAAGTAATGGGTCTTATAGCCATATATTTATTTATTTTTATATATTTATTTAATGCATAAAAAAGATGAGTAAAATTTAGTAATTAAATATCCCATGGAAATTTTAATTTTTGTGAGAAACAATTTTCAAATATAATATTGAAAATATCAGTTGATCGTTTATTTTAACTTTTATATAAAATAACGAAAGTAAGAAGTCAAACCAAAATAAACGTACATAATGAAAAATATTAAACAAATAAATAACTTAAAACTAATCTGTAATGTACTAACTGAATAAAAAAACGAAATAACAGAAATAACAGAAATAAAAATAAAACACTGTAATGTTCTAACTGTATAAAAAAAACGAAAAATAATATTCTAAATAACAAAAAAACAACTTAACGAAAATTAATATTCCAAATAATAAAAATAGACAAAAACAAACATCTTAATAAATCTGTCTCAAAAAAAATACTGTTAGGTTAATATCACATTTAATACAGGGTGTTTCAGTTAAAAATGCAAATATTTTGCAGGCTGATTCATGATATGAAATTTTTGTACTAAGAAAAACGTTTTCTTTTGACCCTAGGAATCATCCTGCAAAATATTTGAACTTTAAACTGAAACACTCTGTATGTAACTTAATTCCTAATCAGACTCGCTGCTTCCGTGTTTTCTTTTCCTTTTTTTGGTTTCTGAAGTGAATAGCTTCTCTAAAATAAATATAAATCTTTCCCTTTGATTATTTTGCTCTTTAAGTATGTCATATTGTTTGGAGAAATTGTCATTCAGTACATTTAAAATATTGCTGTTATTCTCCTTATTTTCTTTCTGAATTTCCCTAATTATGTCAATCACTGTTTCCTTTGGTTTTTGTTTATGTTTTATAGTAAATTTACTTGAAGTAGAAGTATCTATTGCATCGCTATCACAGTTTTCTCTATTTGTGGCATTTGTGCTTGCACTAGTGCTAGCCTCACAGTCGATATTATCATCAAAAGAATCAAGTAAATAAGGCGGGTTAACTTTATCTTTACTTCCGATAATATCATGCATCTCGTCAAAAAATGGGGGTGGATCAATTTGTTCTGCACCCGTTGTTTTTACGTGATTGATGAAATTGATATATGCTCTTTGTAAATTAGAAAATTTTTGCCTACATCTTACAGCACCTACTCGTCCAACTCCAACAAAATAACCAGCCCTGTTCATATCTGCTGCTATTTTAGCCCAAATGGCTATTTTAGTAGTTTTTTTGTCAGAAAAACTTTTTTTACATGACTCTTCGCCTCTCTTTTTTAACATGAAGTAGGTCGCTTCTGTATCTCTTTCTGTTGGGTGTTTCTTATCACTCCATACCATTTCTTCTACTAAAAATATTATGATAAATGCCTAATAATTACATTAAAGAAAAATATTATTGGCGAAAAACGAACCATTTCTTTCTGAATTATTGACTTCATCATCTTCCCGAGCATCTTGCATACTTTCCTCATAGTAACATTCTGGAAATGAAATCATTGATTAAAATGAAGAAATTACTCACTCAGTTATTACTCACCATTATTCACTGATTTCGACTGCAATGCATCAGGACAATAACATTGCTTCTCTACTCTTTGAACGGTTATTTGCCCATTTCTCCATAAATCAGGAGTCAAACCCTGCTTTATAAGTTGTCCTGTTAATATGCTTCTTGTTATATAATCCAATGCAAATTCATCATCTAGAATAATGCAAAATTAAAGTAATTGTTATATGCATACCAATAAAGTTTATTCTAACCGTTCAGCAAATTAACACAAGTTTCAGGATTCGCCTCAAAGTAAATGGTTTTACCATTCAAAAGAAATGCCACAGATTCCATTTCATTGATAACACAATAACAATTCCAACCCTTTAGAAATGAACTCCTCATTAGAAATAAATCAACACTTAACACAACAGTCTTTTAATGAATTTTAAAATTTTCATTTTTGAATCTTCAGTAACATCTCTGTTTTGAGGTTATAAATAACAACAAAAGAGAGAGACAACACCATGAATATTCCTGATGATTAGCCTCCCGGCGTGGTCATCAGATTTTATGACTACGATCGGTGTGTGACGTCATTAGTTGATGACCATAGTTGTGCTATTCACCGAGTTTGATGACTATTCTATGAATATTCTGAATCGAATTCGCCTTAAGTAAACAATATAATTTTCAATTTGAAGAATACATATTTATTAAAAACAAGTTTTCGTCTATAAATAGCTTCCAAATTACTGGAAATAACTGCGGATTTATTTCCATTTCCAAAATAAAAACAAATTCCCTAATATGTCAAATGTCAGCTAGTAACCGTAACCGTTTGTTGTTTTAGCGATCTCTTCCCTTACCGCTAGTGGGGATAACAAATCATATACCGGAACGAGACCGACAACGGTTACTGAGGCTTCAACGGTATCCTCGCTAAAACTGCCCTTTTGCCATTTTAGTTTATAATGCTACCTTAATAAAACAATTGCTATTAAAGAGTAAAAATAAAAAGCACTATCTATAATTTGAATAATTTTTCTTTGAAGCATTAAATTAATTAGGGTTACTTGTTTATTAACATAGAACTGTAAACCCATAGAACACTAATAGCTTTTTCCATTCATCGCACTCGGGCAGCACTGGGTTTTTAGAGAATTCAAGACCAGTGCTGTCAGATGCATGCTCTAAGGCAAAACCAATGGAACACGAAAATTGATTTGACCCGGAGGCAAGATTACGGATCCTAGTGCAACTGTGAATGGACTTATTTTGACGGTTAGTGATTGGCTAAAATGTAAAAGCTTGCGTCGGCGAGTTAAGGGTTGCAGTTGACAGTGACAGTTAATAAATATAAATATTTGTTTTTGAGTTCTTATTATTCAAAATAAAAAATCCCATAATATCTTTAATGCTAAATAACTTGTGTTTTAAATTTTAGCAATTGCAAAATGGTAGATCTTATTAAGTTTGAAATTAATGTGCCAGAAGCATACGTCAATAAATTCATTTTTGTAGTTAAATTGTGGCTTTATTTCCCATTAAAATAATAAATTATATAAATGCCACAAACAAATAGCTTCCGAACAATATTAATACACTTATTTATTTGTAATATAGTAAGTGCCACCTTAATACAAAAAATAATTGTACAATAGTGTACTCAAAATATTCTACTATTTGAGATGCTATATTTTATAGGAACTCATAAGAGCTACTTCGCTAAGGGATTTTAAAAAATATATGTTAAATAAGAACTGGTTACATAAGTGCTGTGGGCAATACATTAAAGTAACTATATTAATTAAATATAAGAATTGATTATAACCTCGACAGATTTGTTTAGAAGATTTCAACGCGATTTGTTTTTTTTTCAGATTTAGGTATACAGTTTTCCTATTAATAATACAATAAAAAGTGTAATAGATGGAGATAATCTATTTTATTTGAACATATATACAATATTTGGTAGGATTCTTATTTAAAGCTCAAAATTTTGTTATTCATTAAATGGTATGCATTTATTATTAATGTAATGTTATTTAAAAATAAATTTTTTATTTCTATTTTTCAATGTGCAGTTAAAAAAATTATTATTGATGTTTATAAAATGATAATATATTACATTAGTATCTAAACTACTCAAAAAGAACAAAAAAACATCTCTGTAAGTAGTCGTTAATGCGTTTACAAGAACTTACAATTATTTTTTAAATATCCCGCTACTTTCTCAACCAATTACAACTAATCAAAATAAGTATATTCATAGTTGCACTAGGATCCGTAATCTCGCGACCCGGAGGCGAGATTACGGATCCTAGTGCAACTGTGAATGGAGTTATTTTGACGGTTAGTGATTGGCTAAAATCTAAAAGCTTGCGTCGGCGAGTTAAGGGTTGCAGTTGACAGTGACAGTTAATAAATATAAATATTTGTTTTTGAGTTCTTATTATTCAAAATAAAAAATCCCATAATATCTTTAATGCTAAATAACTTGTGTTTTAAATTTTAGCAATTGCAAAATGGTAGATCTTATTAAGTTTGAAATTAATGTGCCAGAAGCATACGTCAATAAATTCATTTTTGTAGTTTTTTCTTTTTTTTTTTTTTTTGGCTTCACTGCGTGGTGATTCGCCAGCTCAATTTGAGGAGACCGCGATAAAGACTGGCTCTGGACCAATCGCGGTCTCTGTCTTCGTCTTCTATTTATTTTGAGTAAGGTTAGATTGGTTGTGTGCAGTAATTAGTACTTTCAAGTAAATTTTTCCTATACTAAGAGGTTGCTGTTAGTAAATTATACAGAGTAAAGGTATGTTTGGGTATGGTATGCACATACAACTGGACGTCCACAAACATAGAGGGATCTGTCTTCAAACTGGAAAAATAAGTGATTAATAGGTACTTGGGAGTTGGGTACATAAAAAAGTTGAGCATTTTATTTTATAGTGATATTTTGTTAATTGCAAGAAATTTCATTATTAAGCTGATTGATTCCTCCATGGGTGCGTTTAGTACTGTGTATATGGATAATGGGGTACTATAATTCTTTGACGTAAATATACTGTATAAATTCAAATTTGGAATAAAGTTAATTGGACATTCAAAGAATATATGATTTAAGTCTTCCATAAGACCACATTCACAATAAGGATTGTCTTTTATATTTAATTTATAGAGGTGTTGTTTGGTTGAGCAGTGACCTGTACGCATTCTTATGATAGTTGTTATGTGACGTCTATTTTTATATGGAAGATTGCTGAACCATGAGTTTTTGGGATATGTATACTGAACTCTGAGGTATTGATATTTTTTATTTTTAGTTGTCGCATTCCAGTTGTTTATAAATTTTTCTTTAATATCTTTTTTAATAATGGAGAGAACGTCTTGTGAGTCTAGTTGCATTTCGAGGGGTACGTTTAATTCCCTACCTATGTTGGCTAGGGTGTCAGCTTCTGTGTTACCTGGGATTCCTGAATGTCCTGGAATCCAAGAAAGCATAATTTTGAATCCATTCTGATTAGCAAGTGCGAGCAATCTCTTTGTTCTCAAACCCCAGAAATCGGCTGTTGCCTTAAAATTATTGTTTTTAATTTTTTCAATAGAACTGAGTGAATCTGAAAAAATAATTGATTTGCGGATTTGTTTTTTAATGGATGTTTTTATTGCTTGATAAATTGCTACGTTTTCAGCCTTGCTTATACAGAGTTCATTAGGGAGTTTGGAAGAAAATTTGTAGTTCTTACCTGGAATGCTTATTCCATATCCTACTTTCTTCTCGACTTTTGAAGCGTCTGAGTAGATGAAAGTATATTCTTTTTTCAGTTTTTCTGTACTAACCATGAATTTTTCTTTAACCATTGACTCATATTTATTTAGATTTAGGTTTAAAGTGTGTATTGGTTTAATTAGTGTATCATAATCTATTTCGTAGCATGGAAAGTTGTTACTTTTATAAATTTTTTTGAAGTATGGAAAGAAATGCTCTAGAGTTGTAATTAAATATGGTACCTGGTTATCTCTAAAAAAGTATGGTTTATTTATGAGTTTCCTACGTAGGTTAAAGAGGGATATAATTAGGGGGTGGTTTTTGATTGTAATTAGTTTAGTTAGGAATTTAGCAGCTAGCATGAGCCTTCTCGTTTCTAGATCATATTGTGCTGATTCAGCTAGTAAGGCCAAGTGAGGGGTGGACTTCATACATCCTAGACATGTTCTAATACCTTCATAGAAAATTGTATTAAGTTTGTTACTGTATTTTTGGGATATGGGTTTAAATAGAAAAGATCCATAGTCTAGGTGAGACCTTATCAGAGCATTAAAGACCATTAGGAGAGTACGAGGGTCGGCTCCCCACCACACCCTGCAGATTGCCCGTAGGATATTGATGTTCTTCTTTGTTTTAAGTGTGACGTTTTCTATGTGTGTGTCCCATTTAAGGTGTTTATGGAAGGTTATACCTAGAAATTTTACTTCTTTCCTATAGTTTATTTTTGTATTGTGGAGTTTAATTTCTGGGAGGTTTCGTCTTTGTATACCTTTTGAGAACCATATTGCTTCGCATTTGTTAGTCGAGAGAGTCAGATCATGTTCTTCCAACCATTTCTGCGTTTGCTGTAGTCCATTATTTAGATTATTGACCATTTGGTTGATGGATGTTCCTTTTACATATAACACCAAGTCATCAGCATAACCATTGATATTAACTTCTTTAGGGAGAATGGAAAACAATTCTGTAATGTATATGTTGAAGAGGATTGTGCTCAGTGGCGAGCCTTGCGGCAATCCCTTGGTTGCAGTGATAGGTCCTAGCCATCCGCCATCATTGGCTCTAGTATATAAAAGTCTATTTTGCAGGATATTAAATATGGTGTTATTTATACCCGGTGGTATATTTAGTGAGACTAGTTTATCGTAAAGTTTGTACACGTTAATATTGTCGTAAGCTGCCTTAATGTCTAGAAAGATTGCTAGTACCGTTTGACCTGATTCAAAAGCTTCTAGTATGTTAGTGTGAAGGAGCGCAAGGTTGTTTGCTGTTCCTCTACCTTTTCTAAAACCTGACTGGGTATCTTTAAAAACCAAGTTGTGTTCTAATAACCAATCTAAACGGTTTTTTATAATAATTTCTAGGGTTTTCAGAACGCAAGAGGAAAGGACTATTGGTCTATAGCTGTCAGGGAGGGTAGGATTTTTGTGGGGTTTCAAAATGCTAATGACATTAAATTTTTTCCAGTCATCAGGAAGAGTTTTGCCTTTAAGGCAATCATTGTAGGTTTGGAGTAGAATCTCTTTGGCCCTGGAAGGAAGGTTTTTTAACATTGGATATGAAATGTCATCAATGCCAGGAGCAGTGTTTTTTTTGTTGTTTAAGGCTAAGTTCAGTTCTGTCATTGTGATAGGATTACAAGGATGATGTGTGTTTGTGGGGATAAATTCTGGGTCGATGTGTACGGAAGACATGTTGTGCAATATTTCTATCTTAATATTATATGAAGGAATGTGTGTCTTAGTACTGTTTTTGTGGTTTGAAAATTTTCTAATTTTATTCCAGATGTAGGTAGTGTTAGATTCTTTGTTTAATGATTCGCAAAAAGTTTTAAATTTATTAGTTTTTTTAAGTTTAAGATTTCGTCTGGTTTGTGCAATAATACGTTTAGTTTCTATGTAGTTTTCTAATGATGGAAAGTTTTTAAAATTTTTTAAGTTATTTTTTCGTTCTTTAACCCACTGTGAACATTGTTCATCCCACCAAGGATTTGTTGGTTTTCCTTGGGATCTATTGTTTTTCCAGGGGATTGCTTTGTCAGCCGCTTGATTGATTATTAAAATTAGGTCATTATAAGTTACATTTTCTGTGATATTATGTGTTTTTTTTAGTATTGTGTTAAAAAAGATGTCCCAATTTGCTTTTGTGTTGTTGCGTGTTTTGTATTTTTTTATAATGATTTTGTCTAGGTTATCTGACCCGTTTAGGTTAATTTCAATAAATGTAGGGAAGTGGTTGCTATTACCACAATCTTGTATAACTCCCCATGTGGAGTGCAAGGTCAGGTCGTTGCTAACTATTGATAGGTCTACCGCACTGACATTTCTACTGGGAGGTTGAAGTAAGGTAGCAGAACCATCATTTAAGATTGAAAATTGTTTTTCAAAGGAGAAATCAAATATGTTTGTTCCACCCCTATTGATGGTACAATTATCCCATGAGGGATGATGGGAGTTCATGTCACCCATTATGATTATTTTTGAAGAGGGTAAATTTTCTATCATGACATTTAGGAATGAATGAGTAATGGCGTTATTTGTGTTAGCATAAATATTTATTATATGTATATCACCAATTTTTAGAGTTACGTATTGTATTTGTTTTGAATTAAATTTTTTGATTATTTGGTAGGGAAAACATTTTTTGATGCATGTAGCCACCCCACCAAATCCATCTTCTCTATCTTGTCTAATTGTATTGTAAGATTTTAATATGAAATTGTCATTTGGTTTAAGCCAAGTTTCATTGAGGGTTAAAATGTCTGGATTTTCTTGCAAGGTTAAGTTAATTAAATTTTCCCTATTTGATTTGATACTTCTTATGTTCCATTGAATAATTTTTAATTTATTTTTTGAGTTCATGGAATTGATCATTTTATTCTGATTCTGAGAAATCATCAATATCTATGTACGAGTTTGAATTTTCTTGGAAAAGCAAAAGGTCTTTTAGAATTTTTATATTTTCTGGTGAAGTGTTAATAAAATTTGAGACTGATTTCATAAGATCCTGTGAAGTGATTGGCAGATTAGATTGAATATCGGGAGATGCACTGGTTTCCCAGGCTGTTTTATTTTTGTTTGTTTGTGTGGGGTTACGATAGGGATCAGAGTAAGAAATGGATTGTGAATTCTTTTGTGAGGTGGAGGGGGTTGATGAGGAATATTTTTCCGGTCTAGAATTTGGAAAATTTGTTTTTTATCATATCCTTTATATATTACTCTTCTTTTGCTTTCTGGGTTGGCCACTGCTTGTTGATAGGAGCGTTTTATTGTACCAGTTTTAAAGTTGTGGGCTCTTCTTTGGGACGGTTCTACGAAATTATTGTTTGTGGAAGGATGATTATTTTTGTAATTTTTTTTTTGGTAATGTTGGGAATTCACTAGAGTTAAGGATAAATTTATTTTTCTCAATATAAGATTTTGGGATGGCTTCATTCGCCTCAAAAAATGTCAAATTTTCGTAAGCCATAAGTTCTTTGATGCTTTTTTGTCTCAGATATTCTGGGCAGTTTTTATCAACCGATTTATGCGACCCTTTACAGAATATACATTTAATGTCACATTCTTCAGAATGTTTGAGCTCACCACAATTAAAACATTTTTCTTTACCTTTACAGTTTTGTTTTGTGTGTCCAAACCTAAGACAATGATAGCATTGCGTCACTGGGGCGATGTAAACATTTACTGGTCTTGGCAGATCATAAAAATATAAAATTTTAGGCAATAAAACTCCTGAAAAGGTAAAAAGAACTGTACCTGTGGGTTCATAGAAAGTTTCATTATCTTTAATTATTTTCCTATTTAATCTTTTAATATTTAAAATTTTAATGTCATTCCCCGTACTACAGAAATTCATTAATTCTTTTTCGTCAATATCTGTATCTATTTGTCTAACTATGCCTTTACATGACGTGAAATTGTATGGTATAAAGATTTTATAACCTTTTTCTAATAACTTTTTGTTGTTAATAAATGCATTAGCTGATTGATAATTAATAAACTCGACTGCTACGCGATTCAAACCTTTACTATTAATTTTTTTAACATCATTTAATTTTAAGTTAAAAATATCTCTAGCTATTTTAATGCTGTTAAAAGTACCTACTTTAATGCCTGGTATATTTGTCGATTCTATATACACAAAAAACGGACCGATGTCTTTATCAGTATAAACATTAAGTTTTTGCGTCTGGGAACTATTTTTAGTATTGCAATGTGAATCAAGGTCAATATCTTGCTTATTTTTATGAATATCCAACAAAGAAGTGGGGGAAGAATAAGGGGGTGAGGCCCCCTTTTCTTCCTCCATCAGGAAAGGAGGGACTGAACCCTCTTTTTGTTTTATCTACACCCAGAAAGAAAATCAATCAGTAAAGGTAGTAAGAAGAAAAAATGGTACACTTTAAGTATATAGCTAAATTAAACTATTGAGGTAGCTAAACAATGCTCAACTTACCTTAACGTAAACAATTCAGTTAGGGTTCGTTAGCCGGGTTATGAGAAACTAGAACCTCACTTTTTAAATGTTAGGGAACCTTCTTCACACACGAACGTCTGTGATTTTTGTAGTTAAATTGTGGCTTTATTTCCCATTAAAATAATAAATTATATAAATGCCACAAACAAATAGCTTCCGAACAATATTAATACACTTATTTATTTGTAATATAGCAAGTGCACCTTAATACAAAAAATAATAGTACAATAGTGTACTCAAAATATTCTACTATTTGAGATGCTATATTTTATAGGAACTCATAAGAGCTATTTCGCTAAGAGATTTTAAAAAATATATGTTAAATAAGAACTGGTTACATAAGTGCTGTGGGCAATACATTAAAGTAACTATATTAATTAAATATAAGAATTGATTATAACCTCGACAGATTTGTGTAGAAGATTTCAACGCGATTTGTTTTTTTCAGATTTAGGTATACAGTTTTCCTATTAATAATACAATAAAAAGTGTAATAGATGGAGATAATCTATTTTATTTGAACATATATACAATATTTGGTAGGATTCTTATTTAAAGCTCAAAATTTTGTTTTTCATTAAATGGTATGCATTTATTATTAATGTAATGTTATTTAAAAATAAATTTTTTATTTCTATTTTTCAATGTGCAGTTAAAAAAATTATTATTGATGTTTATAAAATGATAATATATTACATTAGTATCTAAACTACTCAAAAAGAACAAAAAAACATCTCTGTAAGTAGTCGTTAATGCGTTTACAAGAACTTACAATTATTTTTTAAATATCCCGCTACTTTCTCAACCAATTACAACTCATCAAAATAAGTATATTCATAGTTGCACTAGGATCCGTAATCTCGCGACCCGGAGACTGTTTTTATTGACATTTGATAACAATAATAATAATAATAACTACCGTAACCCTTGATCAAATAGCTAGTGCCAAATTATTGCCCTCGGTTCGCCCTTAGCTCGCTCGGAGTTTGAGTGACACATGAATGGAACACAAAAAAATGAAAAGAGTTCAACGAATGGAACACAAAACTGGCGCGAGTTCTGCCCCAGTACGTCAAGGCAAAGGGGATAGATGAAGAATGATAAACTAAATGTTTATCATTCTTTGGGATAGATTACTAAACATGTTCTTGATATTTTGTCACAGCAAAAGTTCTAAGTGAAAATTTCGACTCGAAATTGTCCGCCATGACAGTCATTTCGACTTTTGGTAATATCTGGGGATAATTAATTTATGTCATTGGCATCGCATAAATATATGATTGCCACACATTTTTATATTTTGATCAGCTGTTTCTAGAGTACGTATGTTGTATAAAGGTTAAATTAGTTTGGGTTATCTTCCAGTTTAACCATCCGCTAAAAATTCTCTGCGCATGTACAAAAATATTCGAAATTTACAGCGGGAGAGCCGCACAGTGTTGTCAGTTCAAATATTTTTTCCTGAAAGCGAATAGTTTAGTTTTGATTTAGTAAATTTAATTATAAAAAAACGCACGTTATAAGGAGCGTTACTGCTAAAATTCATAAGTAATAATTAAGATGCTAAGGACAGCAGTTGCAAATATAAATAATAACGTAAGTAGGTACTTCCCTTCGTTATTTCGAATTAAATATACTGTAATTTGCGAATATAAAAATCTCACGTTTTCATGGTATTCTGTGGTTTTCATTTTTAGAGCAATGGGGCAATGAGTTCAGCTATAAAGAATTAACTTTATATAACAATGGTTTAAAAAATTGAAGTAAAACAGGTGTTATTTTTTAATCAATTCAAATAAAATATAATATTAACATCTGTTGTTTTAATGATATTCTGTGATTTTAATTTATTATGGTTTTAAATTAATGAAAAATATAAACTACCACAATAAATGCAATAGAAACTATAAGGAAAAAACATTTTAAATAATGCATGTTATATTAAAATTAAATAATATATTATTAAAATTTTATATTATGTCTTCTGATTTATTTAAGGCATATTATGTTTACATGCATATAAAATTTAAATCCAAAATCAGCCCTACAATTGAATCTCCTTGTTATAATAAATTAACGTTATCTGCAAAATGTACATACTGTACGTTCAACATGCATTATTTCATAGATTTACTTAACTCGATTACATAACCTAAGTTACGCAATCTGTTAAATAATAATGTCTATAATTTTCGTCTTTCCAATGTTTATTCACTCACTTTATTTATTCATACATATGAGGCAACGCAGCTCGAGATTTAAAGTTTGCCGCTCCTTAACAACCAATAAAATTATCCTTGATACTTCAAATTTTGTACATGCGCAGAGAATTTTTAGCGGATGGTTAAACTTAAACTGGAAGATAACCTTAGTTTGTTTTTTCGGGTGGTTTAAATTTTATTTATTATTATAATAATCAAAATGAATTATTTGGAAGACGAAGGTGATGGTGTAACCAAAAAGTGTCCTGGATTTTATAAACAATATTCTGGGAGAGAAAAGCCATGTGGGAAATCTTAAGCAATCTGTTAAACGGAATGAATAGGGCAAGAAAAACAAGCCAAAAATGGCAGCGAGTAAGTACCTACAATTATTTTACATGTATAAAGCAATATTTTTTTAATAGATTTGTAATATATTGCCATTATCTGCTTAAAGGTATAATAATATAGTTAACATTTTAGGTATGTATTGGTTTGAAAAATAAAGTTAAAAGGAAAGCTAGTTCCATAAAGAAACCTTAAGACAAACAGCAAGGGGCGTCCTTTGCAAAAAACAACAAAAACTATTGATAAACAAAGCATCAGCAGTCAGCCAATTGGGACCACTTTGTCATCTGACATAAATGTATGCCCCTATTTTACTACAATAATAATTATCTGGAAGATCATTATTATTATTCTGTAAGTTTTCATATTAATTTCTTAATTATGAATTTATTATTAAAAAGCACTTTTTTAGATGCCTTCAAGAAATGCTAATAAAGAAAGCTCTCTGAAAAAAGTCCCTCATAAAGTGGTGTTTCCAAGACTCATGAGTTTGGATGAATGTCATACTCCAAAGCAGCAAATAGATAGGTTATTATATTATTTATTTTCATTGAAAAGTTTCAAAAATAAGTTTAAATATTATTAGTGATCTCTTCAAGCACCATCTTTTTAATTTTCATTACAAACTTTTTTAGTTGGGTGACAAATATCAGTTTTATCAATGGCAGGAAGATTTGACAAAACTTACAATACCCTGAACATGGAATGGGAATCCATAAATTCAAAGCTGTACATATTAACTCAGAAGCAAGAAACAAACATCATTCTTAATTTTTTTTTAAAATAATGGTTATAGTATCTAGGTTAACCCTAGGATACTTTTAGGTTTTCTATAAAAAAAATTCTTTAATAAAACATGATATAAAATGCTATTTTGGCGTACTGTCTTGAGAAATGTTATCAGAACGCCAATCCGAAGTTCTACCTGATTAATTTCTAGTTATATTCAGGCTTTTTGCAGATTCTTATTTGGAACGAATTCTTTATTTTCGATTTGACAAGACACTGACATTATTTTTATTTGTGTGTTGCTATAACTATAAATTGTTTTTATAAAAATTAACTAGTTCTAATTCACAACATACACTCCCGGGGCCAAAAATACAAGTACAAAACTATATTTTGTCAAAAACTTAACAACAGTAAATAATTCTTATTATATACTATAACTACAGTTTTATCTTGAACACAAGTTGAAATCAAATTACCTGATATCACACATTCATACCAGTAGTTATTCTTACAACAAAATATAGTACCTAACTCAGTATAACAATCTAGCCTATAAAAGAGTCAGTCATTCAGATTCAGACAGTTCTAAAGGATATAATCTTTGATAACTTCTTACCTTTTCTCCAAAGTTTGTTTTTACTCTTGCCGTTCTGGTACAATTATCTTTTCCTGTATAAATCTCTGTAATTATACCTAGTGGCCAATTCAGTCTATTTTTTTCTGTTTCCACAAAAACTATGTCCCCAACTTTAGGTTCATTTCTCTTGTTATTTCCTTTATTCACCATCAGTGACAAATATTCATTTCTAAATCTGCTTCTAAATTCTTCTCTTAATTTCTGTAGATACTTCAGTCGAATATTTAAATTTTCCCTGTCTATTTTATCTAAATCAGGTGTATCGCTATTGGAATTTGCATGTAGAAACATCATAGGAGTTAGGGGTCTTAGGGTGTCATCTTCGGTCTCTATGTATGTAAGCGGCCTGCTGTTTATAACTGCCTCGCAGTCACATAACAATGTACTCAACTCTATCCACGTTACACATGCTTTTCCGAGCATCCTACGCAGCATCTCCTTCACTACACGAACAAGTCTCTCCCACCATCCTCCCCACCAAGGAGAAGCTGGAGGTATGAATTTCCATTGCAATTTGTAGGAATTCGTGGCCTCTTCTACTTCTTCCCAATTTATTTTTCTTAGTAGATTGGCAGTACCCACAAAATTAGTTCCATTGTCTGTGTAGATAATTTTAGTCCTCCCTCTTCTGGCTATGAATCTTCTTAGAGCTAGTGTGAAGCTGTCTGTCGATAATGACTCTGTCAGCTCCAGGTGTATGGCTCTGTACACGGCGCATGTAAATAAAACTATCCATACCTTCTGATTGTACTTCATAAATAATGGCCCTGCTAGATCAATACCAGTTATTTCAAACGCAGCTGTGTTTCCAATTCTATCTGCTGGAAGCGGTGGTGTAGGAACTTCATAGTGCTTGGTTTTAAATCTTTTACAGATGATGCAGTTGGCTATAACTTTCTTTGTTAACTTCCTTATTCCTGTAATCCAGAATTGGTTTCTTAAATCAGCCATTAAAAGTTGTGCTCCTGCATGTTTTAACTTTCTGTGTCTTTCTTGCACCAATCTTTGTACTATCTCATTCTTTCCAGATAATAATATAGGGTCGAATCCGAAGATTGCAGGTTCGGGTCCTGTCACAGTCGCCACTATTTGGCGTACTGTCTTGAGAAATGTTATCAGAACGCCAATCCGAAGTTCTACCTGATTAATTTCTAGTTATATTCAGGCTTTTTGCAGATTCTTATTAGAAAAAACACCATCAAATATATTTTGGAACGAATTCTTTATTTTCGATTTGACAAGACACTGACATTATTTTTATTTGTGTGTTGCTATAACTATAAATTGTTTTAGTAGTAATACAATGTATGTTCTACGTTAAATGACCTTCAGTGTCCCCTTCCGATCGCCCGACCGGTAGAAAGTGTAGTAACATTGTATCAAGTTGTGAATATTCACATATTATGTAATTAGGATTAATAAAAATATGCATAAATCAATACGATTTATTTGCATATGGAGTAATAACAATATGCATAATTTAAGAATAAAATGGCAAAGTAATTCTACTTTTAGTGAAAGTAATGGCGTGTGTAGATGAAAAATGATGGTTTACAATTATAAAACATTTTTAGACCTTGAAAATGAGCCCATAGAGGTTCGAAAGCTCGGTAATTATATTCTAATTAGAGTACACATTGGTACATACTGGTATGGGGTATTACCAAACCATTTCAAGAACGTATGAACGTATAAAAAAATTTCTACATGAAAATCCAAATTTAATAGTAACAAAATCAGATAAAGGTAATGTAACAGTTATTATAGAAAAACAACAATATTTAGATCTCTCTAAACAACTTATGGATGATAATAAATCATATAAAGAACTTAATAAAGATCCTACTTTGAAAATAACTAATGAGTGTAATGCATTAATTAAAAAATTATTTAATAAAAAACAAATTGATAAAGAAATTAAAAATAAACCAACAACCTATAATGGCATTCCTGCAAAATTTTACTGTTTACCAAAAATTCATAAACCAACATTATCAGCTAGGCCAATAGTAGCATCAATTGGAACACCTATTGAACCCCTTACACTTTGGTTAACTGAAATACTCACAAAATCATATGACTATAGCAATGAGTATAACATTAGAGATTCTTTTGAAATAAATAAAAAATTTAATAATATTGTATTACCACCAAATTATGTTCTTTTAAGTTTGGATGTAGTGTCACTTTTTACTAATGTTCATCTAAATTTATGTTTAACAGCAATTAATAAGAATTGGAATGATATAAATAAAAATTGCAGACTAAATAAAGAGACATTTTTAGAATTAATAACATTTATTTTCAATAGTACATATTTTTCCTATAATAATAAAATATATCAACAAACTTTTGGAACACCAATGGGATCTTCAATATCTCCTATTTTAGCAGACTATGTAATGGATTACATCTTGGACTTAGTTATATCTGTTTTACCTTTTAAATTATTCTTCATTAAAAAATATGTAGATGATATAATTTTATCCCTTCCATATGATGAAATAAATAATATACTTTTTTACTTCAACAGCTTTGATCCACATATACAATTTACTATAGAAAAAGAAGATACAGAACAATCCTTACCTTTTCTTGATACTAAATTTATAAGAAACAATAACAATAACATCTCAATCGACTGGTACAGAAAACCGATAAGCTCTGGGAGATATATTAACTATCATTCATATCATCCACGTAATACTAAATTAAATGTGATCAAACAAATGAAAAATCGAGTTTTAAATATTTCAGATCCAATTTTTCACCAAAAAAATTTAAAAATTCTTTATAAACTATTTCTTGAGAACTGTTATCCACCATATCTTTTAAAACAAATTTTATGTAATACTTCTGACAATACAAATGCCATAATTCATAACATGACAAGAAACACAGAATATCATGACATCAGTTCTAGAATTATTACCATTCCAATTTATGTATCTCTACCTTATATCAAATCAGTCACACCTAAACTTTCCTGAATTTTAAAACAACATAATATAAAAATTGCAAATAAACAACATCTTACAATCCATTCGCTTTTTAGTAAAATCAAACATAAAACACCAATTAATAAATTACCTAACATAGTTTATAAAATTCCTTGTAAAAATTGTGATAAGAAATACATTGGTCAGTCAAAAAGGTCTCTTGCTAATAGAATAACATCCCATAAAAGTGACAGTAAACTTCATCCAGAGAAATGTGCACTTGCTGAGCACGTATTCTCTGAAGGCCATATAATGAATTATGAACATGCCAAAATTTTAACCACAGAAATCAATTATAAAAAGCGGATATTTTTAGAAACATCTTATATTGCTCAAGAAGATCGATGTATTAATAAAAAAACTAATTTAAATAATTTAAGTGTAATATATGCATATCTTTTGGATTTGGAGAAACAAAATTTAAAAAATTAAAAAAACGAATTACTATGTAGAATTTAAAACAATTGAATTTATATATATATTAAACAAATCAGTCAAAATTAAAAAAAAAAATTTTAAATCATATTGTTTTTTGAGTTTTTATTTTTATAATAAACATGTCGAATTTATTAGAGTTTTTTTACAAAATTTTACCTATAATCTCACCTAGATATGTAAGTATTATTTATTTTATTACTTGCTATATGATTTCTTTACAATTATAAAACATTTTTAGACCTTGAAAATGAGCCCATAGAGGTTCGAAGGCTCGGTAATTATATTCTAATAAGAGTACACATTGGTTTTATTGCCACATCCCCAAAAACATTCTGATTATACAAATAGTTGGCAAATATTTCTATTAAAATTATATATATATATATATATATATATATATATATTTATATTGGAACACATTATTAATTTTATTAATGTCAAAAAAGCTTGATAATCGTACACGAGAATTATGGAATCAAACAAGGGTAGGTAAATTCAAAGGAACACCGACTTTCGCAGACTTTTTACAATTTATTTTAGAGAGATGCAAAAGCTTAGAAGTTAAAAATGACACCGAAAAATACTCGAATGTTAGGGAAAGTCGTTATGACAAATTTAGCAAATCAGATAAAAACAAAAGGAACAAAATCAGCTCGCACGTAGCAAGTACTTATCACAATTCATGTTTATTTTGTAAAGGACATCATTATATATATATCAATATATTAATTTGCTTGGACTACCGGTAATAACTAGAAGAAAGAAATTAAAGGACTAATGCTATGTCTTAATTGTTTACGGAATTCACATCATGTAGCGGAATGCAAATCTATGGGATGTAAAAAATGTCACGGTCGTTATAATACTATATTGCACATGGACGCAATTACCACTGCAACTCAACGAGTTATGGACGTAAGTCAATTAAGTTCAACCAATGGAACCAACGACAGCACAACTTTAAACTTACATTGTAGAGAAGAATCACGAGTCTTATTAGCAACAGCAATGATTCAATTTTCATTTCAAATATATAACACGAACAATGTGATCTCTTGTCACGTAACTCATTTAAATGAAAACATTGAACATTTTTGGCGTCTTGAACATCTAGTTGAAAAATCACTCTCTAAAGAAGAAAGACGGTGTGAAGAACAGTTTTGTAACACCGTGACACGCGATAACTCTGGCAAGTTTATAGTAGAACTACCCACTCGAGATAACATAGAAATGTTAGGAAACACTCTCGACATCGCTTAAAAAATGCTTCTTTCCGTAGAAAGAAAATTCGTCAAAAACCCAAAATTAAAAGAAAAATATGTTTCATTTATACGCGAATATTTAAAAATGGGTCATATGACAAAAATGGAAAATCATACCAAAGAATTATCACTTAACAAAATTTATTATTTACCGCATCATGCTGTCATGAAGGACTCCAGTAGCACCACGAAATTACGGGTTGTTTTTGATGGCACAGCTAAACCACATAAAGGGTTATCTCTCAACGATGTGCTAATGGTCGAACCTAGCATACAGGACGATATATTTTTAATAATATGCAGATTTCGATGGCACGACATAGTCATAACAGCTGACATAGAAAAGATGTATCGAATGGTAAACATCTCAGAAGATCAACAAGATTTACAACGGATACTATGGCGTGAAAATATTAATGAAGAAATACAGCACTTCAAATTAAAAACGATAACTTATGGTACTGGTCCAGCATTATTTCTGGCCACACGCTGCTTAAACAAATAGCAGAAGATATATCGACAAATTCATCACATTTAAGTCATATTATCGAACAGGACTTTTACATGGACGATTTAATAACGGGTGGAAATGACGATGATACGGTTATTTTTATTGCACAAGAAATCTCACGAATCCTAGTCATATGGATTCAATCTCCGTAAATGGAATTCTAACAAATCAGTCGTTTTACAGAACTTGGTAGGTTCAAACTCCAACAATTTAGGACATTTTATAGTGAGCTAGGAGAATTGCAAAACTCTAGACATTTTTTGGCGAGCTCCTACTGATGAATTGGAGTATGTAATAAATATAACATTTCCAACGCAATACATCATAAAACGGCATATACTATCAGAAATATCAAAAATATTTGATCCCTTAGGACTATTAGGCCCAGTGGTGGTTATGGCTAAGATTTATGTGCAAAAATTGTGGCAATTAAAAACTGGATGGGATGAAGCTGTTCCATTGGACATACATTCATCCTGGCAAAAATTCAAAGAAGAATTACCCATGCTGAATGATATAAATATTCCACGTCAAGTTACAACTAAATATTTGAACGTAGAGTTACACGGATTCTCTGATGCCTCAGAGAAAGCATATGGTGCTTGTGTGTACGTTAAAACACTTGATCCCGATGAAAACGTTTTAGTTAGGTTACTATGTGCTAAAAGCAGAGTGGCACAACTCAAAACAATATCTTTACGATTGGAACTGTTAGGAGCAGAACTGCTTACAAAATTAATGGAAAAAGTCAAACTATCATTAAGGAAATCAATTGCAACATTTTATTGGTGTGATTCGACCATAGTATTGGCTTGGCTTTCACGTGAGCCATCTACATTAAAAACCTTTGTCGCCAACCGTATAAGGCGCATACAACGTCTTACTGATGTTCAGTGTTGGAGATATATAGAATCAAGCCAAAATCCTGCTGATATCATTTCTCGCGGTCTCATGCCAAGAGAAATAAAATCTCATAACTTGTGGTGGAACGGTCCCCAACTCTTGCAGTGATTATAGTCGTACTTTTTTAGATGATGTTAACGAGTTACCAGAAGTAAGGGTAGTTAAAGAAAGTTCTTTAGTAGCTTGTCAAACGGTTGAATAAATTTTCAACAAATATGGCACATTACGCAAATTGCAACACGTTGTAGGCTGGTTGTATCGTTTCCTAAAAAACAGACGTCGACCTAGCAATAATCGCGAGTTCTCGAAAAACTTAACACAGCAAGAATTAGATTTCAGTTTATGTACATTGATCAAGATTGCTTAATTAAAAGCGTATTGCAAATAGTATACAGCTTTAATAGAATCACGTAATATCTCTCAAAAAAGCAGTCTTAGGACTCTCTGTCCTTTTCTTGGAAAGGACAATTTACTTCATGTAGGTGGTACGTTAAGTAAAGCCCATATAAACGACTCACATAAATTTCCATTTATCTTGCCCGCAAAGAATTACTTAACTAAACTAATAATTAAACACGAACATGCTAGACATTTACATACAGGTGTACAAGCAACATTGGCAGCCATTAGACAACGCTATTGGTCAATTTATGGTAAGAGCGAAGTTCGAAACGTTTTATCCAAATGTCTAATATGTTTTAAGTGTAAACCTAAACCTCTAGAACAGCGCATGGGTGATTTACCTTTGGACCGCGTAACACCTAATAGACCATTTTTAATATGTGGTACTGATTTTGCAGGACCATTTAACATTAGAGATGGTAAACTACGTAATAGAGCAATTATCAAATCTTAAATGTGTATTTTCGTTTGTTTTAGTACTAAGGCCATGCATATAGAAGTGGTAAGTGACATGTCTACCAATGCATTTTATAAAATCAGCAAAATACCATGCAAATAGAATTATAGGAAATGATAACTTAACGTTTGAGGAGTTGACCACATTATTTAGTCAAATTGAGGCTGTCCTCAACTCACGTCCAATCTCCGAAATATCTTTAGACCCCAATGACTTTTACCCTCTCACTCCAGGTCATTTCCTAGTTGGATCACCGGTAACAGCACTACCTGATGATAATGTTATGGATATTGCCGACAATCGACTTCAAAAAAACGATCTACTCACGAAGCGTCTCCAGAGAGAAAGGTCATTAGAGTACCTTTCAACTTTGCAGAAGCGTTCTAAATGGCAAGCTTAAGGCAAATATCAAAATAGGTACTCTTGTTTTACTCAAAGAAGCAGATGTTCCTCCGTTATCCTGGCGACTGGGTCGCATAGTTGTATGTATGTATGTATGTATGTATGTATGTATGAATTAGGGGTGATCAGTACACTGCGACCTATAGGATCTATTGTGTCCCCCCTTACTTGCTAAGTTCTGATGTTTTCTCAGATTTATAGCAGCTCTTCGCGTCCTGAGGAAGTTTAGGACATCGTCGGGCTTCAAATCAGGTAGATCCCCCTCTTCTATTACATATTCTCCTAGGTATCTGGCCCTAGAATTCTGCAAGGCAGGGCATTCTGAGAGTATGTGTATTGAGGTTTCATCCTCTCCCTCACAGGGTCGCATAGTTGCAGTCCATCCAAAAGATGATAGTTTGGTACGAGGTGTCAGCGTGAGAATTTCCACTGGCTTAGTAAAGAGAACAGTGCAAAAAGTGTGCCCTTTACCAGCTGATGACTCTTGAATATACTTTGGTTTCTATCGAACAGTTTTATTCTTTGACATTTTTACTTTTAACGCATGTTTATTTTTATTGTTCTTTGGATTTATTGTCTATTTTGTGAATTATTTGTAGTTTTTTAACCATGGTGTTTATGCTTTTGTATTTGCTCATGATTTTATTGTATGTATTAACGACATCGATGATTGTATTTTTATTTTTTGTTGTGGAAATCTAGTGATTTCAAGGCCGGCGGCATGTTAACTCCTTATAGTTATATTAAATTATTTTTGTTCCGACAATGCCTTATAAGGGGGTGCGCGAGGGGGATGTAGTTAGTTAAAACGAGCAGTGTAACGTACAACGTCTTAGAGTCAAGGTGTAAGCAGTGAGTAGCATTCTCTAACACGTGAAGTTATGAATTAAGTGCAGACAAAACTATTCAACACGTTAAACAACCGCCGGCCAAATATTTAAGAATTATATTAATTTCGCTGAGTAACTGTAAATCAACAATACAGTCCACTTTACAAAGCTCCACGCATTTTTATTAATTATTTACCACGACATTAAGAGAAAATACCGACCTTTATCTACGGCCACAGATACCCATCTAAATATTTTCTCTGGAACATTCTCCTTCATTGATCTTAGTATTTGTGACCCCAGATCAGCTTCATCTCTTACTTGGTATACCGATGATAACTTACACGGTAACTACCATTTCCCCATCATCATTACTAATAATTTGTACAGTTGCAACCAATCTTCTACTAAACGTTTCTGGCGTTTGAAAAATGCCAAACTGGGAAGGATATACCTCTCAAACCGAAGCTAATATACCCTTAATTCCTATATATGACAAAATCGATGACACTACCTCGGCATTCTCTCGTGTAATAATTTCTGCTGCAAATACTCATATAGAAAAGACAACTATATCGCTTAACCAAAAAATTGTACCATGGTGGAATACCTCCTGCAAAAAAGCTGTTAAACAGTACAAAGTTGCCCTTAAAGAATTCCGCAAAAACAAAACTCAAGAATATTTAATCTGTCTGCTAAAGCTAAATCCAAATACATAATAAAACAAAGCAAAAAACTAATTACAATATTTCCAGTCTTGTTAGCAATGGCTCAATAATTACTGACAACCTACACATTGCTAATTGTCTAGCTCAAAACTTTAAAGAAAAATTTCTAAGCAAGAATTACTACATATCAACTTTATCCACTAATACTTTCCAACGTCACTCCTTATCAACTACTATAACTCAAGACGTTCATTATTTGAACACTTCTTTCTCCTTTCTCGAACTCTCTTCTGCTCTCAATTCATGCAAAAACAATGCTGCTTGTCCTGATAACCTTCCTTACATAATTCTTAAGAAATTCCCAACTCCTTGTCTCCATAAACTTCTTGAAATTTATAACGCGATCTGGACTTCTCAAACGTTCCCAAAACAATGGCTCAACTCAATTATCCTTCCAATCAACAAACCCGATCATTCTTCATCATTGCCCCAATCTTACAGACCCATCTCATTGACCTGTACCATGTGCAAACTTATGGAAAAAATGATAAATAAAATACTCTTATGGTTTCTTAACAAACATAAAATTCTCTCTGTAGCCCAATCAGGCTTTAAACCACACCGCTCTACTAATGATAATCTGGTACTTCTACAAACACATATTGCGGATGCAATGAATAATAAACACAACTTGATCGCAGCCATTTTTGATATTGAGGGCGCTTTTGACACGATATCCAGATCAGCGATTATTAACACTTTAAAACAATACAAAGTTGAAGGCAATATTCTATCCTTTATCCAAAACTTTCTATCTAACAGAAAATTTCAGGTATCCGTTAATGGTGTCTTTACCTCTCCCCTCACCCAACAGGATGGTGTACCTCAAGGCTCCGTACTAAGTCCCACTCTATTTATTCTTGCATTAAATAACCTTACCAGAAGCTTTCCTAGTCCTATCAAACTCTCCCTATATGCTGACGATCTGATACTATGTAATAAGCGGATGAAAGTTTCTTATTTGCTGTCACCAGATGTAATAACCGTAAAGGTTTTAATTTTAATTTTTTAACCACTTTAGCCTAGCCGAGCGGATGTTAGGCTAAAGGAAGGGTTCGTGGTTTCGGCCTCCGCAGTATTTGGTGTTGGGAGGCCTTACTTCGGCGGTTAGGAAGGACGGGATTTGTTGCTGGACTCTGAAAAAGGTCTGGAGTCTAGAGAAATGATACACAATATTCTTGGGAGAATCTAGCTCTATGTTTGATGGTACAAGGGAAAATTTAAATGAAGCACTTGCGGAATGCTATCTGCATCTCCCAAAAAAGAAAAAACAAAAAAAAACTTTCTTTAAATTAACATTAACAAAATTTAAAACTAATCAACAACAATAATTGAAATATGGTCAGATGGACCCTTGCGTTATATCAATTTATTTATAGTTTAATCCTTAGTCGCTATGTTATGAATTACTTTACCGGAGGACTCAATTCTCTATCGGAGAATATTATCGACGTCCCGATAGTGGAGACCCGGTGAACTCTATGTATCCGGTTGAGGATAAAAGATACAAAACCCGTATGAACGTATGAACAATTAAGACGATATCAATTCGTTTATCAAACAAATCCAAACTTCCATAAAATTTCTTAGGTATTAAGGGTTAGTAAAATCTAAACTGACTCACCGATTTCCCTGCAGCGAGTTTGGGTTCACTCACACACTCACTTATTTTATTAATCGACCCGGTAAAAAATTAAATTGTGATTTATCACTTGGATAATATTCACTGTTTATTATTATTACAAAAAAAATTATTATTTCATTTCCGCGGGCCCGGTAATCGCTTATTCAGGTTATTACTTTAATTATTTTATTGAAAATTAACACTTAGCTCACTTTTAAAAAGACACACTCAACTTTGCCCTAAACGCGGTTGATTCGATTGGCATCTAGCCTATGGAACGCTCCAAATCGAATTCCCCCCATGTTCTCAACACGGAGGATTCGATAGGCATCTCGCCTCTGGACACGTCCAAATCGAATTCCCTCATCGGTCGTTTTTTTTGGTCGCCAGGAAAAGTCGTTTTTCCCCTAGTACCGCATGAAACTACCCTTTCTCCCTCACTCTGCTCACTTGACTCTTTTTTATTGGTTAGCAGCCCTGCTACGGGTACGCCTCAGTAGCTGAGCCAGCAAAATTTTGCTTACGACCTTCTTGGTAGCTCCTACGTGACTTTTTTTGTTTTTCAGAACCGCAATTTTGTAAATTCTTTAGTTTTGTGTTGTATATTGTTTTTCAAATACATCCTTGAGAAATAACTTTTTTGCTGACATATATCCTGTCGCTAGGAATTGGATCGGATTTATTACGCAATGGTTACTTAGTTTCTTTTTGAATTAATGATACCGGGGAACTCTGATATGTTATTTGACTTGAATTATTGTATCTTATGTCAACCTGGGGCGGGGAAGGGGGGTTCCTTTTGGATTATTACATTATTTCCCCCTTTTAAAAAGAAACGGCTTTACAGAGCCGTTTCCTTTTCGGAAGTTCCCCCTCCCTCTATTCCTTAAATACTAGTTACCCTATCTACCTTACATTACAATCTGTTACATTATCCTACCATACAGTAGGTACCGTTACATCTTATCGCGTTTCGTTATACTGTTCTCTGTATTGTCACATGGGTTTTCGCGTCGCGCACTTACACTAGCTTCTGCGTAGTTTATTCTTTATCCATCCGTACTCTCCATTGTTGCCCTATCTTCTCTGACTTACTGATTCCGTTGCCTGCTAGCGGCATTGCGCCACGCTAGCAAGTTCCCTCGATGCCAGCTTCGGTGTGACAGCTAGTTGTTGCTCATCGTGGCCTCTCTGGCATTGCGTTTTCCTTGGGATTTTATTGGGGTAGGCTTAGTGATTGCCTATAGAATAGTGTTGTACAAGGCTATGCCTTATTATGCCACATAATTATTGTCCGTTAGTGCTAGGAAAGCTTTTCTTGGAAGGTAAAAGTAATATTGGGAATCATTCGTTGGGACAAATATAGGAAATAACTGATAATAGTGATATATTTCTTTTTCAACAATAGGAATTTCTAAAATAAAGGTTACAGTAGCTCCCAATGAAAAACTTTTTATATATATTAATTTCTCTAATTGAATATTTTCTGTGGATAATTCAAATGGAAATGTTAATTTTTTTGGAAAATCGCATTGTTTAATTGCTTTTAAAAACTCTACTGGATTTATTATTGAATTATGTAACGTATTAATTTTTGCAAAAGAAATAGCTACTTCAATTTTTTCTAAGATATCATAAATTGTTTGGTATAATAAAGTTATTTGATTTATAATTACAAATGTTTTAAAATTACTTACTGTTTTTCTTTCAAATAGCATTAAATTCTTTTCCCTTAAATCAAATCAAATAGCTACATCTAATGGCTATCCAATACATTTGATAAAAAAATTAATTAATAAGAAAGAACAAAAAATGTCACTAGAACTAATATTTCCAAAACAAACTAAAGAAATTAAAAGCTATAAAAGTGTTACATTTTGTGGAAATATTTACAATGCAATTTCAAAAATAAGATCTTCGGCAACATCAGCATTAATATCATTTAAAACAAAATTGTTAAATGTGAAAACAAAATTACCAAAATTAAAAAAATCTGGTTACAAAATTAATTGTCCAAAATGTAATGCAGTATATATAGGTCAAACACAAAGAAATTTTAAATTAAGATTTAATGAACACTTAAGATGATATAGATTACAACAACCAGATAAGTCGAACTATGCAAAACACCTACTTGAACATCCAAACTCACTGATACACACCAATCCCATTCATATACTATACATTTGTGATAAAAAACAAAATTTAGATTTTCTAGAAGAACTTGTAATTAAAAGACATCTAGCAGATCAACAGTTTAAAGTAGTGAATGAACAAATAAATCTTGGAAGTTCTCCACTATTAAACTGTTTACTTTGATTGAGTCATCATTTTATACATAGATAAGACATTAATGTAACATAAATATATTAAGTTATTGTAAAGGTCAGCATGACATAGTTTTTTCTGGTCTTAGAGGGAAATACATCCAGGATAATCCCTTAGGGCTAATAACATCTATGCTTTAATATTGTTATGTCTTATTACTTCCTTACTTGGTCTAGCCTTAACTACTTATCAACATCAAGTACCTAGCAACAAACAAACAAAATGTAACTTCAATATGTCAATCTGACGATGCTAGTTATTAGCGAAACAGCTGTAATTGCATTTTAAAACGTATTTTTCAAATAAATATTGAATGTTTGGTTTAACCGTTCAGTTATTTATGGTTCTTAGTAAGATGAACTTCCACAAAGTAGTGGTTACCACAATCAGCATTTATTTTTAAGTTTCGTTTGATTTGGAGGCCTTTATTTGAAAATTTACCTTTTCTTGATTGTCATTTTCGGAAACGTTTTGAGTAAATAATTCTTCTGTCTAATAATGAGTGGGACGAGGATTATTATTTTTAAAGAAATTTTAATTAGTATTTTGGCTACGACGAGTATTGCCAGAAGAAGTATCCATAGGTTCGGGACGATTATTATTATTTGGACGATAATTTTGAAATTCTAGCTTAAAATTGTTCAAATTACAATTGAAGTTGAATCTATAGTTTTGATTAAAGTCAGAATTAAAGTTTGGTCGGAAATTGGAATTATTTGATTGATTATTAAAAAATGGCCTAGAGTTAAAATTTGAAAAATTAGTTGGACGAGAATTAAAATTTGATTGTTGACGATAATTATTATAATTATTATAATTATTTCTATTAAAATTATTATTTTTATTAAAGTTATTATTTCTAACATTATTATTATAGTTATTTTGATTTCTAGTATTATTTCTGTTTATATTATTATCATTATTAAGATTATTTTTAAAATAAAGAAAATTTTCTTCTTTTTAAGAGCTTGTTCAATCGAATCCGGGTTTTTCAATCTAACTACTAATTGCATGTGATAATTCAACCCATTGATGAATGTTTTTATACATAGATCATCGTATTGTTAAATTTTTAATAATTTTATTTCTCTACTATCATTACTTTGATTAATTTTAGAAAATAATAAACTTCTTGCGTCTTGAATTTTTAATCCAAAATCTACAGACTTTCATTCCTTTCTGTATCCAATTCAGTTCTAAAAGCAATCAAATCTGCTGCTCTATCCGTTAATTTAATTAAAATTGTATCAAAAAGGCAAACATTTATTGGTACATTTGAATTATGTCTATCTTTATGATTATTAATGAAATTTTCACAACTTTGAATGAATATATTAATTTGTTTAGGATTACCATCAAAATAGGGAATATTTTCTGCTTCGTAACGAATTAAATGTTAGTTCGGTTGAGCCATTGTATCGTTTATTTCTAAATTATTTATTTTTTCAAAACAATATTTTCTAATACGTTCTCTGTTTTAAAATATATCTCAATTAGTTCAATATATAAATAATTTTCAATTATTAAAAATATATCACCAAAAACTTTCAAGGATAATAATAATAGGACAAGGTACTCATAAATCTCTTCATTGATTGACGGCTCACCGTGGGTTGAGTCTTCGGACTATTTTTGTTCCTCGGACTTGCAAATAAGAGACAACTATTCTTGTTCGTTCTCCCTTGCTTAAAGTCTTCTTTGATTTCTGTTGGAGCAGGATTCACCAATTAACCATTAAAATGGAAAGCGCCCGAAATTCTTCTGAATTATTTCGCACACTTTTGGGGATATCCTACTGACTGCACCAGTTATGTTCCGTCGTTGCGAAACTTGTTTTTTAAAAACAAATATTTCACTAACAAATTTATTTATACAGAAATTACAAAGGTTTGACTTAAATTATTTAAGTTACTAAATACAGATACTAGATACTGATTATAGATACTAACTGTATCTACAATCTTTCTTCTTTATATAATAATTAATACGTGATATTTACTTGTATATCAAATTACAATAATAACGCGCAATTTGAAAGAAAACAATAAAAGTATACAATTAAGCAAAGCATAGCTTCTAGACATAAGGTCTACTGGGTAATTATAAATGCGTAATTTTAAATAATAACTTCTTTATTCCAGGAACCGTAACTTCCATATATGTAGAATAAATATCTAACATATTATACCCTATTTTAAATTTATTTTCTTGATTTGACCATTTTTTTCCTTCAAATATATTTTTCCTCCATAACTTCATACGTCTTGATTCCCATGGATCCTTTTGGCTAATACAATTTTACCGAAAAAACATTAAATAAGTAATGTTATGAGATATAAATATACCCTCATTACTTACTTTTAACAGGTGGCTTTCCTAAAAAGATGTGTAGACACTCATCACTACACTATTCACATTCTGTGCTTTATTAAATTAAATCTGCACCATACAATATTTATATAATTAAATATAGGTACTCTCTGAAAAACTAAATCTGCAATAATTATAACTCGTAACCATCTTAATAAAATGTTCTATTTAACAACAAAATTTATTCTGCAATACTCAATAATAAAATCAACTTTTTAACAGCGCTGTCTCCTGTTCCTCTTCCGAATTAAATATTTTTATGAAAAGTAATCGATTGTTTTGGTGATATATGGATTAACATTGATGTTGAGGTACGATATTTACATAAATCTCGATATATTTTTTAAGCGAAATTCACTATTCTGAATCTAAAATATTCGCAACTCACCTTAATATATTGTATTTATTTATAGATACACCTATTTTTTATTCGATATTAAGGTGAGTGATATTAACATAAAATATACTTTGATCTGTGCCAGCTGGTCGAGGAGTGATTATTTTTTATTTATTTATTATTCTAAATAAATATATAACAATAAATATATGAGACTAAAATGAATATTTGTCAAAACCACAGAATTATATACATAATTCTATGGTCAATACAATCCGATATATCGATTCTCTAATTCAGAATAGATTGTGGATTGTGCCGTTATATAGATCATAGATCAGTCAGTTTTGAAAATGGCAGCTAATAATTGTGATCATTGCAATATTGCTCTTTTTGAAAGAATTCGGTTAAATAAAATGCAGTTTTTGTTAAGCCATAATATTATTAAACAATGTTTTTTTAATATATTTTCAGTAAAATTTAAAATGTAACACGTTTATTACTATTAGCGTATTGATATTTACAGACGCCATAATGCTAAAAATGGCAGCGCGATCGAAAAATAGTTCCCACTTTAAAAATTAATTAAAAAAAAATATGCTTGAGCGCACTAAATGAATACTCAATTAAGAACAATAAATAACTGAACAGTTAAACTAAACTTCCACTATTTATTCGAAAAATTCGCTTTAAAATTCAATTACAGCTGTTTGTGATATATATGACAATCTGACGAAGTTAATAAATAGTGGAAGTTTAGTTTAACTGTTCAGTTATTTATTGTTCTTAGTAAGATGAACTTCCAAAAAGTAGAGGTTAACACAATCAATTTGAATACTCAATTCGTTGCTTTTAAGTATTATTTAAACTATTTTTTATAAAAAATTTGAAGATAGGCCAGAAGCGAGGCCAGAAGGTAGCTTTTGTAAATAATAAATCTCTAACCAAACAAATACAATCTAGTACCACAATTGTACGGATTTTTAATGTAGACTGTTACGGGTAAAAAAAATTAAACAATTTAGATCATAACTATTCAGTGGCAGCTCCTCGGATATCCTTCTTTAACCAAACATTTAATGACGTCATCACATTCAATTAAAACAAATATTTTAAAAACTGTTTGCTTAAAACTACCCTATATTACTAGGGGTCAAGGTGTCGGCTACAGGCCACCGACACCAGGGTTGTAAGTTGAGGGGACCAGGCAAATCCCCGAGGAAACTTTGACCAAGACCGTCTGTGCGCGTTCGCATCCTGCACGAGGTGACCCTGCTCTTACAAAACACAGCGGATCTAGACAAGGTAAGTCGATAAAATCCCCCAAGTCAGAGGTGTTACGCGACCCGTGCCTAAGACTGGATGGCACCGGGGTTATGGTGTCGTGAACGGAGCCTTCGGGATACCAGGCAACCTCCCGTAAGTATGTAGCCTTACTGCGATAATGCGGGGCTCTGTCGCAGTGGACCTTTATTTCCCTTGCTACTCGTGGGAACAATATGAGTAAAAAAATTGAAGACTACAAAACAGGCCACAGGGGGGATAACTCCCCTGTTCACCAGGGTACTGGCGCTACCATGGAGGGAGATAATCCCACTGGTCGCCAGGTTTCTGGTGAATCAATGGAGATCACCGAGGAGGTGGAAAGGGAGTTGTTATCATCCCTCAATCCTCTAAAGGTGAAACCAAATTAGGCGAGGACGAAGCCGTGAAAGCGGTCAAACGCCTCGACCTGAACAAAAGGGCAAGGTTCTCCGGTGCGACGAGAAAACGTCTAAGCCGGTTACTGAAGAGCGGCATCGAATATGATGTCGCGTTGGCCCAGATCCTGAGGGAGCTGGACGAGAAGGGAGGAGATAAAACTCGACCCAAGACCTCGTCTGATCAGCGCTTGCCGAAGGTGGGGCAAGAAGGGAGAAAGGATCCCCCTGCCTCTTCTTCTGGTAAGCGTTCTCGCTCGGATGGCAGCACCCCGGAAGCGAAGGTGAAGAAACCTCGCACCGGGACTGTATCCGGGCAGACCACTGAACGCTCGTTTAGGGACGTGGCACAGGGAGTCAGAGTGGGCATTATCCACCTCGATCACCCTAAAGTCCGTCTCTCTAACGAGCAACTGCGCCTCGTACAGCGGTCGATTATGACCGCATTAGACGAGGTGCCGGACGACGGACCCCAAGTCCGTTTCCTGGGTAGCACAATCCGCCCGGGAATGCTCATCCTTGAGTGCGCCGATGCGACGACGGTTGAGTGGATGGAGCAAGCCGTTAACGACCTGCATCCATGGCACGACGCCAGACTCAAACTGGTGCATAAGGAGGAAATACCCAAACCCCACATCTGCGTGGCCTACATTCCCGAAGAAGGGGAAACACCTAGATTGGAGGGGAAAGTGGTACTGAAACGTCTACGGACAATGAACCGAGGCCTGAACACTCCGGAATGGAGTGTGCTACGTAGGGAACCTACGGGTCCCGGCCAAACGTGGACGTTTGCAATCGACGATGAATCGATGCAAGAACTGGAGAGGCTAAATCTCCGCCCTTTCTACGGGTTTGGTCGGATTCACTTCCGATGCAGGGCCCGGGGAGGACGAGAGGAAAAGGCCCCCAAGGAAAAGACCACCGCGTCTACCGCTGTTGGCACCTCGGTAGCCTCCGTGGGGTCAAAGAAAGGGGTTAATCCTCCTGCTAGGACTCCGGTAGAGGACTCAAGGAGTCAGTCAACAGCTGCTTCTGTAACGGCCCCGAAGGACAAGAAGGGAAAAACCCCTCTGTCCGGAAAGGCGCTGAAAAAGAGAGCACCAAAGGGGGGGAAAAACCTAACCCAGGGGGAGAGGGGAAGAGAGATCCTCCTCCTCCTCCTCCTCCTCCTCCAACGGTAGTATAAAAATGCCGTCCCATATTGGTGTTCTTCAGGCCAATATACAACATGCCAAAGCGGCGTCATTCCTCCTTGGCAGGGTTTTTGGCCGAGAAAACATCGACGTGGCAATGATCCAGGAACCCTGGATCTCCAACACAGGCCGAATTAGCGGCCTTGGGAACAGTTCGGGTAAGCTGGTGGTCGGCTCAGGCGGCAAGCCTAGAGCTTGTCTACTTATTCGAAATAACATTAATCATTTTTTGTTAACAGGGTATTGCACAGCAGATGTAGTTGCGGCGCAACTCTCGCTCCCGGTGGGAGAGAACAGGCTCGAGCTAGTAGTCTGTTCGGCGTATTTCCCGGGGGATGAACCAGGACAACCTCCTCCAGCGGTAGTGCGGGACCTAATCGCCTTCTGCAAGAGGAACAACAGACAACTGATCATTGGATGTGATGCAAATGCCCACCATCTGGACTGGGGAAGTACCAACACCAATGCAAGGGGTGAGTCACTCTATAATTATATATTAGGGGAGGGACTTTCAGTTAACAATGAAGGTTCTGAACCAACTTTCGTGACTAGGGTCCGTAAGGAAGTTTTAGATATAACAATTAGCACTCAGCTTATGAGCACCAAGATTGTTAACTGGCGAGTCTCCACCGAACCTTCCTGTTCCGACCACAGACATGTGAGATTCGAGGTGAAGGTCGGGGAGAGGCCTATAGTCCAATTCCGTGATCCTAAATGCACGGACTGGAGTGGATACCGAAGGTCCCTCCGAGTGCACTTGGATTGGGTCTATAAAAAACAAAAATGATATAGAAGCAGCGAATGAGCATATGCGAATCGCAATTCTATTATCATACCAGGAGAACTGCCCACTCAAGGAGAAGAGGGACAATAGAGGGTCACCTTGGTGGAGCAGCAGCCTGGACAAAAAAGGAAAGAAATTCGACGTCTCTTCAATCGAGCTAAAGTAGCAGGGTGCTGGGATATCTACAGGACTGCTCTAACGGAATATAACAAGGCCATCAGAAGGGCAAAAAGGATTCTTGGAGGAGGTTCTGCCAGAGTATATCTGATGTACCTGCCGGAACAAGAATCCACAAGATTCTCTCTAGGGATCCAGCACAGGAAGTCGGCTCGATAAAACGACCGGACGGTTCCTTCACGGATTCCAAGAGACAGACGTTGGAGCTCTTACTACAGAACCACTTTCCTGGCAGTCTGCTTCTGGAAGACCGGCAGCCGATCCCCCTTCCTTTTGGGTCGCTGATACGACCGAACAAGGAGGATTGGGGGGCGGCAACGAAAATGGTTACCCCATCAACGGTGAAGTGGGCGATGAGTGCGTTCACCCCATACAAATCACCGGGAGAGGATGGCATTTTTCCCGCGCTGTTGCAAAACGGTGAAGAGGAGTTGCTACCTCTGCTAACAAAATTATTACGGGCGAGTCTAGCGTGGGGTTATCTTCCGCTGAGCTGGTCGACCGCAAGGGTCGTATATATACGTAAAGCGGGGACGGTGATTAACTCCCTCCCTAAATCCTTTAGGCCGATCAGCCTCACATCGTTCGTACTAAAGACTCTAGAAAGAATTCTAGATAGGCACATTAGGGGGGGGAACCTTAGGAATTTTCCTTTAAATCCCCACCAATATGCTTACCAGGTTGGGAAGTCCACGGATTTGGCACTTAACAACCTCGTAGGAAAAATCAGCCACTCTCTTGATAACAAAGAGATTGCGCTGGCAGCCTTCCTAGACATTGAGGGAGCATTTAACAATGTATTACCTCACTCTCTATGCACTGCTCTTCAGCGCAGGGGAGTAGACTGTAACTGGATAAAAAACATGCTTGGTAATCGAAATGTAGTGTCATCACTGCAGGGAGAAACTGTTCGATTCAGGGAGGCTCGGGGTGCCCATCGGGGGGTTTCTATCGCCTCTTCTGTGGTCACTCAAGGGTGACTCACTTCTAGGGACTCTCTCCCTGCAGGGAGTGAATTTTCAATGCTATGCCGACGATCTGGTTATAATAATTAGGAATAAATTTGAGGCGATCATCTCGGAGATCCTTCATAAAGCCCTAAATATAGTATACAGGTGGTGTGAGGAGGATCAGATGTCGCTAAACCCCCACAAAACAGTAATTATTCCGTTCACCAAAAGGAGGAAGCTGGATAATCTGCGACAGCCGACTCTTTACGGTGAACTCATTCCTTTTGCGGAGGAGGTAAAATATCTGGGGGTAATCCTAGATAGAAAACTTACCTGGAACTCCCATCTGGAGAGAACAATAAACAAAGCCAGGGTATCCCTCTGGAATCTCAGAAGGGTCTGTGGAAAATCATGGGGAATGAATCCCAAACAGATTTACTGGATTTATCAAACGGTGATAAAACCAATGGTCACGTACGGCTCAGTGGCTTGGGGGTCGAAAGGACTACAACAAGCTGCTGCAGCGAAGTTGTCTGGTCTGCAGAGAACTGCATGCGTGGCCATTACGGGCGCTATGTCCACCACTCCGACGGCGGCAATGGAGAGACTCCTAGGTTTAACTCCACTCCCCATTCTTTTGGAGAAGGAGGCTAGGATGGTCTCTTACAGAGCCAAGTCGATAGGTAACCAGATAACGGGGGAGGCACTTTGGGACCACGCGGGACTAGTGGGGAAGTTAAATTCCCACCAAGTCCTTGGAATGGTATCAGACATGCTTGCCACACGAGTACACGTGGAAAGGGCCTTTAACGTCCTATTCCCAAGTAGGGACGAATGGAAAGGAGGTGCAATCTCCTTCTCTGGGTCCGACTGCGTTGTATACACGGATGGCTCGAAAAATTCACTGGGTGTGGGAGCCGGGGTGTATAGCAGAAATCCGAGAGTTGACATCTCAATAAACCTTGGTAAGTACGCTACTATCTTTCAGGCGGAAACGTTTGCTATAGATTTGTGCGCAAGGGAGTTGATTGCCCAACCCCTGGTAAACAAATGCATATACATAATTTCGGACAGCCAGGCAGCGTTAAAAGCACTGAATTCTACCCGGGTTGATTCAAAGCTGGTGTGGAGCTGTATCGAATCCCTTAACAACCTTGGAGCAAATAACAGAGTAACGCTACTCTGGGCTCCAGGGCATGCGGGACAATGAAAGTGCCGACACTCTGATAAAAAAGGGAACGGAGTCCGCGTTTATTGTACTGGAACCATTCCTTGGCATAGCAAAAAGCACTGCCAAGGACATCATCTCCAGCTGGGCAGCGAGGGAAACCCTTCTGCACTGGGAGAATATATCGGGGCTTACCCACTCGAAAGCGTTTATATCTCAACCTTCGAGCAGAAAAACAGCACAGCTCCTGGAATTGAGTAGAAGTAACCTACGCATTCTTACTGGACTGTTGACTGGACACTGTCGTCTGAGAAACCACCTGAGGAAGCTTAGTCTGAGCAATACGTCGGACTGTCGCTACTGCAGTGTGGCAGACGAATCGGCAGAGCACATTCTTTGCTATTGCCCCGCGTTAGAAATGATCAGGCTCCGCTCGTTTGGCCTCATACGGCTAGAGCCTACCGACTTTAGACAAGTCTCGCCAAAATCGATCTTGGACTTTGTTAAGAAGTGCAGACTGGATGGCGAATTGTGACCCTTAGGGGTGAGCCACAATAGGCCCTAGTTTGGCCGCAGTGGAGGGGTGGGAAACGCCCCGCTCACATTGAACCTAACCTAACCTAACCTAACCTAACCCTATATTACTAATGTTAAGTTAGCAACTTAATTACATCTACTGTAGCAGGTCTACAACTATACCAGTGGTGGTAATACCAAATAATAAATTCCCTAACTTTCCCGGCATAAACTTGACCTTTAAGTAGTCAAAAAAGTGTTTTTTTTTTGGAAAAAACCTTCTTTTTAAAAATCACCTTTTCTGTAAAGGAAAGTGAACGCATTTTGCGGATTTATGAGAAATTTCAAATAAAATAGAAAATATTAATTTGTGAGTCCTATATAAATTAATACTTATGTGGATATATAATTTTCATTTTATTCTGTAATTTCGATTTTAATACAAATTACTCTACGGAGTATCTTTTGGCCACATTTCACCTAAGGTGAGTTTATGAAAGACAGTGATTTTGAATCAACCAATTTAAATTTCAATCTAAAATAATCTAAAAGGATATTTCTTGGATACATTTAATTAAAATTTTTATGTGACAAATAAATCAATTAGAACAAGAGCATCTACTATTAGGCCCCACTCCAACAGAGGTGAGTTAAATACAATAAAAATAAACACTTATTTAAACTAAATATATAATTTCTAATCTCTACTGCTTTATCAAAATAAATTACTAAAACAAAATCAATTAAATATACTTCTTTGTAAATTAAATACTCTAATTTCGATTTAAATATTATTCCAAATTACTAATAACTATTAATGTCATTTCAGGCCTTTTTATTTTTATTCCTCCTTTCGATCTAATGGCTATAAATATTGACTTCATAAGTCCTACTTTGGGAAACAATTTATAATAAATATACCTATACAATAGTGTCTGATCTAGCTACTTAACGTCTCCAGTTAGCCAGTAGGAGAGTATTGTATCAAGTTGTCCTGAGGTATTTTTACTAAACCTGTAACAAGGACTTCAGAGAGCTACCGAACTGAGCAGATAAGCCTTAAACTTTATTATTTAAAAATAAGAGTACATTATTTTAAACTTTAACAAATGATTTCTAGTTTATTTAGCGTTTGTAGAATACATAATTATTTCACTTTATCTGATTTAGTCACTTTAATAAGTTATTTTATAAGATTGTACAATTTTAAATCTTTTACACAAAAACACTTAATATTTGTATCATACGAACAACTTCTAGAAGTTATTAGGGGTAAGACTCTTCTGTTCTGTGCTAACCAAGATAAATCCTGACTTTTGTTATATTTAAAATTGTTTATTTTTATTAGTTTCTGTAATACTTATTGTTTTACTTTTTCATAAAAACAACAACCAAAATAAATACACCTCGAATACGACAAAGAAGTGCTGCTTTCGCTTTGAACCCGAAATTGTCCCAACCCTCCTGTGTATTAGACAATCTTTTACTAGCAAGCTCAATCCTCTAATAATAATAATAATATAATAATGTTTATTGTTCACACGTAAATGTAAATACATGAACAGTGAGTGGCTATTCGTAGTTAGGTACACATAGTAAAGAAAAATAAAAAAAAGAAAACAGGTAAATTAAATCATAACCACTACAGTCAAAACATACCTACCACGGGTTGGATGATTGTGTTGATTCTATTAGAGGCAGTGGATTCTAAGTAGACCTGTGACGTCAACCGGCGCAGTACACAAATTTGTGTTTGAAAATTGTCCTATTAACTATACTAATAATTGCAGCCCTTGCTGATTCATTCTGGTCAGTCCGCCGTTTACGTCGTATTGTCTCTCTCTCTCTAATATAAATTATAATACTTTAAAATCTGATTTAACAAAAGAAAATTGGGATGAAATATATTTAACTCCAAGCGACAATGTAGATATATTGACTGAAAATTTCATAAACAAATTAAATCTTTATATTAGCAATAATACAATAAAAATTAAAGAGAAAAGAAATAATAAAAACAAAATACGGAAAAAATGGATAACGCCTGATATTGTCAAGACAATCAACGAAAAAAATAATCTATACACACAATTACAAACAAATCCCGGCAATGAATGTTTAACAAAAAAATATAAATTTTATAAAAATAGTATAAGAAAACAAATAGCCAACTCCAAAAAAAATTATAAACAAAATTTAATAAAAGAAAGCCCCAAGACGTCAAATGCCTTGTGGAATACTGTCAATAAAATATGTCCAAACCCTATAACACAACAATATATTGAATCAATTGAAATAGATAATTACATTATAACTGATAAACTGGAAATAGCAAATCACTTTAATAAATATTATTCAGAATTAGGCGAGAAATACGCAAACAAAATAACTTATCCCACAAAATTTAAAGAATCAATTAAAAATATCAGTCCATCAATGTACTTGAATCCATGTAGTGAAAATGAAATAATTACTATAATACAAAACTTAAAACAAAAAAAATCTCCAGGATGGGATGGTATCCGCTCGGAAACATTAAATGAGATTAGATATGAAATTGCTAAGCCTTTGAAATCTATTATAAATAAATCGTTTGAAACAGGAGTATTTCCTAGTTGTTTAAAAATAGGCACAATAAAACCAATATACAAAAGTGGAAACACAAACAAAATAGAAAACTACCGACCAATTTCTCTTTTATCTAATATATCAAAAATTTTTGAAAAATCACTAAAATCAAGAATTAATAACTTTCTGACAAAATTAAATGTTATATCTAAGAACCAGTACGGGTTTAAAGAAGGTTGCTCTACAGAAGATGCAATTTTGGCACTCACAACAGAGATATATACAGCTTTAGATCAAAAATTACCTGCGCTATGTGTTTTCGTAGATTTGTCAAAGGCCTTCGATACGGTATCTCATAAAATATTATTGGAAAAAATAAAGGGTTACGGATTACGGGGAAAAGTATACGAACTTATAAAAAGTTATTTAACCCACAGAGTTCAGTCTGTTGAAATAGAAGGGCACGCAAGTGATAAAATGGTAATTAAATATGGTGTTCCACAGGGTACTGTACTGGGTCCTCTTCTTTTTACCTTATACATTAACAACTTAATGGAAATCCAATCAAATGCCAAAATAATTAGCTTTGCAGACGACTTGGCATTATTCTACACAATGTCAAATTGGACAGACTTAAAAAATGAAGTCGAAAGAGATTTTTCAAATATTTATAAATGGTTGCAAGCAAACAAATTAACGGTTAATACAGAAAAAACGTGCTATGTCCCATTTACTTCATATGAAAACAGTTTGCCCGACCTTGGCCCACTAACCTTTGAACAGAATATTGAAATCAACGAAAAATCGTACATAAAATATCTTGGAGTAATAATAGATAGCCACCTAAAATGGGATCAACATGTTAAACATCAAATAAATAAAATAAGAGGACTCTTACCTAAATTTCGCTATCTTGGAAATTTCTTAGAATTATTAAGAGAAATAAAAATGCATACTATACGAATCCTTGGTGCAATCACAACTATCGTACGGAGTATTAGGATGGGGGGGTGTAGCAGAATGCCATTTAAAAAATTTAAATACATTACAAAAATGGATAATGAGAATTATATACAAGAAACCTAGAGTATATTCAAGTGAGAACTTATTTAAAGAACTTAATATATTAGATATACGACAGCTTTTTTGTCAAAGATTACTGTTGTATGTTAATATTAATAAAATAAAAGTTGCCCCTCTAAATCATGGATATGAAACAAGGGCGCAAGTAGATCAAATAATGTACATCAGTAGATCTCAAAAAACTATTGGTCAGCGATGTGCCTATTACTTTGCCCCTCGATTACTGAATCTACTACCTGTAGAAATAAAACAGATTACTTCACATAAAAAATATAAAACAAAAATAAAACAATGGATTTTTGCATGTGGAAGAGATGTTTTCAATAATCTAATAAATTTAAAGTATTCACGTTGAAAATATATGAAACGTTGTTTTGATTGTACATAGAAATAGCAATATCTTATTGGAGTGTTAAAATTGTCTTTTTATTATTAATGCATTTGAAAATTTGTAAATATTTTAAAGTAGGTATAAATTTGTATTTGTATCACGCACGAGCATTCATTTGCTTCTGTGATTATTCATGTTTATTTATATATGTATACTCTCTTTTTTATTACCTTAATTATACAAATCAACATAGTACGTAAGACAAATTATATCTTTCTATGTAATTAATGATTTTTTTAAATAAACATTATTATTATTATTATTATTATTAATGCACCGCTGCCATACAGTTGTGCACAACTATTTACGACGTCACGGGTCTACTCAGAATCCACGGCCTCTAATAGGTTATTCGTTTATAATAAATGACCGAAGCTTCATTGCTACTCCTATAAATTTGTATATAATACTGAGTACTGTATGATCTGTAGATGACAATATAGAGTCTAAATCGTCTGAGAGTCCTCGAGGTTGAATAAAATGATCTCGTAGGTTTTTATACATCGGACAGACTAGCAGTATATGTTCGAGGGTGTCGGGTACTAAGTGATTACAGATAGAGCAAATAATGTTTATATCTATCCTATACGAATTATTATTTACATAGATATATAACTTTTCGGAGTTTAATGTACGGAGTTGAGCTACTAGTCTTTTAACATGCAGAGGAATTGTGGTATGTAAATAATTTTTACCATTAAAGGGCCCGGTGAACATAATATCTGTTATGGTCTTTACATTTTAACCTTAGATGCAGTTCTATAGATTGTTTTATTACGTGGTACCCAATTTTACATATACCTGCTTTGATTCTTATTATGTGTGCAGCTGTTGATTTTTGCAAAAATTAAAGAAGCTTCCAGAAATAGTTTTGAGTTTTTTCGACTTGTTCTAAGTATCGAAGAGCCCATATGGCACTTGTGTATGTAAACGTAGGTATTACTATATTGTTGTATAACAGTTTTATGGATTCAATTAATGAAACTTTTGAGCGTTTTATAGTGTTTAATAGAGTTCCTTGACACAATCTAGCTTTTTGCTCTCGTTGTTTGAGATTACTTAGGAATAAACCATTAAATGAGAAGTTAACACCTAAGTACTCATATGTATTAACAACGTCAATATGGCTGTTTTTGTAAATGAATTGGGGATATTCACCGATGTTTGGGCTTCTACGAAAGATAACTATCTTTGTCTTTGTCGAATTAACTTCCAGTTTGTATTTGTTGCAGTATGATTCAAGAAGTTGTAGGTTTCGTATTAAATCTATTCGAGTTTCAGATATTATAACTAGATCATCTGCGTTCAGGAGCATATGTATATTATTACCATCGTCTAGAGTTACACCTTTAGCACCTTGTTCTTTAAAATAAATTTCTATATCTGATATGAAAATTGAAAAAATTTGTGGACTTAGGGTATCACCCTGTAGAACGCCTCTTGTTACTTTAATTCTGTCAGATAATCTTGTTCCATAAATATAAATGCCGAACTATACATAAGTTTTAAAAGTCTGGTGATCTTAGCACTTACCCCATTAGTAAATAATTTTTCCCAAAGTAGGTTGTGCTTTTTTAAAGTCTACAAATAAGGCGAATAATTTTCTGTTGGGGAATCGTAGGTAGTTATTTACAGCGGTATACAGCACAAATATGTTGTCTTCACAGCTTCTATTCTTACGGAATCCTGACTGGCATTCTGGTAGTAACTCGTGGCGTTCCATAAAATCTGTTAATCTCTTAATAATCAATTGGGTGAATATTTTTACTTTGTGATTTATTAGAACTATGCTACGTTAATTACTTGGATCTTCTTTTGGACCTTTTTTGTGAAAATGAATCATTTTTATTTTCGACCACGTGGGAGGTATTTGCTCAGTTGAAAAAATTTGATTAAAAAGAACTTTAAGAGCAACAATCCAGTCCGCAGGTAAATGTTTATAAAACTCGTTAGATATATTGTCTTCCCCAGGAGCTTTGTTATTTTTTATTTGGTTCAATATTTGCGAAATTTCAATGTTAGAAAAAGGTATATCTAAGCCAGGATGCAAAACGTCTATATATTGAGTTTGCAAGATTGGTTGTGGTATATAGAAATGTTTATAATTATTTACCATTATGTTCATGTCGATATCGTTTCTATCGTTTATTGATTTGTTTAACTTAATGTGTTTCCAGAATTCAGTTGGATTGTTGATATTATTAAGTTTACTTCTTTTACTGTTTTCATAGGCTTTTTTTTATTTTTTAGTACTAGTTTATACTCTTTTTTCAGCTTGTTATATTTAGAAATTGTATTTTGATTGTACTTGGTTTTCATTAATTTTTTTTTAGATTTATAAAGTTTTCGTTTAGCTTCTCTGCAGGTTTGATCATACCACGGTTTAGATTTGTTTGTGTTGTTTACTCTAATTTTTATATTTTCTTCCATTCTTAAAAATTTTATTGTAGAGCGTATTGCTGTATTTATTTGATTATCTAAGTCCTCAACAGAGTTTATTTTTTGTAAGTTTGTATTACATTGAGATAATATATTTTTATAAGAATTTACTTTTAAAGGGTCCCATTTAATTAGTGATTTATTAAAACTCTCTTTGTTTATACTATTTTTTGTGAGCCCAGGATTTATTGATAGTATTAGTGCACAACTGAAATGGTCTGATAAACATTTTTCATTTATAAAAAAATTTGAAATACTATCTTTACTGTTAAAGCTTGCCCAAATTAAATCGATGACGCTACTGCCAGATTGTCCAATATATGTATAGTTACTTTTAGCTCAATCCTCTATAAAGTCCCTTCAAATTCTGTCCTTCCCTTTTCCACCTTTTATTAATGGCTTTTTCCCCTTTTTGCTGGTAACAAGAGTCGTAGGTGTGCGGCTTTGGTTAAAGAAAATAATCAATTTTTTTTTACATTTTAGCTATGTAAAACTTAAATACTTTAACAATTTTTGGTCCTATAATTAGTTATTTCCAAGATTTTTTTAGTTTTTTGCAATGATTTGAATAGGAAAATATGTTTCGTTCGTGGGTAAAAAAGTGCATTTGTCACCGGATGCAAAAGTAATAGTGAAAAATACTTATGAATATGATTTTTTTTATATCCTGAAAGCTTTTATGAAAATAAAAATAATGTCCACTGCATTTATTTAACGAAACAAGCATTACAAGTTCTAAAAAGTATCATAAGGTTTAGTAGCATAAGCATCATAAACATTTACCCAACCATCGTGTATACGCTTCTTCAGATCCCTTTCAATACTTAAAGTACTATTTATTTCCAAATATTGGAAATCGTTAGGTTTTACTGTTGGCCACAATGAAATTCCCAAGACGTCTGTTTTATCAGACACTGGGTTCCTGAAATAATAGAATATATTAATATCTCTACCTGATTTTATTAGACGTTTTACTTACAAAGTTTTAGCAAAATTACTCATCAGTATTCTATATCTCTCGCTAGTTAAAATATCATCTTGTGGGTACGAGTTTAAATTTGAATAATTTCCATAAACCCATACATAGTTGATGTCATCACCGTGAGCTACTGTGTATGCTCCTACAAATGAAAAAAAATATATAGCTACATTTTTTATATTTTATTATTATATTACCTTCTATATAAGGACGTATTCCTGGTAAGCTGCCAGCGTAAGAAAAGTGGTAGAAGTAAATATCACTGAATTGGGATTGTAGTTTAGCGTGCTGGATGATTGGTCTTCCAAAAGAAGTATCACTGAAAAACTTTAAAAACAATAAAGATAGGTAAGCAAATAAATGAAGACTGCAAACTTTGTACACCCTTTTAAAAAAATTGCAGATGAAAAAACGTAAGTGTTTTTTAAAAAATCTATTAGTTTTAGTTTTTAAATAGTGTGTATATTACTAAATGTGTAACTAAGCGTTTTCGGCTTGCAAGGCGATCGTCAGAGTTTCTGGTCAAATAAGATAAAAACCACTAAGAAGGAAGATTACAATTATTAAATAAAACATTAAATTCGTCGAAAATATACAAAACATTAAGAACAGTAAACAACTAAACGGTTGAATAAAACTTCCTCTATTTATTCATAAAATACGTTATACATTCAATTACAGCTGTTTCGCTAAAAACTAGCATCGTCAAATTGACATGTTTTACCGTCCCCTTTTTACTTACTTTCACTTACCCAGCAATGCTTGCAAGTGTTATCCGAGTGTTTTGACTGGACAGTATTAAAATTACGTTCTTAATTATTTTTACACAGAGGTATGTTCTTTCTTTTTTGTGATTTGCATTATACAACTGTTTTTTTTGCCTAATAATGGCCTCAATGTTAGGCCGAAACTAGTCGCAAATATTTTTCTACAACGCATTAAAATTCTGTGACATTGACTTTGGGTTTTTCATTGGGTTGATTTATTTATTAATTAAATTCTTAAATTTATTATTTTTGGAAGTCCATTTTACTAAGAATAATAAATAATCTGACGATGCTAATTCTAGTGAAACTGCTTTCTTTGTAATTTAAAACCTAATTTTTTAATTATACATGGAAGTTGCGTTACAACGAAGAGTTTTTTATTATTCTTAATTTAATTCTTAGCTGCACGTCCATGGTTTACTGGTTTTAGAACATTTTATTACTTCACGTTGATTGTGAATGGAGTCTTTTAAGACACTAGTGACCCGTACCAAAGAGTACATAAAACTACGTGATAGCAGAGAATCTAAACAATGGGAGAAAACTTTGCAAGAGTCAAAGCAACTATTCAAAAGTAAACCATTATTGTTAGAAACTGTATTAACTTACTTCTACAGCATCCCCAAGTTTATTCTGAAACAAGGTATCGGTATAAATTTTTCTTATAGCAGCTCCAGCTGTTTCTCTTTGATTTGAATCATATAACCGCATGTTGTCGTTAACCAGAAGAGTAAGATTAGAATCCAACGAAACAGCAGCCCAACGAAAACCAGCAGTATCTAACGGAAGCAAATTTATAGACACCATCAAGAATAAATGAAATATGTGTACCTATAGCATCCCAAATCATTTCTTCGGAAGTTATACCCATCACAACCGGAACCCTCTGCATACCACCTGATTCTATAACTTCATACATCCGTTTCGTTAAGAAAGCATCTTGATGTTCAATTTCTATTGTCGGTGTAAATAGATAACCGTCAATTATCTCTCTGTCGTAATAAATTTGCTAAAGAAATAAAAAAGGATAAGCTTTATAATTGTTAAAAATGTAAATATATTACCGGGAATCGTCTCGAGGCTTTTTTAATATCCGCAGCAGGAACGCTTTGCAAAAATTGCAAAAGCTGTTCGGAGCTAGAGTTTGGGTCAAAGCTCGGGTTTAAAAGAGCAGCTAATTGATAAGCAATAGATTTATAGTTTCTCTGATAGGACCAAGGACATAAAGTTGAACCACTTAAAGAAATAGCAGCTCTAAACAAACCTAAAATTAAAGGAATGATTCACCATATCTTATAATTTAGATAAGTTTAATACCTTTGGATTTTTCGCTGGACAAATGATGTTGAACTGAAGCTGCTCCAGCACTTTGCCCAAATATAGTAATTTTGTTAGGATCACCTCCAAATGATTTGATATTTTCCTGGATCCAATGCAACGCGAGGTTTTGATCCTTTAAACCATAATTTCCTGGAAGGACTGTATCTCCAGTTGCGAGAAAACCTTTAAAAATATAATTTAATAGTATATTAAGTAACGTAAAAAAGTGCGCATGAGTGAAATGCGTTAAATGCTTTACAGCACGCGTTACGTATTATCCTTTACCTACGATCTACTTACACTTTTATTAATAATACTTGAACAACAATATATTTCTTAAAAATTTTATTGTATAACATTTAATTAGATATCATATTAAACGTTTATAGTAACAGTACAGCTAATAAATATTAATGGTACTTTATGTAAAATCTTTAATCCCAAATAAGCTTAAATCTTACCAAAAGCACCTAATCTATAGGCAACAGTCACTAACATTACGCCATTTTCCATCCAATAATGAGGTCCGAATGAATTGAAACCAGCCGCACCGTATATAAAACCACCACCGTGAAAAAAAACCATGACTGGAAGTCCTACATCTGGAGGTGGATACTAAAACGTATACAGTGTGTAAAAGCAGACTGGAATAAATTCATTATTTCTATTACTGTATAAAAAATCCCGAATAATTAACATCTTCAACGTAAAAATGCCACCCTTCACTTCAACCCCATTCAAATGACAGATGCAACTTCCAATTTATAAAATATGATATATCGCTTGAAAGGTCTGCATATGTTTTTAAAAATGTGCACAAAACTAAACATCGTGGTTTAAATGACTAGGTAATTAATGTCAAAAGAAAGTTTTTATAACATTTATTATTATTATTATTAGGCACGTAAGGTCTCCATTGTAAAGCCCCAATTTATGCAGGTGTTCTCTCTCTCTTTTGATATTTAATGACAATTTTGAAATTCCTATTGAAGTTGTATTCTGTTGTAGTCTGTAGGCCTTTTAAAAATGTCTTCTTTCACATTTCTGAGTGTCCCTTATCATAAGTTGCCTTGTATTCTGGTGTAGGTGTAGTTCATATTTTCCCCGTTATTTTAATGCAAGTATTTTATTATTAATTTCATTTTACTTTATTGTACAGCCTATGTAACATTCCTGGTCTTGTCTGTATATGTCAGTTCCAGGTTAACTTTTGGATCAAGAATAATTCAGATATACTTTACCTCAGCCGACAGTTATATCTATTTCGTCTTTTTGTAATGTAAAAACTATCCATTGTTCTTCCTCCTGAGCCAGTCACCCTCTTAGTTTCTCGTTAAACTTTCTTAGGAAGACTTTAATGTTTATGTTTTATGACGGTTCCTTCTTCTCGTTCATTTCTGGCCCCTATTGACCATTGGCGCTTCGCGGATTCGCCAAGAAAAGAGAACGACAAGGTGATTGGTGCTATTGAGGTTTATTTTGGCTTCGAAATTTTGCAGCGTTAAATGGTTAAAAGTAATCGCTCATTAAAAACGTTTTTAGTTTCAATGGTGTAAGGCAAGGAGACCTTATTTCTCCCTTACTATTCAATTGTGTTCTGGAAAAGATAGTCAGGGAATGGTCTGCTTCATTACCCTCCACATGTGGGATTCAGATTGGTTATAAAAAGGAGAACCTTGACATAAAGTATTTAGCCTTAGCAGATGATATTGCCCTCTTATCAAATAACATTGAAGAAGCAACATTACAACTTTCTACACTTCAGACCATTGCAGCTAAAACGGGCCTTCAAATTGCCTACAACAAAACTAAATTCATCACCAATATGAAAAATGCCCCAAACCATATTAAAATTGGCTCGGAAAAGGTTAAAAGAACCAGTAAATTTAAATACCTTGGTGAATGGATTACTCCCAACAACTCTGAAAAGCTAGCAATTGAAAGTCGCTGTGCCAAACTTGAGGGTGCCTATCACATTTGTAAAGACCTATATAAAAGTAGAAGCCTATCTCGTAACCTAAAACTGTGCCATTACAATACTGTTGTTAAACCAGCTGCCTTATATGCTTCAGAGTGCTTACATCTAACAATGAAGGGACCGTTACGAAAACTAGAAATCAAAGAGAGAAAAATTTTGAGAAGAATCCTAGGTCCAGTAAAGGAAAATGAAGAATATAGAAGACGACATAACAACGAACTATATTTAAACAATGAAGATATCATCACGTGTATGAGGAAGAGAAGAATGACATTCTTCGCTCATTTGGAACGAATGGATCATCAACGACTGTCCCACAGAATCCATTCCTCCATCGCTCACAAGTCTTCCTACTCCAAATGGGCAAACATAGTAAAGAAAGACCTACAGGAAGCACATATCGACTATGATTCCATCTACGATAGGACAAACTTTAGAGATCTAGTAAAATCTGCCGCAACATTACATCCCTTAACAACTGCCACAGCTCGACCCGCTGCGAAATGGACTGAGGAACGGAAAGCAGCCCATTCAGAGAAAATGAAGGCATACTGGATCCAAAAAAAATCTATGAGAGTTGAAACATCGTGGCCCTAGCTGGCCGAAACGGAAAAAAAGACCAATTATCTGTATTTATAAATCGATTGTACTAACCCTTACTTTTTGGAAGTCCATCTTATTAAGAATAATAAAAAACTCTTTGTTTTAACAAAACTTTCACAATTTATTTAAAAAATTGCTTTTAACCTCAATGACGGCCGTTTCGCTGATTAGCATCGTCAGATTGACATTTAAGTTATATTTTGTTTGTTTGTAGCTAGGTACAGGTAGCTTAGGTAGTATTAAGGCTAGACTAAGTATGGAAGTAATAAGACATAACAATATTAAAGCCTAGATGTTAATAGCCTTAAGGGATTATCCTGGATGTAAACAGTTTAATAGTGGAGAACTTCCAAGATTTATTTGTTCATTAACAACTTTAAATTGTGGATCTGCTAGATGTCTTTTTATTTCAAGTTCTTCAAGGAAATCAAAATTTTGTTTTTTATCACAAGTGTGTAGTATTTGGATGTCATTGGTGTGTAAAAGTGAGGTTGGATGTTCAAGTAGGTGTTTTGCATAATTTGACTTATCTAGTTGTTTTAATCTATCTGCTCTTAAGTGTCCATTGAATCTTACTTCAAAATTTCCTTGTGTTTGACCTATACAGCATTACATTTTGAACAATTAATTTTGTAAACACCAGATGCGCACCTCAATGTCCAGATAATTCTGGACATTGAGGATTTTAATTTACCAGGAAAAAGATAATAATTTTCTAAATTATTCAATATACAGAAAACCAACACAAACAGATGTAACGATACCATATAATTCAAATCATCCTACACAAAGAGCATTTTCAATTCCAATGGACAAAATTAACTTTGATAAAGAAATTAGTATCATAAAACAAATAGCTACGTCTAATGGCTATCCAATTCATGTAATAAATGAATTAATTAATAAGAAAGAACAGAAAGTGTCAAGACATTTAATATTTCCTAAACAAACTAAATAAATTAAAAGTTATAAAAATATTACATATTGTGGAAATATTTCCAATACAGTTTCAAAAATAATATATTCGGCAACATAAGAATTTAAAACACAAAATAATGTTGGTACAAAATTCTTAAATGTGAAAACAAAATTACCCAATTTAAAAAAAATATCTGGTGTTTACAAAATTAATTGTCCAAAATGTAATGCTGTATATACAGTGCATTTTTTTTAAGTGTGGCCATAGGGATTCACATGGTAAAACTTACACCCCATGTTAACGTATGTTATCTTCGAGAATAAAAACCGAAACTATGGTGTTATAAGTAATTCGAGGTCGTAGAATTCAATTCTGGCCTCAGAAATGCCCTTAAGTGGCCAGAGACGGCTTCAGCCGGATGGTGTAGGGGCCATTTGCAGAGGTTCGGGAAATCGGCCGTCACTTCGCTCCCAAATCCACTGGCAGATTTTTTGAATCTGAAATATAATACTTAAGAAACATTGTAGCCTAATCTGCACCAACTTATAAAAATATTTTGTTCCCCACGTATCCTAAATGTTGAACTTCGAGAAAAACATAGTCAACTTTGACCGCTTGTACTGACCACCCTGTAGAAAATGTGTTTATGAAAAACTGTGGCTACGTTCTTTGATAGTACCATTCATATCCAATCATCCTTTGAAAGATATTGTAGTCGGTTATGGAATGTTCAAAGTGACACTCTACATTTGAGCCCCTGGACCATCAGGCTAAAACCGTCTATGATTGTTCTAGAGTAATTCTAAAATCAAAATAAATACTACATGTCAAAATACTTAGTCAATGTGCAAGTCGTCGTACTTCTACATGAAATTTTGGTTTTTGCACCAAATTTCTGCATAGTTGATAAATAAATAAAATAAAAAGAATACATATCTAAATAATTTATAATAAAAAATTATGAAACGAAATGCTACTATTGAATCATTAAATAAGACGACAAAATGCACAATGTTTGAACAACTACAATTATTTTTATTTCATTAGTTTTAGCCTTAAAACGTAAAATTATTAAAAGTAATTAAATTTAGCAAAAATCGGAGTAGGCAATGCGAAATTAAAATTGACGTTATATTTCTTGACATTTCATTTATAAGTTCTGTCAAAGCGTTTGTATTTGTTGATATTTGTTTAAAATGTCTGTGTACACAAGTGAAGAACGTGTTGAGTTCGTAACATCATACATTAAAGGTATGTCCAGCAGAGAAATTGTCTAGAATTTTGCTGCTGCATATCCCGATCGTCCGATTCCAAGCAAAACTACAGTGCTCAGATTTTACAACGAATTTCGTGCTACCGGTTGCTTAAATCATGAGCATAAAAAACGAAATAGAATCTCGTACGTCGTATCAGAAGATTTACGGTTTAATGTCTGTTTGGCGGTTGAGGATGAAGGCACCACCAGTCTTAAAAAGCTGGCAGAAGAATTTCACGTTTCGAGAAGTAGCTGCTTTAAAGCTTTGAAGAGTGAAAAATACAAGTCGTTTAAAGTTAAAAATGTTCAGAAACTGTTGCCCCGTGATTACTTTTCACGAATGGAATTTTGTGAACTTTGGATGGAGAAAATTAATCGAGATAGGAATATTTTAAATAACATTCTGTTTTCTGATGAGAGTTCTTTCACATTAAATGGGACAGTCAACAAACAAAACAGCCGCATTTGGGCAAAGGAAAACCCTTACAGAGTACAAGAAACTCATAGTCAGTGGCCTCAAAAAGTAAACGTTTGGCTCGGGATATTAGGTAATAACTTAGTAGGGCCATTTTTTATAAACGGGAATTTGAATCAAGATAAGTACTTAGATCTACTCCAACTGGAGGTGGGACCAAGGCTAGATGCTTTAGGAGCCAACAGAGAAATAATAGTTCAACATGATGGAGCACCCCCTCACAGTGCTGCTTCTGTAACAGAATTTTTAAACGAATCATTTCCTGATAGTTGGATTGGTCAGCATGGACCGTTCAAATGGCCGGCTCGAAGTCCTGATCTAACACCGATGGATTTTTCGATATGGGGATATTTAGCGTCACAGGTTTACGACCTTGTGAGAGGTCAACCAGAAAGTGTAGAGGAGCTAAAGGCACGAATAACGGAAGCTTGTAATTCCATTACAATACGAACATTGCAAAACATTCGAAGGAATTTTCAAGATCGCTTAGGGTATTGTTTAGCAGTCCAAGGAAAGCATTTTGAGCAATTGCTTTGATAATTTATGAAAATTTTTGTCAATTTATTGTGTTAAGTTGTTTTTTCAAATAAATGTTATAATTTTATTTATTAGATAAAAATTATTAGTTCGTTTCACAATCTTTTTTATTATTGCTCTTTTAGATATTTTCTCGTATTTTATTTAGGTTGAAGTATTATTTTGCAGAAAATTGGGCGAAAAACAAACATTCACACTACAAGCTGTCAAAGTTGACTATGTTTTTCTCGAAGTTCCACATTGAGGATACGTGGTGCACAAAATAACTTTTCAGAAGTTGTTGCAGATAAAGCCATGGTATTCCTTTAGTATTATATTTTAGATTCAAAAAGTCTGCCAGTGGATTTGGGAGCGAAGTGACGGCCGATTTCCCGAACCTCTGCAAATGGCCCCTACACCATCCGGCTGAAGCCGTCTCTGGCCACTTAAGGGCATTTCTGAGGCCAGAATTGAATTCTACGACCTCGAATTACTTATAACACCATAGTTTCGGTTTTTATTCTCGAAGATAACATACGTTAACATGGGGTGTAAATTTTACCATGTGAATCCCTATGGCCACACTTAAAAAAAATGCACTGTATAGGTCAAACACAAAGAAATTTTGAAGTAAGATTCAATGAACACTTAAGAGCATATAGAGTAAAACAACCAGATACTTAAGTCAAATTATGCAAAACACCTACCTACTTGAACATCCAACCTCACTTTTACACACCAATGACATCCAAATACTACACACTTGTGATAAAAAACAAAATTTAGATTTCCTTGAAGAACTTGAAATAAAAAGACATCAAGCAGATCCACAATTTATAGTTGTTAATGAACAAATAAATCTTGGAAGTTCTCCACTATTAAACTGTTTACTTTGATTGAGTTTACATTTTATACATAGATAAGACGTAATTGTAAAACACAAATATATTAAGTTATTGTAAAGATCAGCATGATATAGTTTTTTCCTGGTTTTTCTGTATCATTGCACACTTATACTGATCTTAGAGGGAAATACATCCAGGATAATCCCTTAGGGCTATTAACATCTAGGCTTTAATATTGTTATGTCTTATTACTTCCATATTTGGTATAGCCTTAATACTACCTAAACAACATCAAGTACCTAGCTACAAACAAACAAAATGTAACTTAAATGTCAATCTGACGATGCTAATCAGCGAATCGGCCGTCATTGAGGTTAAAAAAGCAATTTTTAAATAAATAGTGGTAAGTAGTAGTTTTGTTAAAACGAAGAGTTTTTTATTATTCTTAATTTGTATTTATATTTACCACTGGTGTATAAACGTTAACGAATAAACAATCTTCATTTTCCGCAGTATTGGCGTCATCGCTTTGCTGGAAACACATTTTGTTATCTTGAGTGGCATCGTATACTCCGTCCCATTTTTCTGCTGGTTCGGGAGCCTAAAAACAAAGATTTTGAAATGCCCCAGATAAGTGTGTTTACTGACGCATATGCTATAGTAGCAAAAAAGCAAGAGTTTGTTAATAATTATTTCGACACTTTAATTTACCTACAATACAAATTATAATTAATATTATTCCGTTTACCTTGAATCACAGGTTTCCCACTGGGGGTTTAGCATAAGGAATTTGTTGAAAAGCATAAAAGCTAATACCTCGTTGGGAATATTCTACTTTTCCTTGAACAACTCCATTAGGTGTATTTACCGTTATTTGCTGCGAATTCTAAAACAGTTCCACAAAATAATATTTTAAATTAACTTTACGTTTTTAATTTACAGCATTACTTACAGTTAACTCAAAACAGAGCAACAAACAGGCTACGAACTTGGCTAACATTTTGAAACGTGATTTTTTATATTAAATTACTTACTTTATATCAACCAATTTTAAGTTTTAAGTTCAGTTACGATAAGAATATTCACAAGTATCATTTTAATGATATTTTTTTATTATCTTCTAGATAGTAATTATTTATCAAATATCAATATGGATAATTCATTCGATTATATAGTAAAATATTTATTGTTTTAACGAGAAGACGTATTACTGGTTTGAGAGAGAGAGAAATATGCTTTATTGTCAACCAAAATTTAACAAATTTTATGTATTTATGTATGTATTAAGTATTGCTTAGCTGCCTTTCTTAAAGTAAATAGGAAGATAAGAAAGTATGGCTTTAAAGAAGTGCAAAAAAGTAAATAAACTATATTAAAATGTAAAAAAAATGCTTTTCTTTCCCTTTAATATCGGTATGCCTAGGTGCCCAAATTAAGGTTACTTTGTTATTGTCACATAAACGTATTAGATCCAGAAGGCATTTCAAAGTTAACTTGCAGTCGATCTAATTTGATTCCGTCTGTAGGCACGCTTAAGTATCTCCTGTAGACACATCCCCATAGCAAAAACCTCTGCTTGGAAAATTGTTAATATGTTATCCAAGTTTTGGCTTAGATCTACCTTTCGCTTCCCTCCATGTACCCCAGCTCCAACACTTCTTTCGGTCTTAGAGCCGTCCGTATATGACTTGGGACTTGAAACCTAAAATGATCTGATCATAACAGACGACTATCAAGCCCATGATCACATGTTCTTCACTTGTGTGGGGGTCAATTGCATAATGAAAGAGGCCGCAGTTGATGCCTTACGACTGCAACAGACACAAAACTTAGAAACTGGTGATTTGGTGGGTTATCTGCTTTAAATAATTCCACTACCGTCTTTGAATTAATCATACCAATTCGGATTGACTTTGATACGTGGTTTAAAGTAGCTATAGGAAACCTTGATAATGTTGAAGAGGTCAAACCAGAGCTGAAAGAGCAATCGTGTGATACACAGATGGGTCCAAGATAGATTATGAAAGCTGATTAGCTTCGCTAAGAGTATTGGTATTCTATAGTTAGTAGATTAAGGTATGTACAAAATATCAGACTTGGGTAGTATTCGAATACTCGGTATTCTGAATCCTATTCAGAATACATTTGGATGGTATTCGAGTACTATTCGAATACATTTGTGTATTTGGTATTCGGTATTCGACTGAATACTTTTTTGGTCAGTATTTGGTATTCTGGATTCTGAATACCTATTCAGAATACATTTGGATGGTATTCGAGTACTATTCCAATACATTTGTGTATTTGGTATTCGGTATTCGACTGAATACTTTTTTGGTCAGTATTTGGTATTCTGGATTCTGAATACCGGTTTTGAATCCCAGTATTCAAATACAAACTTTGTATTCGAATCATGTTCTGAATTATGCAAACACATTCCAGGAGGTTGCGGACGGCGCGGTGGTGCTTTTTGTTGGCGATTGCCGACGATCGGATCTCGGATCAAGGTTAAACTTTGAATCTTTGAATGCGCAAGACGATACAGTCGCTTACAAGAGGGAAGAGGGTCGCGTACACGTATGAACTTGTGCAGTATTGCCGTTCTATTTTGTAATACATTTTAATACCTCTTACAATTATACAATTCGTGTGTAATAGTGATTGATATTGATACAAGTAAAAGTTATATAAAAGGTAAGTTTATTTTTTAATTATGTAGATAATGTACATTGTGTAAAATTCATAATAACATATTTATTTATTAAGTTTTACTCTATAAAAATCGTTTTAAAGTCGGGACTCAAAGGAATTTAAAACTAAAACAAACTCAGCCTCTTTATTAATATTGGAGCATAATTTTACACATTGTCAACTCTGGAGTTTCTATAATCGCCGATTAAAACGCTGTACGGCAGATGTATTTTGGTGTTAATATATTAAATAAATAAAAATGCTTACAAGTTTAAAAAGTTATGTAAGAACTATAGAATATAGATTCAGCTGTGGTAATATAAATTTAACGTAAAGAGATTTTTTTGCAGATTATAGATAGGTACCTTATGGAGAAAGATATTGACATCGACACTCAGGAAACCATTTCTGCCGGTTCAGATCCAGAAGAACCGTTTGTTGGAGGTTCATCCGACTCTGAATATGAGCCGGAATGCACAAAAAGACGGGGACTTATTCCTGATTATTTTAATATCCGCTCCTTAGCAGAAAAAAAAACTTGTATTAAGAGAAATACATCATCCGAATCCGTGGAAAGAAAGTGTCAAAAAACCAGTGATGTTGGACGAGAACCAACTCCTTCGACTTCTTTTTCAAGGTAAAAACTTTAGTGAATGCGACAATCACATGAGTCAAAAAAATACCTCTACACACGAATATTTAGCACTCGTTTTTGTTAACTTACAAAAATTAAGATTTCTTTACTTTTTACTAAACCATAAGTTTATGTTTTTGTTACCTCACCGTTTACCAAAGAATTTTAAGTTTTATTGATATTTTAATAACTTTTTTATTTATTTATATTTCTTTATTAAAACTTTTTGAAATAAAAATTAATGTTTTTTATTAAAGAATTATTTTATTTAACCTCTCTGCGTGACACGGTATAAAAAATTATATTTTAAGTTTATTCAATATAGGTTTTTTATATTTTTTTATGTATTTTTAAAAAATAAATACATATAATAATTATATAAATAACCAAGCTTTTTAGTTGGAATATTCATAAAGTATTCATATGTAAATTAATCCAGGTATTCGAATACAGCGGTATTCAAATACTTTTTTTTTCTTGTATTCGAATCTTGAGTATTCGAATACAATTTGGAATACAGTATTCAGGATTCGTATTCAAATATCAAATTCCAGTATTCGTCCCAAGTCTGCAAAATATGTTAGTAGGTCGAAGCGCAGAGAAGTCTTACTGGCTTGTACAATCTACATCAATCTAATCTAATCTAGATTGACAGATTGAAGTTATGTTAAGCAGTATTAAGATCAAGTGTTGATGGAATAAAACATAACCATATTAAAGCCTAGTTTTTGGGCAGGTCATCCAACATCAGTTGTTGTTCCGAAAACCATTGATGCTGTGCGCGAAATAACATTGCAAGATCGTCGTGACCTACCGTGAGATTGAGACAACCTTAGGCATTAGTGGGACCAGCATACATTCAATAATGCATAATTATTTCACGGTCAAAAAAAATTATTCGCGTTGGATCCCACACAATTTGTCAATCTCTCTAAAAAAAGCTCGTGTCGATTGGTGGAATGCCCAAAAAACAACAATGGCGGTGCTTCGAAACACGTCTATGATACGTGACAGGTGATTAATTATGGATTTACGCATATGAGCCCAAAAATAAACAGCAGTCGACTGTATGGGTGTTTCAAGATGAGCCCAATCCTCCAAAATTTGTTCGCGCACTAAACAGTTTAATAGTGGAGAACTTCCACTATTAAACTGTTTACTTTGATTGAGTCTTCATTTTATACATAGATAAGACGTAATTGTTACATAAATATATTAAGTTATTGTAAAGATCAGCATGATATCGTTTTTTCCTTGTTTTTCTATATCATTGCACAGTTATAATGATCTTAGAGGGAAATACATCCAGGATAATCCCTTAGGGCTAATAACATCTAGGCTTTAATATTGTTGTCTTATAACTTCCTTACTTGGTCTAGCCTTACCTCCCTATCAACATCAAGTACCTAGTTACAAACAAACAAAATGTAATTTCAATATGTCAATCTGACAATACTAGTTATAGCTGTAATTGAATTTTAAAGCGAATTTTTCGAATAAATAGTGGAAGTATAGGTTAAATGTTCAGTTATTTATTGTTCTTAATATATAAATATAGTCCTAACTTGGCACTGAATGACTTCTTTTTATTCCTTTACGTAAAAAACAAACTGAGAGGGCAACGTTTTTTGACACCTGAAGAAGCGGTTTCTGCATTCAGAATGCATGTTTTTTGGAGATACCTCAATCAGAGTGGCAAAAGTGCTTCGACAATTGGTTCAAACGCATGCAAAAGTCTATACATCTTTATGGGGAATAAAGTGATTAATATATATCCTATAGATATATTTGAATTTTCAAGTTAGATACCATATTTTAGATAGAAAAATACAATTGTTATTTGCTTTATAATAATAAATACCTTGATTTCAAATTGTATACAACGAAAAAAATATATCACAACTAATGGTATACACATCTAGTGGCAATACATTTATTATAAGTCTTCTAAACTATATGGTTCCAAGACAATTAAAAAGAATTGTAGAGGTTATCCATAACTCAAATGTGGATAGTACGAATAGTAGTAATAAAACTCAAAGTCAACCCACAGTATGTAATTTAATGAAATGTTATAGTAGCGACATGTTTCGGTCACAAGACCATCTTCAGGCTTTAAGAAAAGAACACAATATGTCAGAGAAATGAAATACAAAGTCAAATATATAAAAAAGCCAAATATAACATGTATAAAAGTCAGATCATATAAGATAAATCCAACAAAAAATAGAAAATGATAGTTTTATAACAGTCAATCTAGTTTATAAAATATATAGAACAAACAAAATCAATGTGAAAAACATAAAATATCTTATAATGCATAATACAATCTGGAAACTCACCTCTATGTGCAGACTGCAGTGTTTAAACAAAACTGCACATAGAGGTGAGTTTCCAGATTGTATTATGCATTATAAGATATTTTATGTTTTTCACATTGATTTTGTTTGTTCTATATATTTTATAAACTAGATTGACTGTTATAAAACTATCATTTTCTATTTTTTGTTGGATTTATCTTATATGATCTGACTTTTATACATGTTATATTTGGCTTTTTTATATATTTGACTTTGTATTTCATTTCTCTGACATATTGTGTTCTTTTCTTAAAGCCTGAAGATGGTCTTGTGACCGAAACATGTCGCTACTATAACATTTCATTAAATTACATACTGTGGGTTGACTTTGAGTTTTATTACTACTACAATTAAAAAGATTTTATTTCCAACGTATTTTGGGAGCTAATTATTTTAATTCTATCCCACATACATCGAGTAGATAGGCATCCACTACATTCAATGCTAGCCATACATCGATAACAAACAAAATAAATTGCATCGTCAACCTGACGATGCTAGTTGTCTAGCGAAACGGCTGTCATTGAGTCTTTTAAAAAAGCAGTTTTTAAATAAACATTGGAAGTTTTGTTAAAACGAAGAGTTTTTTATTATCCTTAATGAGATTAGGATGTTGCCAAGACGTTCGCGGAGAACATTTTGAACATCTACTTCATTAACATTCATAGTTCTTTTTCATGTTCTACATTTTATTACGTTTTGCATTACATTTTAATTTTTGATTGTATTGTAGCGAATTTCGGTAATTAATTTTTTTTATGTTAATTTTTGCATTAAATTTAAAAACAATAACATTTTTGAATAGAGAATGAAGAGACCTTTCAAATGATATATCACAAGCCTATACTTCCCATTTAAAAAATTGGGAGTTGTACCTGTCATTCTAAGGGGGTTGAAGGTAGGGGTTGCATTTTCATGTTAAAGAATGTCAAGAGACCGGGCGGTAGATTAAAAAAAATTATAGTACGATAAAATTATTATTCTTAGTCCAGTAGAATTAGACAATCGTTTTAAAACAGTCCATATGCAACACTTTTTATATAAATTAAAATTTAACGGTACCTTCAAACTCTGATGTCTCTGGATGTTCACTGATTTATATAGATGTCGTAGGAGTTGGTCTCAGCTGTAACGTGGTACTGGTAGTCTATCTTGTAGAAACACGTGGGATGAAAAACTTCGGTGGTTTAATTAAAACAGAACCTCTTACGATGTAGGAATTTATTATTATATTACTCATGGATTTATTTATACAATTTATTGGTTGATGTGACTTCCTTTCTACAATTGATGTGTGACAAAGTTATTTTACACTAGGATTATTTTCGATAAAGGTAAGTCAAAATTCTTATACTTGATACTAACTATTGTATCATTAAAATAACATTTGGAACTATTATCTGATTATAAAAGTGATGATTCTTGCTTCATTCAACAAAACTTATTGTTATAATTCAAAATCGAAAGTTAATAAAATCTAAGACAAAATCAAAGTCTTTTTTATGGATTTATGTTTTAGTTAACGATAAAGAAGTAATGATAAATCGAAAAAATAAAATATATTCTGAAATTTTAGATTATACAGGTATTTTAGAATTAGTAGATGTAAGTTGTAAAGCTTTCGCTCAAAACGCTTTATTAGTTCCACACAAAATCCAGTCTAGTATTTTAGAGCAAAATAATAATTTCATTCCTACAGTTAATTTACAAACTGATTGTTGTGAGAAAGATGAAAATAATCACAAATTAAACATTTAAATGATTTAAATTTAGCTAGTCAAAAATTATATGAAATTAATGAAAATCTGAAACTTATGTTGTGGCTACCCAGCTCCTTAAATTCTAGTTATAGCATTTCAACCATTTTATTAATTATTTTTGTAATTTTTATAGTTATAGACCTAGAGTATCTGAGCCTATTATTCATGTTAGAAATCCAGAATTTAATGAAATTGATTGTGTTAACCTCTACTTTTTGGAAGTTCATCTTACTAAGAACAATTAATAACTGCACAGTTAAACTAAACTTCCACTATTTATTTGAAAAATTCGCTTTAAAATCAATTACAGCTGTTTCGCTATCACTAGCATCGTCAGATTGACATATTGAAATTACATGTTGTTTGTTTGTAACTAGGTGCTTGATGTTGATAAGGAGTTAAGGCTAGACCAAGTAAGGAAGTAATAAGACATAACAATATTAAAGCCTAGATGTTATTAGCCCTAAGGGATTATCCTGGATGTATTTCCCTCTAAGATCAGTATAACTGTGCAATGATATAGAAAAACCAGGAAAAAACTATATCATGCTGATCTTTACAATAACTTAATATATTTATGTTATAATAATGTCTTATCTATGTATAAAATGAAGACTCAATCAAAGTAAACAGTTTAATAGTGGAGAACTTCCAAGATTTATTTGTTCATTAACTACTTTAAACTGTTGATCTGCTAGATGTCTTTTAATTTCAAGTTCTTCTAGAAAATCTAAATTTTGTTTTTTATCACAAATGTGTAGAATATGAATGTCATTGGTGTGTATAAGTGAGTTTGGATGTTCCAGTAGGTGTTTTGCATAGTTCGACTTATCTGGTTGTTGTAATCTATATGCTCTTAAGTGTTCATTAAATCTTACTTCAAAATTTCTTTGTGTTTGACCTATATATACTGCATTACATTTTGGACAATTAATTTTGTAAACACCAGATTTTTTAATTTTGGTAGTTTTGTTTTTACATTTAACAATTTTGTTCCAATACTATTTTGTGTTTTAAATGATATTAATGTTGATGTTGCCGAAGATATTATTTTTGAAATTGCATTGGAAATATTTCCACAATATGTAATACTTTTATAGCTTTTAATTTCTTTAGTTTGTTTTGGATATATTAGTTCTAGTGACATTTTTTGTTCTTTCTTATTAATTAATTTATTTATCAAATGTATTGGATAGCCATTAGATGTAGCTATTTGTTTTATGATCTCAATTTCTTTATTAAAATTACTTTTGTTCATTGGAATCGAAAATGCTCTATGTATCATGGAATTATAAGCTGCTAATTTATGTGATAGTGGATGATTTGAATTATATGGTATGGTTACATCTGTTTGTGTAGGTTTTCTGTATATTGAATAATTTAATGAATTATTAACTTTTTCTATTCTTAAATCTAGAAAATTAATTGAATTATTTTCTTCAACTTCTAAAGTAAAATTAATTTTAGGATGCAAGGTATTAATATAATTAAAAAATATATCTAACTGCCGTTCGCTACCTACAAAACCTGCTAACACATCATCAACATATCTATACCAAAATACAATATTGTTTTTATAACTAGAATTAAAGATTTTGTTTTCTAAATTATCCATAAATATATTTGCCAAAATTGGAGAAATAGGACTTCCCATGGGAAGACCCTCATTTTGAATATAAACTTTGTTATCAAAAGTAAAATAATTTTGACTAATGCATACATCAAATAGATCAATTATGTCTGATATTATACCTGGATGGATATTTCTTTCATCTAATAGTTTTTTAACTAGAACTATACATTCTTTAGGAGGTATTTTTGAGAACATATTAGTTACGTCAAACGATACTAATTTAGTATTATTTTGTAAATTACATTTATTCAATTTTTTGATCAAATCTAATGAATTTTGTACTGAATATTTAGATGTGTAACCATAATTGTTTAGGATACTATTTAATTTTTTAGCTACTTTAGTATTAGGAGTGTTAACATACGAAACTACCGGTCTAATTGGTTTTGAATCTTTATGTAATTTAATTGTTCCATATAATTCTGGACATTGAGGATTTTTATTTACTAGGTATTTTTTATCGAAGTCATTAAATAGGTAATTTGAATGATTTACATGTTCTCTTATTTGGTTAGAAAATTTCTGTGTAGGATCGTTTTTTAGAATTTTGACATTACTTGACATTATGAAATCATTCACTTTAGATTTATAATCTTCTCTTTTTAAAATTACTGTTGAGTTACCCTTATCTGATTTTGTTATAATTAGGTTATTTTCATCTACTTTATTTTTGATTGATTTTAAAGCTAAAATGTCATTTTTAATACTTTGACTTTGATTTTTAAATTTGTTTGGTTTTATATCTTTAATAAGATTTGCTATTTGCATTTTTTCATAAATAAAATTATTTGATTTAGTTTTCAAAGCTATTTCAGAATCTGTGGCTAGAATTTCTTTTATATTATTAGTGAATTTAGGAGGTATGCAATATTTTAAACCTTTACTTAAAAATGTATTTTCATTATTTGAAAAAATAGTGTCTGATAGATTTGCGAACCGAGGAGCAAAATGTACTGGTATGTGAGTATTTAATGTGTTATTGTGTTGTGTATAATGTGTTGTGTTGTGTTGTATATTTATTAATTTTTCTAATTTACTTAATTGTTTTTGATATTTATTATGTTTCAAAATGCTAACCTGTTATCTAATTTTATCATCTAAGCAGTCAAATTCTACTGAATGCATGGAATAAGTTAACTCTGAATGAACAGTTTTGATGTAAATGTCTAGAGAATCTCTAATTTTAAACCATTTTCTACTTTCCTCTTTAATCCACATTCTTTGTGCCTTTTTAACTACTTTTTGTGCTTCTTTTGATTGAGTATTACATTTTATATTTACATAACTGGGTATTAAATTCTTCTTAAGACATTCTTGGTTAAACCAGATGTTTTGGGATGCCTTACACCTTTTCTCATGTAACTTCTTGTATAATCGGGTTAATTCTTCTCTCGAAGATGATTTAATGAAATTGATTGTGTTAAAGCAATTTTTAAATAAATATTGGAAGTTTTGTTAAAACGAAGAGTTTTTTATTATCCTTAATAAGATGGACTTCCAAAAAGTAAGGGTTAGTACAATCAATTTAATAAGTAAAGTATCTAATGACAAGACAATTTATTAATTTTATATTTTTCTTTAAGAAAGTATTTGTGAATATGACTATCATCTTTTACATTTTTAACATATTATTGTTGGTGTACTATTCATTTTAAAATATTTTAAAACATTAACATTTGATAATTTAAATTTCAAAACTGTCAAATGTTATAAATTACGGTGCTACTAACATACTTTTTAAAATCAACATTTTCGCAATTTACATACAAATAATATATTAATTTAAAAAATGATAAAATGGCAAAATATTATAAACAAATTATTTCATATGGATGTTGTGACACTCGTCTTCTAAAAAACTCATCGTTTCGAAATTCGTTTTTTAAACTTGAACTCGTGTCATAACAGAAAGCCATATGAAATGCGTTCTTTAATGTACTGTTAAGTCACGATTTAAACTTAATATTACTTGTAATAAAATATAATTAGTTTAATTTGGTCACATCCTACAGTTAATTTCATAGAATGCAGTTTCAGTATATACTTAATGGAAGAAAGCTTTGATTTCAATTTTAAAAGTGCATTTACTCTTTATTGCAAAACTCACGTTTATATACATATTTATTATCTAAACTTATTTCTTATGATAATTGCAACTTTCGTAATGCCAACAAAAACTGAAAAGGATAGGAACTTGCCAACAAGATCTGCAAGAGGTAACATCGCAAAACTGTTACATTTGTGCAATTGTTCAGTTTCTAAAAGTATTAATAAACTGTTTAACTACAGAACTACCGATTTTATTTCTAACACCTACTAATGTGAGTTTATAACATTGTCTTAATACTTCAATATCATATAAAAGCAAATTTAATTGTGAAAGTTTTCTTAAACTGCTTTTTGTTTTGTGTTCCAAATTTTTTTTACCCTGTATTTGAACAACAACACAATAGGTTAAAATATTCCATAAATCATTATTGGGCTGCAGTTTTAATATTTTAGTGTCTGAAAATACAAACACTTCAATTATCAGTTGTTGAATATCTAAAAATACATTTATTTTTTTATCTAAGTATTACTTATATCACACAAACACTTAAATAGATAAAGAATGTAATGTTAAAAATGCATATTTATATTAGAATATGATTTTAGGATCTAATACGTCTACGGGAAAATGACAAAGTCATGCACCTGGGCATACCGGCATTGAAGGGAACGAATAAGCGGAAGTTCTAGCCAGAAAAGATGCTGAAGGAACATTTACCTACAGGTCCGGAGCTATTCCTAGGCATAGCGAATAGCTCCGGCATTCGAGCAATATCGAACTGGGTATATCGGATGAGAATTTTGTACTGATTCCAGCTAGAGGATTTAAATTACTCATAGACATTTGCATGAGATCTCTCTAAAAAAAAGCCTTAAGAGCTGCTGAATATAAGCAGGCAGGACCTACTAATTGTAAGAGAATTACTGACTGGTTACAGTTGCCTTAATTATAATATAAAAACAATAGGCATGATGACAGTAAGTAAGAATCACTAAAATATGATACGAAGATTCTAAAGAATTTACTCATTTTTATATTACATGTGTGATTACATTTATTTTAGTAAAAATATAAACACTAAGTTTCACAATCCGCCATATTAGCTGAAACAACAATCAGAAGAGCGTGATGTCGTACTTTCGTAAATATTGTTGACATTGTTGTGAATAAAAATGTTGAATCTGGAACCGTTGGCGAAACTGATACCGAAAACTGTTTACACTACCACTACACCAACACACACTTTTCTATGCCTGATACGCGTTTCGATAACCAAGTTATCTTCTTCAGAGACCGAAGGTAAACTAAAGCTATGTCTACAAACTAACCTTATATATATAACATTTTTAGCGCCAAATGTTTTCGCGGTAAATCTTTTGGCGGCAAAGCCAATTTTTAGCGCGAAAACATTTTTACAATAAGTTTTCTTATAATAAACTAAAAAGTGGACTATCTGGGATAGGTTCTTTGTCCTTATTTAATCTATTTTTACATTTAATAATTTCTATACTTTCAAATGCATCCAACAATCTATTGTTCGATACATTTTTTAACAATTTTAAACTATCTACATTTACAGAATGGTTTTTGGTAAAAGCATGTTCGGCAATACTAGATTTTTCTATACGTCCATATTTTAGATGAGCTAAATGTTCTTTAAATCTAGTTTTAACCGATCTTTTTGTTTGCCCAACATACTTTTTATCACAATCATTACAACTTATTTCATATATACCGCTTTTTTCCAGATCTTCTCTCTTATCCTTCGGATTTCCTAACAATTGTCTCAGGGTGCCACTAGTTTTATGAACTAAACCTAATCCCACCGTGCCGAAAATTGTATTCAATCCTTTGGTATACTGAGGGATAAATGGTAATGAAATGAATTTCCTATCGTTGTGTTCTCGCTGGAAAAAGGTGGTTTCACAAAGAGATTTCTTAAAACTATGGCGATTGATTAGCTGGAAATAAGAACAAAAATCTACAGGGAATTAAGAAAACTAGGAATATTGTCAAAGGTTTGAGGCAGAAGGAATGTTTTTACTTAAAAGCTGATAAAGGAAACAAGGTTGTTATAATGGACAAACAAGACTATTTCGAAAGAGTGGATCACTTGATCGAGAATGGTCCTTACGTTAAGATTCAAAAAAATCCACTAAATAAAATGATTTCCATGGTGAAGAGCACTCTCAAAAGTTGTAAGAACCTTGTCACCGATTCATTAAAGTATAAATTAACTGTAAGTAACCCTACATTGTCAAAGCTCTATTGCCTTCCTAAGATACATAAACCTGGGAAGGCAATGAGACCTATTGTTTCAGCCATATGTACACCTAGTTATAAGATTTCAAAATGGTTATCGAACGAGTTTGAAAATCTACCCAAAAAATGTAATAGTTTTTCAGTTAAAAATTCATTAGAATTTATCAAGAAAGTTAAAGATGTTGTTCTAGAAGATGGGGAAATTTTAATCTCGTTCGATGTCAGTTCTTTATTTCCTAGCGTACCGATTCCACAAACTTTACAGTATCTGGAAGAACTACTCATCTTGAACGATCTGGGTGTTGAAGTTAGAACTGAATACCTACGATTAGCTAAACTATGCATGGACCAAAATTATTTTCAATACAACAATCAGGTTTATCAACAATATGAAAGAACAGCAATGGGTAATTGTTTATCACTATTTATAGCCAACCTTTTTATGAGCAATTTTGAAACACAGATCAGTCAAGAGTTCGAGTATTTCCCAAGGATATGGTGTAGATATGTGGACGACATTTTTGCAGTTTTCAATACGAAGAAATCATCAGTAGAAGATTTCATTTCAAAATTAAATTCAAAATTCACAAGCATAAAATTCACGTTTGAACTAGAAAATAATGAACAGTTACCATTTTTGGACACATTAGTAATAAGAAATAATAACAAGTTAGAATTTGATATTTTTAGGAAAGACACCGCTACGTATAGGTATATTCCGGTAGATTCTTTTCACTGTAGTCAACACAAAATGGCAAGTTTTCATTTTTTGGTTCATTGATTAATTCATTTTCCTTTAAACAAAACAAGATATAACAGAGAAAAGAATTTAATTGAGGATATAGCTGTACTTAATGGATACGATAAAAAACTAATTAATAAGCTAATCAATCGACATAGTTTTAAGAAATCTCTTTGTGAAACCACCTTTTTCCAGCGAGAACACAACGATATGAAATTTATTTCATTACCATTTATCCCTCAGTATACCAAAGAATTGAATACAATTTTCGGCACGGTGGGATTAGGTTTAGTTCATAAAACTAGTGGCACCCTGAGACAGTTTTCGGTATTGTTGTGAATGTGGATGGTGAATTCACGGTTTTTTAGATTTGAAGATATCAATAAAAATACTGTAAATTTAGTTTGACAAGATGATACATTTATTTGACAATATGGACTTTTTTGACATCGAAAAAACAAAACAATAAAAATAATCGCTGGACTTTACTGGTTCTTCAACAGACATTTCGGTTTGAGCTTGATATTTTCTATTCATTATCTATGGTTCGAATATATGTTTTGAATTTATTTTGTTGTTTGCTGGATGTGCTTAGTTCATGTGATATTTTCTCGTTATAAGCTATTAAGAATCTCTGTTTTTTATTACCAAAAAAACGTCAAAGAACATTAGTTATGGAACAAGGCTTCATCAAGGCAAATAGGTCAAATTTGCCAAGAATCGATTTGTTCATGATAGGAACATTTTTTTCATCTAACAATGACTTTTGTTCAGCTGAATTTAGAAATGTGAAAACTTCCATGTAAGTATTGCATATTATATTAGTAATTATGACATAATCTAGAGCTCAAATAATAAAATTAAGTGTATACAATATTATTGTATATCAAAATTTAGTACTTATAGTTTATGTTATGAAAATATCACTAAACCTATTTTATAAAAAAGAAAAAATTAATAGAGAGTTTTCGCAGCTACAACGACAATTTTAACGTACACGTCTTTAATATTTTACGTACGTCTATTGCTTTGCGTACGTCAAATATTTAGCGTGTCACGACAAAGACGACGAAATTACGGATGTAAATGACGTCCGTTAAATGACTATTAGACCATAAAATTAAGGCCAAAATGGAAGGAAAAGAAGAAGTTCCAACCTGAAGTTTGAGGTTAGACCTCTATAGTCTCATGCACAGAATCGAAACACATGTTGGGAGGTTAGAATAATAAGTTGTTTCTGTTTTGGTTTTAATTTGGCAAATATGTCGAAGATAACAAGAGTCAGATTTTCAAAAGAAGACGACATAGAGCTTCTAAGATTAGTTGTTGGTGAAAATCCATATGAAAATCCTGGAATCTGGAAACTGATTCATAGCAAACTTAATAGACATACCGGTAAAGAGTTTACTTTAAGAGGTGTCAAAGAACATGTGGAATATTTGTCTAAATTATTTGTTAAAGAGGATCTGGCAAACCTTAGAAAGTAAGTACATGTGAAATGAGAACTGTAGCCTTTTGTAATAAGTACTTAATATTTGCAGATCAGGCACAGAAGAGCAATATGAGGAGCTGGAAAAATTACTTCAAGAACTTGTCGACATGAGATGTGAATTGAAATATCAAACTGATTCTGTAACACAAAACAGTGGACAAGGCACAGTTTATGACAAGGCCGAAGTAAAACAAAAAGGCATAGCCTTGCGAGACAAGGCAACAGTCGAATATGTTTTTGAAGATGAAAATACTGACAGCATAGATGATAACAGCAAAGTTGTTGAATTTTATGTTAATAATAACTTGCATGAGGGCGAAGGTAGTAATGAAAGCGAAGAAATAACTGTAACTACAGATGAAACTGTAACAAGAGACCAACCGCCAAAAACTACGCCGATCAGTAGAAAGCGACGTTCCAAAACTGACCTCAGTAACGAAGGTATGCAGTTCCTACAGAAAAGAATAGATATGGAAAGTGAAATAAAGAAGAGTCAGATTGCATTCGAAGAAAGAAAACTTCTCTTAGAGGAAAGGCGACTTATGCTAGAAGAAGCCAGATTTGAAGTAGAAAAGAAAGAGAGAGAAAAGAGAATGGAGCTGGAAGCGCAGGAGAAGAAAATGTTAATAGATGCTCTAGAACAGCAACAAAAATTAATTTACTTTGTAATGAATAAACTGCAGTAAGATTTAGTTTCAGTTTATTTTGTTATCTACTGATTATAAATAAGGGACTCACTAAATGGAATATTGTTTATTTTATAAGTTAAAGGTTATTCCATGAAGATAACATCTGTATAACTTAACAGTAAATAGTTAAATTCCTAAGTACTGTTCTAAGGTTGGTGGTTCGGTATTAAAATAGTAATTCGACTGGCTTTTATACAAGCAGGTATGGCAGTTGGTTAACACAGTACATGTCTGGTACATTTTTCCAATATCTTGTAGTAAAATCTTTTGATTCTTTTTGAAATCAATGAAGGCAAATTGTGTTGCAATTTTCTGAAAACCCCACTCAACGGATTGTCTTACTGCACTCATAGCAGTATTAAAATGTTGTTGCTGTGGGGTAAGTCTTCCTTGTCGATGAGGAGATATAAGTAGTTCTCTAATCCCATATGATGGATCTCCATACAGGACAAAATTACGTTCAGTGGGAAACTTGCAGCATGACTCCAGTTGCTCATAAAACCCTGATTCCCTGAGTATTCCAGCATCGTGGCGCCTACCATGAAAAGGTCCTAGTAAACTTACTATAATGCCATCGGGACATAGTACTGATTGATACTTCACACAATGCAGACGCTTATGTCCAGAAAAATACTCTTCTTGGCCCACTCCTGGCCTACAAATTGCTCTAGCTGTGCCGTCTATAAATCCCCAACAGTTTCTTAATGGGGCGTTTTTCTGTTGAATAGCCTGCATGAAAATGAAATTTATTATAAAAATGTTTACATAAATTTTGTTATGAAAATTTCAGTATTACCTGACTGTAATATTCCATCCTTTCAAGAGTTAACCATTCGAGGTTGGATAAATCTGTCAGTCTCCTACTGAATCTATCGTGTATGTGATTTATAACTGTTTTTACAATATTGCAGATTGTTACACCCGATAAACCAAACATATTTTCCAAGTCACTCAGTCGATTTGGGTAAGCTAGACGGCGCAAGCATATACACAGCGCTTCAAGACCTGAAATTAACATTTTTTGTGACCCTGTATATTTTTTGCGACTAAAATTAGCCCACGCTAGCGAACGATATAACCCGTACTCAATTTTTTGGACGAACTCAAAATGACCAACATTTTTTACGACCCTGTATGTAACGAGTTTTTTTGCACGCCCCCGTACGACCCTCGATTTGCACATTTTTCGCTTAGCCACGTTTTAATACCACATTCTTTCGTTCCGCACTCGACGCAGGCAACCCGCAACTCCACCCACAACTGGCGCGGTGACCCCGATCGGTCACGTGAGTGGGAGTGGAGGGGGGCCTCGTAAGTGCAGCATAGGAAATGCAGCATAGGAAATGCTGCACTTACGAGACCCCCCTCCACTCCCACTCACGTGACCGATCGGGGTCGCCGCGCCAGTTGTGGGTGGAGTTGCGGGTTGCCTGCGTCGAGTGACCTTAACGAACGAAAGAATGTGGTATTAAATCTTGGCTGAGCGAAAAATGTGCAAATCGAGGGTCGCGTCGTACGGGGCGTGTCGCAAAAAAACTCGTTACATACAGGGTCGTAAAAAATGTTGGTCATTTTGAGTTCGTCCAAAAAAATTGAGTACGGGTTATGTCGTTCGCTAGCGTGGGCTAATTTTAGTCGTTTCGCAAAAAATATACAATGTTATTTCGAAAATGATACAAATATTATCTAGTCTTGTATTTTTTTGCCTTTGCCAAAACATAACATTCAACAATGCTTACCTGAAGCTACATGTCTTTGTTGCGTTCTTACGATGTCTGGTATTAATAAAGCAGTCTTTAGACGTTGCAAGTCTTCGCGAGTAAATCGAAAATTCCACTTAATTTCATCGTCAGAGAGTGTTTCTAAATTTAACCGGCCACTTTGCTTGTACAATCTTTGGTCTAGGTCAGGTTGAGGTTGCAAAAAGTTCAGCAGCATAGCATCCTCCAAATGATTTACCTCGATTGCCCCAATATTAGCAAGCTGAATAATTTCTTCCATCGTCTATAATATTGCACTAATTAAAGTATGGGTGTAGGTTATGTTTTGTTATTGTTTACCTTTTTTAACGTCCACGACAAGTTATGGCTGCGAAATCAATTGTTACGACAACGTAAAATGTTGCGTACGTCAAATTTAACGGTTGCTTTACGTATGGAATGCGAAAACTCTCTAATATCTTTTTTTTATTCAGATCCTCACGACCATCATATGGTGATGACGCTGTGAGCTATGTACAGCTCAAAAATGATGGAAAAATGTGCATAGTGAAAGGCAAAATTTGCCCAGAGCATAAAATACATGCAAAACTGTATACTGTCACATTAATAGTGGTTTAAGAAGAAGAAGCTGTTACATCTATTCAATGTCACGATTGTGTCGCTTCTAGTGGGGGCTGCAAGCACTCCATAGCATTCCTATTGTGGATCCACCGGAGGAGTGAGACATACTGTACAGCTTTAGCATGCTACTGGAAAAAATCAAGACTATCTTGCGTTAGAACTAGCCAAGTCCGGCGAAATAACAAATCGAAATAAGATTTATTCGTAGCGCCTAGGTTTCTTGATTTTTCTTCCGCATCTCAAGTAGAGGTATCAGTAAAGGTTTTGATGGATTTTTCTAATTCTTTTCTATTAATCTTCTTTGGCTCTTCTTGCTTCCATTCTTCTCTGGGTTGTATTTCATTGGCATCTTCTTTTTGGGACGCAATAAAAGGAATCAGTTTTTTGGGACTGTCTATGTCACTTTTGGGTTTATTATTTGGTTCAACTGGTAAAGTATCTTCTCCTCCAAATTCCAATAAATCCTTTGTATTGGTCTTGTTAAAATTCCTGTTGAAGTTTTGACTTTTACCACCCGAGTTTTACTATCTTTTCCAGGAAATACTTTTCCATTTGGCCATAATGTTCTTTTCATGTGATCATTTCCAATGAGTACGACTTCTTCAACTTTAATATCCTTGTATCTTCCATTTTTCGACTGCATTAAAACCACTAGATATTTTTTAAATCGTTCTCTAAATGCATCTCTTACTTTTTGGATATAATTTAAACGTCTTTTTAAACTTATTTTATCGATTTGATCTAAATCACGTGTAATACTGCTGGGTAATGTTTTTAGAAACGAATCTGGAGTGACTGGTAATAGATCTGCAGTATCAGTACCTTCACTGTAAGTTAGAGGTATAGCATTTACAGTTGCTTCACAATCACATATTACTGTAAAAAGTTCATCATAGCTAAGAGATTTTTGACCTAAATTCTCAATAATTCTTTTATCATACGCACAACTCTTTACCACCACCCACCCCACCAAGCTGCTGTGGGTGGTATGAAATCCCATTTTATTCTGGACATAGAGGAAAATCTTTGAATTTCATTCCAATCTAATTGACTTAAGAGATTTTCAATACCTTGAAAATTTCCACCATTATCTGAATAAATAACGGAAACTCTTCCCCTTCTTGCAGCAAACCTTCTTAGAGAGAAAATAAATTCTTCTGTGAAAAGTGACCTGATAAGTTCAAAATGCCCGATACACTGCACAGGTAAATATTACTATGTAAGCCTTTTCTCTGTTCTTCAGGTACAAAGGGCCCGCAAGATCAATACCGCAAACCTCCAAAACTCCGACATCATTCACTATGCCCTTCGTTAATGTAGAAAAAGGGGTTTCTAATGCGGTAGTGTTCTGTTTCTTACATGGTATGCATTTTGAAATTATATTTCTTATCAATTTTCGTCCTTTAATTATCCGATAAGTTTCTCTTAATCTACACGAAGTGTTACTCCAGCATTACTAAAAATTCTATGTTTTTCTTCGATTAGTCTTTTAACAATTTGATGATTATATGGTAACAGTATTTATTGGATATCTAAAAAGTTAAAATCATTTCTATTGGTAATACGTGTTTTTACCCTTAATAATCCATTATCATCTTTAAAGACCTCTAGGTTTTGAAAAGCTTTGTCTGCGTGGCTAAAACTTTTACTTCTGGACAATTTTGAATAAATAAATTTCAGGCTCTATAACTTCTTTAGTTCTTAGCTCCAGTTCTGCCTCCAGTTCTGCCTCTGTAACTTCATTTTTTTACTTCTTTTTGGATGTATTTGAAAAAAATCTAAGCATTCAAGCAACCATTCTTAGGATTTTTGTATACTTGGAAAAATACAAAAACTTTTCAGAAGTGGCTTTTTTGTTTACAATTAAATTTGTGATAACTGTGGTTTTCTTTTGCTCTAAGTAAGCATCTTCTTCATTGTATGAATCTACATCCAACGGCCAGCTTTGGATATTTTTCCTCAGCCAATCTGGTCATTCCCACCAAAGATTTTGGATGAGCTGTTTTGAAGTACCACCTCGGGATGGCAAATCTGCTGGATTTGAAATACCTGCTACATGATTCCATTTATTTACATCAGTGTATTTTCGTATTTCTTTAACTCACAACTTTGTAGAGGAGTTATCTTACAAAAGGATCTTGGTTTTTGAAAAAATTGAAGACGTATTTGAACAAGCCAAGATTTAAATTTACACAAGATATTAGGTGAAAGATCATCCCATTTTAATTTTTGTCTTCCACATCTCTTGTAGTAAAATCTTTTGTAAAAGTGTCAGTGGACTGGTAAAACCTATCGGATCAAAGACTCTGTGCAGCGGACAGAAGACCTCTTTTTGTTAAAGGAGTCTTCGGTATTTGCTCTAAAAATGAAATGTCACGGCAAAGTATATAAAAAAAACTGAAAAAGTAGAATTACATTCCGATGATGGCGCGATTTTATCGTGGAATCGTAGAATCACGGTTTATGTATTGGCGTAAAAGAATCATTCTGCATCCTGCTCTGTGGGATGAGAAGAACTACTTACCTCGTACTGATGAGACACAATAATGTCGAAACCGGTCTACGAGTAGTGTTCTTCCCGTTGATTTGCAAATCGATAGAGATGGTTATAATTATCGACAAAGTCGGTCGCTATTACGTTTTTTATTGGAATGTAATTCAATGTCCGTTGGGGCATATAGCCCAGGAAGGTCAAGCTTTGTATAGAAACTGTTACGTTTATTTACCTTGGGTGCAGGTGGAAACAATTTTCTACTTTTTTAGTTTTTTTATTGACTGCACCTTATTGAAATTATTTTATGTATTGCAAAGTATATCTTACCGAAAATCCCATATTAATCCTAGAACTGACACTATATTTTCTTTACAAGGCATTTTGCTTTGATCTTCTGTAAAAAACTTGCCACTATTATACACCCATCCTCTCAAATCAAATCCTCCTGTTGACATCAACGTTTTGGACTCACTGATACATTTTTTCAGCTCATGCACACTATTAACACTCGCAACACAATTATCTACATAAAATGATTCTTTCAGTTTACTAACTGACTCTGGAAATATGGTAAACATTTGATCCAAATGATACATAATAGTGGCTCCCAGTAAAAATGGACTTGACACACCAAAAACAACTCTCTATATACTGTCTACATACTTTTATTTCTGTTTTTGTATTGTCTTTCCACCATAGAAATCTAAGAACATTTCAGCAACACTAATCATCAAAAAGGCTTTTTTTATATCAGAAATCACTCCTATTAAACCCAGCCTATATTTAACCAAAATCTCGGGTATTAATTCTATAAAGTTGGGTCCCTTTTCCAAACTTTTATTAAGAGAGTTTCCGTTATAATCAAGTGCGGACGCATCAAAAACTGGCCTCACTTTAGTAGTGTTACTAGACTCTTTAATCACGACATGAGGAATATAGTGAACTAAATTTTCCGAGCTGATGGGTTTCACCTCCTCAATTATGCCTAAATTTTCCCATTCAAGAAAACCTTTGTCATAAACGTCAAATATGTCTCAACTGCCTCTAGCATTTTTGTAGTCGAAATAAGCCTATTTTGCTGTCTATTATTTACTAACTTGGATTTATTTTCTAGCTAAGGGAGACATACTTCATATAGACTGTCCTCTTTTCTCACCACAGACTCTCTAAACCTTTTAATCGTTTCTGTTTCAATTTCGTCTTTACTTTTGATGGAAATGGGATCTTTAATGCCTATTGTTTCCATGTTCCACAAGTCCGAAATTTCAAGATCATTGAAGCAGCAAAGAGTTTCTAGTTTTGACGAATGTTTCTGTGAACCCATTATGGTCTACCCAAAATTAGTTTCTATCTCAGTAAGATTGGCAATAGTTTTGACTGAACCTGTGATCAATTTCTCATAGACATCTGCCCCCAGTAACAAACTAACTTCAGATATTTTATATTGGGAGTCAGAAATGTGAATGCCTTAATTGCGCATTTTATTTAAAATGTTTGAGTTTTCTAAACGTGGAATAAAATTGCAAATCTTATTTTGCTCTAACGCAGAAATTTTTGTCTAAAAAGTTCCGTCTAAATATCGAATGGAAATGTCATAAACTCCATGGAACAAGTTGAGCACCACCAAATAAGCTTTGAACGATTTCCTCATTACGAACTTTAGGTAATTTTAGATTTTTAGCGCAACTAGATAAAATATATGACCTTTGAGATGCAGAATCAAGAATGGCCCTTACTATTTTTGATACACCCCTATGTACAATTTTGACTGCGATAGTTTGCATCAGCGTGCCACCAGGATTGCTTATCATGACGCTCTCTTGATTCTCTTTAGTTTCAGATTTATTTTCAGTGTTTTTTCTTGCAAAAAGCTCTGAGCAAAGTAAAGCATAATGTTTTTTGCTACAAACTACGCATTTCACAAAGTTTTCCAATAAAATGTTCAAATAATTTTTAGTGGTAGAAGTGTCATCAAAATGTTTTAAACCCTGATTTGTGTTTCTGTTTCTTTCCCAAGGTCTCATAATGTCTTCCGGTAAAACGGACTCTACTAGCGGATACAACATTGCAGAGTATTTATCTGTAGTCACTCCCAAGGTCTCTAAAGTGCGTAATTGTGACTCCGAACTGTCATATAATAAAGCAAGTAACATTGTCGACTTGCCCGTAGCCTGCTTAATGACTAAATTTAATAGCTCCCGGACATAAACCTCAATAAGAAATTCATCTCAGCCAAATCTAGCTTTTAACTGAGTTAACGCTTTTTGATAGTTTTCTAGACAGGTAACTTTCGACTAAAGCTCTTGCAGCACAATTCTCTTCAGTTGATTACAAAAGATATTCAAACTTATACTCTATCTATGCTATCATCCCCATCTATCTTACGGAGTTGCCCCCAAAAATCTATCCATTTTTTCACGTCCTCATCAAACTTTTTGAGATTTAACTTAGGAAGTAAAAGTTATGTTTGGTACTTACATTGGATTCGGTTTGACTTTTTTGCGTGTCTTTTGCGCACTTTAGAAAGTAATAGTCTACCTTGTTTCTGTATCCAATTATTTTTTCCCTAAAAACCTCTACTAATACCATTTCCCCTTCTATCTCGGTTGTACTGGAGCCTTCGGTGATCTGCATTTCCCAAATTTTTTCATCCAAGTTGACAATACGTGTTGACTTGTCTTCCAGAACCTTGAAGAAACGCATAATATTTTCTTTGGATACATTAGGGTCCTTCAATTCCTGATCCAACTGTTTACCAATATTGTCGAACATCTGATGGAGTATTTCCCTTTCCTTCTTCAAAATGGTCACGGTCGCCATGTTATGAATGTGGATGGTGAATTCACGGTTTTTTAGATTTGAAGAAATCAATAAAAATACTGTAAATTTAGTTTGACAAGATGATAAATTTATTTGACAATATGATAAATTTATTTGACAATATGGACTTTTTTGACATCGAAAAAACAAAATAATAAAAATAATCGCTGGACTTTACTGGTTCTTCAACAGACATTTAGGTTTGAGCTTGATATTTTCTATTCATTATCTATGGTTCGAATATATGTTTTGAATTTATTTTGTTGATTGCTGGCTGTGCTTAGTTCAAGTAATATTTTCTCGTTATAAGCTATTAAGAATCACATGAAAACAATACAAGAAATAAATTTCTATAAGGTGCAGTCAATAAAAAAAAACTGAAAAAGTGGAAAATTGTTTCCACCTGCACCCAGGGTAAGGAAACTTAACAGTTTCTATACCAAGCTTGACCGTTTTCTATCAAAAAAACAACTACTTCCTGGGCTATATGCCCCAACGGACATTGAATTACATTCCAATAGAAAACGGGATGGCGACCGACTTCGTCGATACTTGCAACCATCTCTATCGATTTGCAAATTAACAGGAAGAACACTACTCGTAGACCGGTTTCGACATTATTGTGTCTCATCAGTACGAGGTAAGTAGTTCCTCTCATCCCGCAGAGCAGGATGCAGAATGATTCTTTTACGCCAATACATAAACCGTGAACCCACGATTCCATGATAAAGTCGTAAAAGCGCCATCCTACCATTAATTTGCAAACCAACAGATCAAAGGTAACTGTAATCACATGAAAACAATACAAGAAATAAATTTCTATAAGGTGCAGTCAATAAAAAAAAAACTGAAAAAGTGGAAAATTGTTTCCACCTGTTGCTCGACATCGTCAACTTAAATTATCAACAGTACTTTCACATTGTTTACACTTCCACAGTAAATGCATTTTTCTAATTGAGCTTGTTTGAAACCAAAATTACTTAAGAAACTGTTAAATTTATTGTTCCAACAACGTGCAGCTTGTTTCAATCCGTAAAGCGACTTATTTAACTTGCAAATTTGGTTAGGTTCGATTACTGCTTCATCGAAACCTTCTGGTATCTTCATGTAGACGGTTTCACCGTATAGAAAGGCAGTCTTAATGTCAAACTGCATTATATGCAAGTTGTTACGCACTGATATAGCTAGAAGTACTCAAATTGAATCATACCTTATCGTTGGAGAAAATACTTCACTGTAATCAATCCCTTTACGTTGATTGAAACCTCGTGCACAAAGTCTAGCTTTAAATCGACAAAAAGAGCCGTCAGAATCTCGTTTTATTCTGAAAACCCATTTTGCCTTTTCTCCTCCTGGCAAATCCACTATTTCCCACGTTTCATTTTCTTTTAATGCAGCAAGCTCTTCCTATATAGATTTCTCCCACTGTTTTGCATCCCTACCACTGATAGCTTCTTCGTAGAAATTCTTAACGTCAATCTCAATAAAATTAAGTTCGTAATCTTGAAATCTCTCTTCTTGTGCTTCTTGATTGTTTACATCTACAATATCTGGCGGAAATTCTGTTATATCATCGCTTTCAACAGTGGTGTGACAGAAACTCTTTGGGCCCCCCGCAAACATTTTCAGAGGCCCCCTCTATAATGAGAGGAAAATAATAATTTTTCTTATTGTCATGATTTGGATTAGATGGGCAGAAATGATATATATATATATTTAAATATATATATCACTACCTGCAGCCGGCTACGGGAATAAAAGTGGAGCCTCATATAGAATCCAAAAAACGGAAACCAGTAAAAGTAAAACATAAACAGAAATAGAAAACGAGAAGATCGTCGAGAGTTCTGTTTTGCAAAGTCATTTATAATTTCATCCATATTTAATATTTTAACTCGTGTTCGATACTGATTAATGATAAATCCGAAAGGGGTTGTTGCCCCATGGTATTGCATAAATAAGTTTTTACTTATTTCAGTTTCGAGAATGATCGTTCTGCTGAAGCCACACTAACTGGTAAAGTTAGAAATAATATTACTGCACTAGATACGTCGGGGAAATTTTAAGAAAGGCACTGATTTTTTATTCATACACTGTTTTTAATTTTGAAACACTATCTCCAAGTCCCTTTTTGAGGTTTAATATTTGATTAGGAAAGTCAATGGATAAGTCTTTATGGTATATCGTTTGCAAATTGAGCGCTTTCACATACAATTCTTCTTCACTTAACAAAGTTAATACTTTCAAACCTTATTTTCAGCTGATTGGTAAGAATATCTAATGTACAGAAAAATTTCCACTTTAAACAGTTGTTCGGCATCGCTTAGTCTCTCATCTTCTAATACTTCGTCATACATTTTTTTAACTTTCCTCTTTCTTTTATTTTAAAAAATAGGGTTGATATTAAAGGAATTCGCCAAAATAACTTCTTTGTCTTTAATATCTGCAAAGTTTGTTCTCATATGGCGAAGTTTTGTTAAAGTTACATGGAGCCCATTAGTCACATAATCAAGACCTACATCTGATTTTTGCAATAATTTTGATGTCAGATCAATATTTTCTAAAATTTCTGTTTGAAATACTAGAAGAATAATAAAATCAAAGCGCTCCATTTTTTTCTTAATTGCTAGTTCTTCATATCTTTCATCTCTTTTTTTGCTTGTTAATATTATATTAGATAAAACCTTTAGTATATACACAAAATTATACCTGATTGCAGATACCGACTGCCAACGAGATGACCATCTTGTTGTACATAATGTTTTAAGAGTACATTTTATATTCTCATTTTTAGCAACTCGTAAATCGTTCCATCTTTTTATGCCCAAAGAAACATAAATTTTTTGACAAATATCATAAAAGTCTTTTAACATAGGAACATTTAAGCAAGCATCATTCAACACCAAATTTAAATTATGTGCAACACAACGAACGTATTTTGCAGTCGGTTCCCTAAGTTTAATTAAAGCTTGTAATCCATTGCATACTCTGCTCATATTTGAAGCTCCATCATATCCTTGGCCGCGGCACTTTGCAAGATCCAAGCCCATTTCTTCTAAAATTGTGACAATTTTATGTTCCAGTCCCTTAGAAGTTTGATCTGTTACTTCAAAAAATCCAACAAAAGTTTCTTTAATTGACACTGATACTGGCTGATTATTTTCATCTTTTTCTATTGACACGTATCTCACAATTTGACTAAGTTGATCTATTTTTAAAATATCCTGTGTTGTGTTACAAATAATAGTGAAAAGAAGTGCATCTTTCATTTCGATCAAAATTTTTCTTTTAATTTCAGTAGAAATGATGTGAATTATCTCATTTTGAATTTTTGGACACAGGTACTTGTCTCTGTTAGTGTTGTCTTTTAAATGTGATTCCAATAATGGGTCGTATTTGGCAAGTAGCCCCAAAATAGATATAAAATTTCCTTTATTAGTTGAAACAGTGTCCTCTCCCTCTAATCACTCTCTATGACCACGAAAAGGTAAATCACATGTGGCCAACATAATAATTACGTCAATTATTCGTTTAATTATTTCCCGCCATCTCTGCATATTTTGCTGATTTCCAAATTCTAACAAATTATCTACTTGAACACCTTTTTTCCACGAATCATATACATAACTAGCTCGTACATGTAAAATCGAATTTTATTTATTTATTTACGGGCGAACCCATTTCACAAAAAGTCATTACAGATAAAAAAATAAAATATACAAAAACACTTAACATATGAGACTATAAAATATAGAACATAAAAAAATACAATTCGCTATAAATAAAAATTTGTAAAAAAAATACACCTATAAAAGAATACGCAACCAAAAGGAAGCAAATTTCAATAATACAACTAGTTACCTAAGTATACTTGACACTAATCGTTTAAACCTGCAAAAACTCGTGGAAAAATCAAGTCGGGATATTGATTAGCACTCCTTAGTGTTCGTGGTATAAATGAAAATTGTGCATAATTCGTCCTGTAAAACGGAATATGAAAGGAAGTAACCTGCCTAGTCTGGCGGCTAGGAACTTCTAAGTTAATTCTGGCTAACAAGTCGGGACACTCGATTAAAAAATTTACTATTTTGAACAATATAATCAGGCCATGCTGATCACGCCGCTGTTTTAAAGTATCAATATTTAAATTTTGCTGGATGGTTTCATAGTCCATGTATCGACCCATTTTGAATGCTATGTGTCTAAGGAATCTGTGCTGAACGCTTTCGATTTTGTTAATATAGAGTAGATAATATGGAGACCACACCGATGTGCAGTATTCCAAGTGGGGTCTGACTAACGAACAATAGAGCACTTTTAAAGGATGTATATTAGTAAAATCAACGGTAATACGCTTAATATATCCAAGTAGACTCAGAAATTTATTAACAATGGTTTTAATATGTTCCTGAAAACTTAGTGTGGTATCCAAAAACTCTCCACTTAACAATATCTCGAGATTCCAAAACCACATTGTTAATAGTATAGTCATATAATATTGGGGTGTTAGTTCGATGAAACCTCATAATATGACATTTTCCCGTATTTAGACACCAATGGACTAGTTTAGTGATTTTTTTGTTATATTTGCATCTTATAAAACATGTTTTTAGTGGTTCAACTGTACAAATAAAATTTTTATAAAATTAAAAGCCATAATCGGCTTTTGAAATTTAAATTTAATGAGAACAATAAATAACTGCACAGTTAAACTAAACTTCCACTATATATTTGAAAAATTCGCTTTAAAATCAATTACAGCTGTTTCGCTATAACTAGCATCGTCAGATTGACATATTGAAATTACATGTTGTTTGTTTGTAACTAGGTGATTGATGTTGATAAGGAGTTAAGGCTAGACCAAGTAAGGAAGTAATAAGACATAACAATATTAAAGCCTAGATGTTATTAGCCCTAAGGGATTATCCTGGATGTATTTCCCTCTAAGATCAGTATAACTGTGCAATGATATAGAAAAACCAGGAAAAAACTATATCATGCTGATCTTTACAATAACTTAATATATTTATGTTACAATAATGTCTTATCTATGTATAAAATGAAGACTCAATCAAAGTAAACAGTTTAATAGTGGAGAACTTCCAAGATTTATTTGTTCATTAACTACTTTAAACTGTTGATCTGCTAGATGTCTTTTAATTTCAAGTTCTTCTAGAAAATCTAAATTTTGTTTTTTATCACAAATGTGTAGTATATGAATGTCATTGGTGTGTATAAGTGAGTTTGGATGTTCCAGTAGGTGTTTTGCATAGTTCGACTTATCTGGTTGTTGTAATCTATATGCTCTTAAGTGTTCATTAAATCTTACTTCAAAATTTCTTTGTTTTTGACCTATATATACTGCATTACATTTTGGACAATTAATTTTGTAAACACCAGATTTTTTTAATTTTGGTAGTTTTGTTTTTACATTTAACAATTTTGTTCCAATACTATTTTGTGTTTTAAATGATATTAATGCTGATGTTGCCGAAGATATTATTTTTGAAATTGCATTGGAAATATTTCCACAATATGTAATACTTTTATAGCTTTTAATTTCTTTAGTTTGTTTTGGAAATATTAGTTCTAGTGACATTTGTTGTTCTTTCTTATTAATTAATTTATTTATCAAATGTATTGGATAGCCATTAGATGTAGCTATTTGTTTTATGATCTCAATTTCTTTATTAAAATTACTTTTGTTCATTGGAATTGAAAATGCTCTATGTATCATGGAATTATAAGCTGCCAATTTATGTGATAGTGGATGATTTGAATTATATGGTATGGTTACATCTGTTTGTGTAGGTTTTCTGTATATTGAATAATTTAATGAATTATTAACTTTTTCAATTCTTAAATCTAGAAAATTAATTGAATTATTTTCTTCAACTTCTAAAGTAAAATTAATTTTAGGATGCAAGGTATTAATGTAATTAAAAAATATATCTAACTGCCGTTCGCTACCTACAAATCCTGCTAACACATCATCAACATATCTATACCAAAATACAATATTGTTTTTATAACTAGAATTAAAGATTTTGTTTTCTAAATTATCCATAAATATATTTGCCAAAATTGGAGAAATAGGACTTCCCATGGGAAGACCCTCATTTTGAATATAAACTTTGTTATCAAAAGTAAAATAATTTTGACTAATGCATACATCAAATAGATCAATTATGTCTGATATTATACCTGGATGGATATTTCTTTCATCTAATAGTTTTTTAACTAGAACTATACATTCTTTAGGAGGTATTTTTGAGAACTTCCAAAAAGTAGAGGTTAACACAATCAATTTCATTAAATTTAATGGTTACACTTACATTTTGAATATAAACTTTGTTATCAAAAGTAAAATAATTTTGACTAATGCATACATCAAATAGATCAATTATGTCTGATATTATACCTGGATGGATATTTCTTTCATCTAATAGCTTTTTAACTAGAACTATACATTCTTTAGGAGGTATTTTTGAGAACTTCCAAAAATTAGAGGTTAACACAATCAATTTCATTAAATTTAATGGTTACATACGTCATAAGTGGTAAGTGACGTGTTTCAATAAGATTTGCGATGTTGTCGATATGCTTTAATATTAACCGAGAAACTTATCTCTCTCTCTTATTTGTTGTCATTAAAAAGAGATAAACATATTGATATTTTTGTTCTCTGATTGACACTTTATCAAATATGGAGTAAAACACTAAACAAAATATTCTGTCATTTTCGTTAGTTTAATTTGTTGTTTGGTTATGTTTGGTTTATGAAAAAAATTACTTCTATACTATTTTTGGTTCGAAAATAAAAATCCCTAACACCTTCTCTTGGTGTTATAGCGGTTCCTTTAAAAATAACCAATAGAAGTAATTGTTCTCTCGGGGAGCAACCCTTCTATCGGCACAGTGAGAGAACGAATTTCAATAATACGGTTTTGGTATTTTCAATACAACCACGCCCACTTTCTATTGGCTGTTCTATTCTATCACCGTCAAGAATAGGGGTCTTGTTTGTTTATTACAGATAACCACGATTTTCTCTTCTGTCATATATCTTGTCAACTGGTACAATCAGTTAGTCACAGAACACGGTGTTTTGTGCCGCCAGAATACTTGAAACGAACGTAGCTAAACTGTGACAACGTTGACTTTTAAACACACTTCATTATTGGTTATTAGTTGGCGCTACGTTTAAAACTTACTAATTATTTATTGCTAAATTTTACGAAATGAGAAAAATTACTTGCAAAATGAATACCAATATAAATAAGTAGGTATCTTATCCTAAATATATATTGCTATCATTTTGATTAATATGATCCTACTAAACTAGTCCATTATGCAGTATATTCAAATCAGATTGTATATTTTCAGCATCCGTACTTGATTTTATCACTGAAAAAACCTTTAAATCATCGGCAAACATAAGCACGATTCCATAGTGAAAACCGCTAATAATATCATTAAAAAATAAGTTAAATAACAAAGGCCCTAAGTGAGAACCCTGGGGTACACCCAAAAGAACGGAGATCTCATTTGACAAACAATTATTAACACGTACTATTTGTTTCCTATTTGTAAGATAATCCTTAATCCAATTTAACAATTGTCCTACTATATCATAATTTTCTAGTTTGGCTATCAAGAGCTCATGATTAACTCTGTCGAAGGCCTTGGAGAAGTCAGTGTAGATAGCATCTACTTACCAACCATTCTCTAAGGCCCCCGTTATGTGACTAATGTAATTTAGCAAGTTAACTTCAGTTGATTTGCCCTCGCAGAAGCCATACTGTTGTGGAATGATAGTGTTCCTGAATATGCGGGAGAGATGCTCAGTCAATATACTTTCAAACAGTTTAATATTGAAATGGGTCGATAGTTTTTTATATCGCGTTTGTTACCTGATTTATAAACAGGTGTCATGTAGCTTAATTTCCAGTAGTCCGGAAATTGACCAGAAGCTAAAGATTCATTAAAAATATAGTAAAGTGGACGAGCTAGAACAAAGCTACAATATTTTAAAAAGCTCGGTGGAATAGCATCAGGACCAGGTCCTTTTCGTACATTTAGATTAGATAAACCTTCATATATTTTAGAAATAGAGAGATATTGCTGTGACAAATCCTATGCGGCGTTATTACCGCAGGCGTTATATTGACAGTTGAGCATGCGCAGAATAAGTTCCAGAGACACGTTGCGGTAGGCATGTCGATCTGAAATCGATTAATCGAAAAATCTATTATTTAGAGTAAAATAATGGATTTTTCAGATCGATTTGGAATGGTACATCGATTCGATGAATCGATGCATGAACCCCTCGAATCGGACCGATATTCAAGAACTAGCAATAAAATTCTTAAATTGGCTAGGATATTTTAGTTTTTTAATATCATTGCATTGATAATTTAAACGCATAAAATAAATATTTATGAACGTGTTCGAATGTCAGTACAGAAGATGGCGTTACGTACTTACTAATGAAAATAGAAAAAGTTTGGCAGCATTGAGACGACCACAACGCCACCTTAAATGTATTTTTCATATCAATAAGAAAAAAAAAATAGAAAAAGTTGTCAGTACTGTCACTGTTACTTTAACCTATTCATTCTGTCTGTGCAGCTTGTGCTGTCAATTTATTTTATTTATCAAACATATAGTGTGAGTAAATATTATATTTTACAGTAACGAAATAAACAGTATTGTATTAGTGTAGCATTTCTTTAATTTGATAAATAGTGAGTGAGTTATCGAGAAATAAATCTACGTTGCAGTTTACACTTTTCCGTATTGTTGTTCGTTGTAGCCTAAAATAAAATGTCAACTAAAAGTGATACATGGAATCACTTTGTAAAAAAGGGATCGAGTGGAGTATGCAAATATTGTCACATAGAAGACAAAACATGCGGACATACAACAAGTTTACGTAACCATTTATTACGTAGACATCCATGTATTAAGTCTGTAAGTCAACGACAACAGCCGGTCATTTTAAGTCACTCTACTTAAAATACTGGGAAATGTGATTTCTTGTTGAATTTTTATTTAACTTTAATAAAATTTCATCAATTTACAATTGGATTAATTTATTTTTTATGACTGACTTATTTAGGTTAGACTACAGACAGCCTGCCTGATTGGTTTCCTACAATTCCTACATTACTTGTATTAACGGTAAATTATCATCAATAATGCTCTGTGTCTATATAAGTCATGTTTGAAAAATTCGCGATTAATCGAAAATCGATCTTTTAATGTTCGATTTAATCGAGAATCGATTCTAGTATGTTCGATTCGAATCGAATCAGAGATCGATTTTTCTTCAAGTGAATCGACATGCCTACGTTGCGGTAATACTGTTAGCGCATCACTTTATTTACGGCAGAACAACCCCTCACGTAAAACGTTGCGCTATCCTACGTCGGACTGAATCGGATAGATCCGGTAGCTGATCGGAAGCGGCAGATGTGTTTGTTTTTATTTTCGAGGTTAAGTTGTAGGTAGTTTGCTTGAGATGATTTGTGGTAGTAATAAAATACATAGTCCCATGACACCTAAAGAGGAATTTGATTTTCATTTCAGTATTTCAATTCACTGCATATATGTTAACATACCTGGAACAGAATTGCGTGTTTGGGTTCTGATTACTTCTGGTATACGCAAGGCAACAGCTAGTCTGAAGATATCGTCTGTTTCGAACCTAAAATTAATTTTTATATCTTCTGCCCGCATATTGTTTAGATTGATCTATCTTCAGCAGCCCCAACAGGAAAATTTTCAACCACACTGAAAGTATTGTGCAAAATCACTTGCTCCACTTCATCGTCATCAGCATCAGCTAAAATGACTGCTTCTAATGCCTCATCCATGTTCAGAAGATCCTCAATCAAAACAGAGCACAATGGTTTTAGAGGTTAGTTCCAAATAAAACAGCGCGTAAATAAAACTCAAAACATAATGGCAATACGTGTACCGCTCCAAACAATGTTAAGCCGTAAACGTAATATTTAACGCAGAATAAATAACACACCGCATGCGCTAACGGAATTTGCAATATCTCTCTAATATCAATGTGATAATTTGCTACGTTAATATGATAGCAGTTATTGAACTGAGGTATTTGGATATTTTTAGTTTGGTATTGTGATGAAAAATGATTAGCAAATAAATTAACAAAATGTCAAAATTCTGTATTTGAACCTCAGGATTAAAGCCGCTTTCACTTTCATGGATTTCTTTACTCGTTGTTGCTACAGGCTCTGGGCCCTTATTCCAATTCATTTTAGCGAGGGTTATACTGTCGCTAACTACATAATCCATCTAGCGGATTGAAACGGAAACTCATTTAGTGACGTCATAACCTAGCGAGACGTGGCTAAAATTAGTTTATCAACACTTGGAAAGGGTTTCCAAGTGTTGATAAACTTAACAACTGTCGCTAATGGTGTTTTTTGAGTTGCATATAGGTTACTCTCTATTATAACCACACTTTTATAGTTGTTATTGGACAAATTCATTTTCGAATTTATTTTATTGCAAAGACCATTTATCACATGGCTATGATTTTGTGGGGTAAGTTGAATGTAGTGGAAGAGCTCGATCGAGAAGAAGAGCAAAATCGAATAAGGATTTTTCGAAGGCGAATTCGCGATGGGCAAGATCCTTTGGGGCTTCCTGAGAAGGAATTTATTGGCCAGTTCCGCTTAAATAAAGAGGCATTCCGTTATTTGTATAATTGTCTGGAACCACACATGACGGAGGGATCTTAGTGGAATTTTTTTTTGGTCCATCCAATTTATTTAATTCATCAGTCAGCCGTTCCCATTGGGCACTATGCTGCTTGCGCCCCTCTGGACCCGACCACTTTCCCGTACAAAATTCTTTATGCGATTCCATATTCGACAACAAAAAATTTTTTTGGTCCGTAGAAGAGAAAACTCAAAAAGGTTAAGAACCAAGCCGAAATGATGCCGAAACTTTAACCTCAATGAACCACAGAGTTTACATAACCTAAATAAAAAATGTCAACCAGGGATCAAATGCCAACCAACCGCTCAAAAATCCCTAAAAAATTTACTACTGTGGCTAAAATTAGAATAACTGCCATCAGTCGCTAAACGTCATCAAAAACATTAGCGATTAGCGACTGAATTCAGTCGCTCAATTGGAATAGGGGCCCTGGTTCGGTACGTTCGGGTACTGATGTTTCTAAGGTAACACTAAGCCTCGTACTCGTACTTGCACTTGCACTTAGAAATAAATTATCAATTTTAGCATTTTTTTTTTTAATTTTCTCATCGCGTTCTTTAATTTTCTTTCGCTTTTGAGCACCACTTAAGTATTTTTTTTATCCATTATCACTTAATTTAAATTAACTTATTATAAACCGTGAATACGTTGGCGAAATATTCAATAATGTTAATGTACTTAACACTCACGACACTAGACTACGAGACAGGACCACCGAACAACAACTAAAGACAAGAAGCGTCACTCGCCGCGCGAGCGAATTCTGCGTGCTCCTCACCCCGCCCGAACAGTGGATCCACAGCAGAGCTACCGATATATATCGCGTCTCGAAGACAATCGTTGCCGATGTGTTCACGCCAATTCACGTTTTTCTAGGGTGGATCTGTTAAGTTAATATGTGTGGTTGACTGAACTAACTTTAGTGTTATTCGTTGTTTCTATAGTAGTTTTATTATTTATTACGTAGACTTTTTTACATAAATGGTTCATTGTGCTGTGGAAGGTTGCACAAGTAAAACTGGAGGCGATGCGTCGTTTTTTCGTTGCCCATAGGATGAAAAAAGGTATGAATCCATAAGATATTTTAAATTCATTATAAAATAAAGTCAGATCTCTTAAAATAACTAGTGGATTTGTTTTACATTTGCCCTAATGCAAATAGAATACCTAATTAAGTTATAAAATGTGATACTTTACAGATGCCAACAATAGAAGGATGTTGTGGGATTTACAGGAGACCACAGATGTGCCAGATTCACTCCAGAAGAATGTTATAACAAGACAAAAATTTGTAACTTACCTCGTCGGTTGACCAGTGTGGGCCCCCCATCATGCCGAGCTCCCCCTCGATGCGGGGTATGCGGGGGTGTTTGTTACGACACGGGCTTTCAAGTGTAATTCTAACAGTGTTTTCGTCAATAATTTTTCTATGTGAATCAAACCCTCTCATATTTTTATTAAGCAAAACATTTCTCGTTATTACCATTTTCTGCGGGCTTGGATCAAATAAGCGATAATTCGTTGAATTTTTATCGTAACCAACAAAGGTTAGTTTTCGGCTTTTCGCATCTAACTTGTATATGTGCAAAAGCTTCGCAACCAAAGATTTTTACTTGATCCAGGATTGGCTTTTGTCCATACCATAGCTCATAGGGTGAAGAGTTCGGAGTTTAACTAGTCGGCACTCGATTTAGTAGGTACACAGCCGTGTTTACTGCTTCTGCCCAGAGGTAGCGTTGTGCACCCGAATTGTACAACATGCACCGGGCACTTTCGACGATTGTTCGATTGTCGCATTCTGACCTCCCATTCTGCTAAGGTGTATACGGAGCCGTACTTTCGAACTCTATCCCTTCTTCTTTTCTTCTTTCAAATACTGCTGAAAATTGCCATTTGTATTATCAGCATGGAACACTTTTATTGAACGATTGAATTTGCTTTTAACCTTTGCATTGAAAGCTTTAAAACAATCCAGCACATCTGACTTGTGCTTAATAAAATATGCAACACGGTATCCACTAGAATGAATAGAATACTACAATACAAGATCTAGCAAAAATATTAAAAGATTGGGCTTTCAATATGAAAAAAAAGAATGGAGAAGATTACAAAGAATTTGCGGTCAAAACAATATGGAACACGACTGCTAAAATGTTACAACAGAAATATTTTAACGAATATGGTTTGAAATTTGATCCTTTTACAGACATAACCTTTAAAGAAGCTCGGAATGCTAGAAATGCCAAAAGAAAACAACTTCAATTGATTCCAACAAAAAGAAAGACGTGTTCTTCAGCAATAGACAAAGAAAATATAATAAAAATGGCAACACTATGGAATATAAATGAACCTGAAGGGCTGCAAAAAAGATTCTTTCATATAGCTTCTTACGAATTGGCTTGGAGAGGAGGAGAAGCTGTTAATTGCAAAATTTATTATTTTAAAGTAGAAAAGAACCAAAATGGTCTTCCTACGGGTAGGATTGAATATAACACCATATTTTCGAAAACGGCACAAGGCGGCTCGAAAAAGTTAACAGACAGCAAATGGTTGACTAGAAATGAAAGTGACGAAAGTATTTGCCCTGTAAAACTATTCCATTTGCTAGTAGAAAAAAGAAATGAACATATTACTTCTGACCGATTATTTTTAACTCCAAATCCTTTTTGGAAAAATAAAAATTCTAAAGGTTGGTACAAAAATGATCCTTTAGGTATTAATACCATATCTGTTTGGACAAAAAATTCTGATGCAAAAATTGGATTGGACATAATCAATAATAAAGTTACTAACCATTCAAATCGTGCCAGCGCAGTTTCCCAATTAGCCAAAGCAGGAGTTAGCGATCAACAGCTTATTAAGATAACAGGACACTCGTCATCACAATCGATTAAACCATACCTCCAAATTGACCCCGAACACCATGAACAACTTATAAATAATTTGAGACCCTCGGAAACAGAATATTCAACATACGTAGAAACACGAGAAGAAAACATTAAAATCAGTACTCCCCAACCAATATTTAATAATTGTATTTTTAACAACTGTTCTTTTAACTACTTTAATTGTTTTAGAATGAATAAATTTTATTGTTTCTTTATATAATTAGTCGTTAATTTATCTTAGCAAAATACACGCGATCTTTTTTTAATGGATAAATTTTTCTCTTCATCTCAAGATTTTTCCATCAGTAATATTACTCAAAAAACTGAAATTAGATAAAATCGCTCGACCTTCGGTCTCGCGATTTTATCATTTCAGTTTTTTTCGTAATATTACTGATTGGCAAAATCTTTCGATTATTCATCATCTTTAAAGGTTACAAAATATCTTGTGCCTTGCACTGACGGTGTGGACATCGGGCCACAGACTTCACTATAGATTATTTCACCTACTTGCATCTTGACATGAAATTTCTTCTTAAAAGATAGTTTATTGTTTACCGTAGCAGCAAGCTTCACAAAAAAATTCTATTTGTTATTTAGGTTTATGCCTTTGATGAAACCTTTCGAAACCATTTCGCGTAGCGAACCGATGTTAATGTGATCTAGTCTCTCGTGCCATAACTTAAATTTTTTAATTTCAAGCCAAGTGGCCAAGTCTTGACTTTGAGTGGCATTTGGCTTCGGTGTAGAACCATCCATAATATCAAAAATGCCTTTTGCCTTTAAAGCACATTTTACTTGGAACTTCCACTGGGGATAGTTTGTTCCATTAAACTTCGTTATATTAGCAATATCGATTTTGTCGGCCATGTTCTCTCAACAGCAACGTTTTACTCCTAACTATTCGGCGGCATCTGGGCCCATAACCTGTTTGGTTTTTAAAGTGGCTTTTTTTATTTCACTTTATAAAAATTGCTAATACAAAATTATGACATCGACTAAAAAAATGCATAAATTGGCAATTATTATAAACAGCTTACTTGACAGTTATTCAAAATAGAAACGATTTCTTTTTTTCAACAAAATTCCCCACAAGTGCAAATTACACTACAAATAAAAAAGTGAATATTATTAGTGTGTCATTTGATGAAACATATATGTCTGATTTTCTTAAGATTGTAGAGGATTTGTGGAAAGAAAATATATACCCAGTGTTGCTTAGAAGTACATTGTATTTTTATGTAAATAAAATGAAAATTGTAAATTTTGTAGTTTTATTTAATTAGAGTCTTGTAAATTTATTACAGCACATGCAATTACAATAATATCATAAAGTACTTTTACAACATTTGTATTTAAACATGCATGAGGCTTTATTTAACATACTAAATTCTCTTAAACGTCTAATTACTCTCTCAACATGTATCCTTAAAGTAACTATCTGCTTTATTTCCTTCACTTCATTTTTTGATCATTTGGCTCCAGTGACAACACTTGGGGGGTCGTACAAGATTCACACCTGCAGTAAATAGGTACATGTTTTGAACCCTCTGTCTGCCATCACACACATACCAGGTTGTAAACACATAATGAAGTCACATGATTCAACTAAACATGTATCAGTGATTCTACCCCCATAGCCTGGTGAAATATAATTTACCAAACCATTTGGTGTACAAGCCAGTAGATATTTAAAGGTGTTACATTTTTTTGTATTCTGACCATAAGACTGCTTAATTAACACTTTTAGAAGACTTTTGCACCTCAATTTCTAGACAGTCTATTATGCAGCTTGTGTTATGTCTGAAAACCATTGGCAATGTATGTTTAGTTGACTCTTTATCCAGAGTTATGAGAAATGGTTTCATAATGCTGTCCAATATAGGCATATGTTGTACTGATCGGCAAGCTCTCTAAATGTACTATTTAATCTAATTTTTTCAAAAAAAGCAGTATATGATTTGTAGGAATTCTTGTCTGTTCTTCAATTATGTCCAATAAATAAATACAGTATTTAGGAAGACCTATTATATAAGAACGTGTACCTAACTGTTGTTAAAATGTTTATATGGTTAGTTTATAGACTGGCTGGATAGTATATAAAGTATATAGGTAATAAAAATATCCAATATCTTATTTTCCAATAGCTATGTAATCCAATTGATTGTACTAACCCTTACTTTTTGGAAGTCCATCTTATTAAGAATAATAAAGTTCAAAGTTGATTAAAACCAAATAAACGATATTTATTTAAAAAGCAGTTTTTAAAATAAATAGTGGAAGTTTTTTTAAAACGAAGAGTTTTTTATTATTCTTAATAGCTATCTAATCAATTAAGAATAATAAAAAACTCTTCGTTTTAACAAAACTTCCACTATTTATTTAAAAAACTGCTTTTTTAAACTCAATGACAGCCATTTCGCTAGACAACTAGCATCGTCAGATTGACATATTGAAGTTACTATTTGTAACAAACGGCTGTCATTGAGTTTAAAAAAGCAGTTTTTTAAATAAATAGTGGAAGTTTTGTTAAAACGAAGAGTTTTTTATTATTCTTAATAAGATGGACTTCCAAAAAGTAAGGGTTAGTACAATCAATTTATTTATGTAATCATATATATTATTAAATATATAATTTTTTGATATATGTATGGTGGTACCATTTTTGGTATGACTACATTACACTCAAATCTAAGATAACAAAGTATAATTTTATGATGAAGAAAAATTGGCTCTGAGTGTAATATTATGGAAAGGAAGAAATAAAAAAAATGTTACTCTTACTAAAAAAAATGTATTTGTTGATATAGTTATTAAAAAATTAATGGATTTATAGGTATTTACCTGGACTTTCTGATGCAGATTCTACATGTTTCTTAGGTGTACTTTTTTCTGCTAAATATTTTTCACTTTCTTCAATCCTTTGTGTTTTCGAAACACATGGCTCCTATTTAGTATCAGAAGTTCGTATTCTTTTTTCTGCTTGCCATTCAAATCTTGTGGGGAGACACTCTAACTTCAAGTGCACTTTTGAAACTGGACCCATTACATGATACTAAACATAATTTTCCATATTATTTGGTAACTGAAACCAGAATAAAGTTTTTAGATAGGTACTAATGTAAACAATAAATAAATGAAATATGACCTCTTACTAGTAATTGACAATTTTATTGATTAATCTTGATATTCCATTCACCTCTCAATTATTACATACTAATTAGAGTAAATACTTACGTCAAAATGGCCTTCGCAGAAATATACTACTGAATTTGAAGAAACAGCTGCAGGATCTCTCCTTGCAAGACAAATGGTGGATTTATGCAGGACTTTTAAGTTTTAGTCATAAATCATAAGTTTTATATAATAAGTCATAAAAAAGTTCAATAATTGATTTTCTTGGTCATAAGTCTTAAAAGTTGGCCATCATTCATCTCTAATGACTAAAACTTATGATAAATTTACTCTGTGCATGTCTGTTAACAGTTGCATTTCAAAAGATATTCAAAACATAACATAACCTAGTACGGAGTCGTACCTCGTATCTTGCTTTGTGCCATTTTGGAAATTTTTTTCATTTATCTCAATTTCAATATAAAATAGGTACCAAAATGGATACAGATGGTCAATTAATAGAACTGGTGAGGCAGTTCTCAGTACTTTATGATATAAAGCATGCCGACTTCCGAAATAATAAACGAAAAAATAATGCATGGAAAACAATCAGTGAAGTGATGAATGCATAAGGTGCATAAATGCAATGGATTTATCTTAAGACTTCTGACTTACTACATAAAACTAATGATTTATGACTAAGACTTAAAACTACTGCATAAATCCACCATAAGCCACCTATCTCTAACTATTTTTTTCATTGGAACGTAAACAAATATCTTGTTCGGAGTTTTTATGGATGTATTTTTACATTGTGGAAACGCACACCATCGATACACATTAGAATTCATGACTATGATAACTTTTATAATCGCACAAAATAAGTAAAAACCAAATAAACTTTTTTAACCACCCTCTTTTAACCTGCAAAATGTTTGAAGTTTGAGGTTTTTACCACATAATCCACAGATGACACGCAGTGTAGTATAAATGGTATTTAAGAATCGATGATGTCATAGATAGACGCATTAAAGCATTAAAACGCATTTTTAAAAAGTAAATTTCTCAATCAAAAACACTTTTTTTGTAAAAATAACATTTATTTTAGATAAAGTATATACGTGAAAACATTGTGGATTAGTTTTTTAAAATCAGTCATCATGCCTATTGGACTGACAGATAATGAGAACTGCAGATTCTGTCAGGCTGAGGGTGAAACGGCGGAGAACTCCAGAGACTAAAGACCAATTTATAAACTTGCAGTTGCAGTTGCCGTTACCGTTACCGCTCCCATTGCTGTTTGACGTTGCAGTTGCCGTTCGTAGTACCAATTTATAAACTAGATGTTTGATGATATGATGACTGAAGTTCAGCCAATACTTCTAAAAAGAAAAAGAGAGTTGAGCGATTTTTGTTTATTGTTTTTATTATGAAGTTTAAATTTTCGTGAAGTTTTATTAAGGATTTTTGTTACTATAATGTTAGTAACTTGTTGAACTAATGGATGACGATATCTATTTAGGTTATCTGGGAATACTTCTACAATTGCTATAAGTTAAATTAAGCAAAGATGTATAATACACGCACATTCACAGAAAGAGTTGAATAAATAAAACATCTTCTTGGGGTTTGATTGGTTAATACGCGAACGGCGAACTGCAAAAGTTTAAACTTCGTTATGTCTGAACGTCAGGGAACGTCAAGCTCAGCGGCGAACGGTAACGGCAACGGCAACGGTGAATATAAATGTGCAAATGAGAAAGCAGCTTTTTAACTGTCAATGGGAACGGCAACTACGAGCGGCAATAGCAACTGCAAGTTTATAAATAGACCTTTAGGATGAAAAAATTTGCTCTACAACAACTCGACTTCACATCCATCATAAATGTTAATTTAATCGAAAATATACCAAAATTTTTCAGATAATATTCGAATTCAATTGTACGTAAACAAATAGATTTTTAATAATTTGTATTATTGATAAATCTTTAGTGCATTGTTTGTAAATTCGCTAAGTAAGTATGCAACAGGTTGCTTAATTTTGTGTCAAATACACTTAATAAATAAATGATAAGAGACTTGAAGAATATTATCAAACATCTATTAAATACTTAAATATCAATCTGTAGAAAAAATCTGTAGAAAAAAGTATTTCATCCACCAGAATACTTTAGAGATGAAGTCTTTTCTTTTATTACCTATTGGTACTTCTGGTAGAAAGTCATGATTAAATTTGGATAAAATTTAGTGAACAAGAATAAGATGATTAGTATTTTTTGCAGCGCAAAATTTCTAGGTATTAGTTTGCCATTCTAGAACCATTCATGACCGGCGTATTTTGCATTGCGGTACACTGCAAAACCAGTGTTAAATAGCCAAGTCCAAAATAATCACTACATTTATGTTTAAGTATGTCATCAAAGCTGGATGCACGTCTTTCTTCAAATCCTTTTAAATTGTTAGGGTATTGTTAAAATTCAATTACAGAAAATTATTGGCTTTGGGGTGTAAGCTTGCCCCTTACTATTAGGGGTTGGACAAGGAGTAACTTCTCCGGATGGGTTCAAGGGTTCTCTTTTAACAAAATAACCAATATGTACTGTTGTTCCTTTTGTATTCATAATAATTAGAGAAATAATAAATACAAAACACTCAAATTTAGAATAGTTCTCAAATATAACTGACAATTTAGCTGACGTTATAGCGTTCCCAGTGAGAGGAAGATATAAATACGTATTTTTATTTACAATTTTCCGGCAAGCACTAGTTTGTAATTTGTATTATTTTCATTAAATGCTTGTAAATGTAAAGTGAAATTTATGTGATAATCTGATTGTTAATCTAATAAGATAGTTTATATAATACAGTGAAGAAAAATTAATAACTTACTTATCTTCTGGTTTCCAAGTAAATTCCGATGGGGGTGAGCTCCTTAGGATGTAGTTGTCTATTAAATATGGATAAAACTAAGTTTTCCAAAGCACATACGGCAGTAGCGAATGAGGTCGTCTACGATGTTAGATATTGCCCATGAGGTGGTCTAGTGATGGCGAAAAAGTGGTAAGCTAGAGGGTACGTCTCAGCTGAAGAAGGAGTTAAAAAAAAGAAAGAACGATAATCTGTTCTTGGTTCCTAAAAGATGAACAGCGAATTAGGATAAAGGTAAATAGTTAATATCGAATAAAACTGAAATTAATAATAATGTAAAACTTACCACTCTTAAAGTGGAAGCAATAAATGGTTATGAAAATAGATTTCCTAATGTCTTTCTTTCCACATCCGTAGGAAGAATCAATCCACAAAGGCGATTTTTGTTACTTAACAAATAGAAATAATCTTTCTACAAATGGAAATTTGGATAGAAAATCCGCAAAATGCGGAGTCCACAACGTGGCTATTTCCAAAAATGAAAGAATCCAAAAAAGGAACAGGTTTTTAAGGATGGAACAATAATTTTGAATTTAGTTATAGAGGAAGTTGGTTGGTACGTTGAGATGTCAATACCTTTTTAGATTTATGACTTTTCAAATCGTTCTTTGACTTTTGACTTCAAATCGATAAAAGAAGTTTGTTTATGTTTTAATAAAATAATTTGTTTTAGGTAATGGTGGAGGAAAAAGGTTATCAAGACTTAAATATCAAGCAACTAAACAATAATAATGTCAATAATGGTATTCTTGTTTTCGATAGAAGGAATGAAATATTAGAAATTTTTGTTTGGATTATTTAATAAATAAATGGTAAATCTATTATACATTAAATGAGTTTGATTATAATGATAATAAATATGCAATACCATTTATGTCAAAAATATGTTTAATAATCATATAAAACTCAAGGTAAGCTCATTTTTAGTAACTTTACAGTTTGGACTCGTAACAGGGGTCTATTCTGTAACAATTCCGTTAAATTTTAGAGGGCGTTAAAATTTTAACGGACGTTAATATTATTTCGGTATTCGCCGTTAAAATTTTTAAGGATTCCGTTAAAACAATCCGTTAAAATTGTATTATTTAGAGGCATGTTATACGAACGTAACGGAGATACGTAACTAATCAAAAAGAAGTATAAAGCAAATGAGTTAGTAACGTAACGTAGCCATTCATGTGTTTTATTGTAATTGTATTGTATTGTAATTAATTGTAATTGTAAAATAATATTTTTCTTTTTAAATCTATTATCGCATAACACAGAAATGTTTGTTATGATTTATGATAATGGAAAATAAGGTTATGATTTTTGAGCAGACATTAGGTACGTGTGACGGATTGATACGTTTCACGTAACGTAACGAAACCCACGTATAGCTTCTGCACATGCGCATTGCGATACGTATACGGATACGTAGTGATTTTTAGAACTGCTTCATGTCGCTAATATTCATAGAAACATCAATTGTCACGCAAGATGTCAATAAATAAGGGCTATGATTATGCAGCAATATTTTATAAATTAATAATGCTAATATAATTATTAAAAAGTACTCCACCAATTTATAATAATCTTTGAAATAAAATGTTTGATTATTTATTTTAATTATTGTATAATTATAACAAAACCTATTTATAACAAATTATTTATTAAAAAACATAAAAACATTACTAGATTTTAAAATAAACAACCATCAAATTCCTGACAGAAAAACTGAAACCCTGATCTGAAAGTAACAGCATGAGAACATTATTTTCGAACACCTATCATAGATAGGTGTTCGATTGTTTTCAGACGTTCTTTAAGTCGCTCCGTAAAATATTCAATTTTGTCCGAGAAAATATTGTATTTAAATTTTGATTTTTTATGCAGAACACATTGTTAAATGCAAGCTACAACATGGTTTAATTATTACCATCCTAAAGTGTGTGTTTTTGGTTAAAAAGTGCATCTAAAATACATTTTCGCATACAAACGTTTCTGTGTGCTACAGCTTTTTGTTAGAAAGGAATAAAAAACTTCTCATTAGTGAATACAAGATAAGACCAAATATTTAAAACCAGTTAAATCGATTTTAAAGGAACTTACAATAAAATGAAAATATACAATGCTCGGTATATAATATTATCAAACAACCTACAAAAGAAATAAAAGTACCCTGTTTTTCTTGCGATTCATGCAAAAATCTCATTTGCTTTGAATGTAGCGATTTAAGTACAACCGAACTTAGATGTATGAATTTACAAAAAAGAAATTTAAAATATTATTGTAAAGGGTGCAATAAATTTCAGCTTTTAAATGTTTTGCAAAATACGATTAACGATAAAAATAAAATCATAGATGATCAGGAGCTAATAATTAAATTGCTCAAAGAAAAAATTGAAAACTTTGAGAAAACCAGCAAAACCTCTTATGCTAATGTATTACAACAGAATAGGGAAACTGCAATCCGCAATGGTGAGAGTGGCCAGGGCATACAAAACAGCCTCGACGGAGGCACTGGCAGTAATATGTGGTATTCCCCCCATTGACCTCCAGATAGAAGAAAGGTCCAGATTACATAAACTTTGTAGAGTTACAGAAGCTTCCAGAAGAGCAGAGAGGGAGATAACCCTTATTAGATGGCAACAGAGATGCGAAAACTTGCAAACAACCTCCCAGTGGACAAAAGCCTTAATTCCAGATCTACGTCCATGGGTTACCTGTAACCACGTACAGACAAACTACTTTTTAACGCAGTTCCTTAGCGGACATTGTAGCTTCCGGCAGTATACGAAGAGAATTGGAAAGGAGGTAGTAGAGGAGTGCAGATATTGCGATGGGATAGATACGCCCAGACATACGATTTTCGTTTGCCCAAGGTGGGCGGTAGAAAGGAAAGGCCTAGGATATAGTATAGACAGCGGTGCCAACCACACGCTCATAGAGAAAATGTTATCTAGTGTGGAGGAGTGGGGCAAAGGCTATTTATTTATCACTGAAGTTATGAAAACAAAAGAGATGGAGGAAAGAGACGCACAAAAAATTGAGGCCCTTGGAAGGTAATTTGATAAGCAGCCACTATCCCAGATGTTATGTGGAAATGGACGGTCCCTGGGTTAGCGGTGATGCAAACATAGAGGAGGGGTTTTTAGTGAGTAGAATTTTTTAGTCCTACACTACATCCAGTACATACGGGTGGGTGCGTAAAAGCATTTTCCCCTCTATCAAAAAAAAGGTTAGGTTAGGTTATGTTAGGTTAGGTTAGGTTAGGCCTAAAGACCTACTCTCACCTCCAAGCTGATGGGCCCTGGAAACCGTGGGGAAAGACGAGATCAGGTAACCAACCCCGGTGGAGCCGGAACCCACGGGCTAAAGAGAGCGGCAAGGGAAAGTCAAGGTGTTAGCAACCGTACTGAGGATTGCGTGGCCATGCCGAGTTGGTCGTGAACAGTGCCTCCGGGAAACCTGGCGACCTCTCGGAGTAAGAAGCCTTCTTGAGGTAAGGGCGCTCTGCCTCAATGGACAGCACAAATCATCTCAAGGAAAGATAGCCGACTCCCTCTTTCCCGCGAATTCGAAATTGAACATCAGCGCCTTGAGCGGTGCGTTGCCCGAACTAACACTTTTGTACGGCTAGTTGCATACCTCCTGAATTTAAGTTTAAATACTTAATACTTTTCATACTTTTATAATTTACCTAACACGAAAATAAAAATTTTATGAATTTGAAAATCATCAAATTTGCCATCATAGTGTTAGGTAAATTACAGAAGTATAAAATAAATAGGTACTAGAGATTAATATAATAAAAACAAACATATATTAATTTTTTTTATTTATTTGTTTGCATCAACTACCAATGAGCAAAACAATTGCTACAACTGATATTACATTCCAATAAGGTTTAAAGAGTTTATAACATTTTCAGTACAATTTTCATCTAGGATTGATGTTAAACAATTAGGGATGTTAAAGTATATTCTATTATTATTTAAAAGATGTTTGCATTGAAGGAAAGTAAAATTACTGAATATTCCAATTTATTCTACCTGTTATTTTTAAAGTAGAAGGCACTGACAATAACTGTTGTTCTGTTGCACCTGACTCTGTAGTTCTGGAAGTTGATGGCATATCTCTTTCCTCTGAAGATGATCATTCTAAAATTACAGGAAATTGTTAGGAATTACAGGCAGAGAAACCAATAACAATAATAATGGCACAACAAAACAACCTCAGTTGTGTTATAACAAGAAATAACCAATACTTTTAACTCCAAAATTTAGATAAAAAATTTGAACATACCAGGAATAATTGTTGGAATTGCTGTGGCCCTCAAATTTGTTTTGTTATGATATTATGAAAACTTATCCTCATTACTAAAGTGCGTGTCACACACCCTGTACATATTCCGTCTTTTGTTCTCATCCATATCTTAATAACTCCAACCTGTTAATTTGAAGACACCAGACTTTTCGTAGCTGAAATTTCATAAGTTTATTAATAAAATATTAAGGCAAAGCAGCTTATATTATTTTTATTGACATACTGACGAATAAAGGTGGAAATGCACATATATTTAAATTATTACTTACTCAATAACACAACGTCTAACTATAAAGTTGTATTTATACAAATTGTTTTAGTCATAAGTATAAAAAAAATAATTGTCATTGTTGTTAATTGTAGGCTTATGAATATGTTTATATTTAAGACTAAAACATTCTGTATAAATCCTTATTTTATATATAATAAAAATAAATAAAACCTTACCTCAAAATCCTTGGGCAAAACATGCATTTTAACATCTTTGCTGGTTAAATTACAACTAGGAACACAACAACGGTGAACCATAATTATTATCAGGAATAAAACACTCGATAATAATAGTAGTACTAATAAACACGACCACAAAGCAAACACTTCAAAATTAAAAATTGTTTTTCCTGGCTTGACTTCTTGTTTTATGGCCGGTCAGCTGACGGACGGAAACAATTCGTGGCGGCAATTTTGAATATTGCTACACTAGCGCTTTCAGTGATGCGTTGCCTAACTAAAACCTCAGACCTGTCAAAGCGTGGGGAGTGAACGGGCCCTGATGGACAGATACTTCGCAACTACTCGTGGGAATACAAATTAATAACCCAGAAACAAAAAAAGTTACACAAAGTAAGGAGACTGCGGCATACGCAGGATCTGAAAAAGAAGTATTTGAAAGTAGACCGAAGATTTTGAAAGACACGACAATCAGCCCACAAAGGAAATTTCGAACATCATCCTTGAGCGACAACATCAAGGGGAGAAGAGAAGACGATGAAGCTAACGACCTGGAAGAGCTCATAAAGGCGTTTGAAAGATCAAACAAGCTAATGAAACTAATTAATGAAAACACCAATACAAAATTAGAAATAAAAGAAGAAGTAAGAGGGCTCAGATTCCATACTGAAAAAGCAAACAAGCTACTAGACTATATAAAAGAAACAAATGAAAATTGCAAAAATACCCAAAACACAAGTTAAAAAGGTGGAAATAGTAACAATAGGTACAAAATGTAATGGAGACATGGATATAACAAGAGATCGAGAGATTTTGGATAATGATTTAGATGCTGGGAAGTGGGACATCGCTCTTTTGAATGCAAGGGAGAGGATAGAAAGGACAACTGCTGTTGCTGAAGATATTATTTTTGAAATTGCATTGGAAATATTTCCAAAATATGTAATATTTTTGTAGCTTTTAATTTCTTTAGTTTGTTTTGGAAATATTAGTTCTAGTGTAACCATACCATATAATCATCCACTATCACATAAATTAGCAGCTTATAATTCCATGATACATAGAGCATTTTCAATTCCAACGAATAAAAATAATTTTAATAAAGAAATTGAGATCATAAAACAAATAGCTACATCTAATGGCTATCCAATAAATTTGATAAATAAATTAATTAATAAGAAATAACAAAAAGTGTTACTAGAACTAATATTTCCAAAACAAACTAAAGAAATTAAAAGCTATAAAAGTATTACATATTGTGGAAATATTTCCAATGCACTTTCAAAAATAATATCTTAGACAACATCAGCATTAATATCATTTAAAACACAAAAAAGTATTGGAACAAAATTTTTAAATGTGAAAACAAAATTACCAAAATTAAGAAAATCTAGTCTTTACAAAATTAATTGTCCAAAATGTAATGCAGTATATATAGGTCAAACACAAAGAAATTTTGAAGTAAGATTTAATGAACAATTAAGAGCATATAGATTACAACAACCAGATAAGTCGAACTATGCAAAACACCTACTGGAACATCCAAACTCACTTATACACACTAATGACATTCATATACTACACATTTGTGATAAAAAACAAAATTTAGATTTTCTAGAAGTTGAAATTAAAAGACATCCTGCAGATCAACAGTTTAAAGTAGTTAAAAATCTTGGATATTAAACTGTTTACTTTGATTGAGTCTTCATTTTATACATAGATAAGACATTTTTGTAACATAAATATATTAAGTTATTGTAAAGATCAGCTTGATATAATTTTTTCCCAGTTATACTGATCTTAGAGGGAAATACATCCAGGATAATCCCTTAGGGCTAATAACATCTAGGCTTTAATATTGTTATGTCTTATTACTTCCTTACTTGGTCTAGCCTTAACTACTTATCAACATCAAGTACCTAGTTACAAACACACAAAATGTAATTTCAATATGTCAATCTGACGATGCTAGTTATTAGCGAAACAGCTGTAATTGAATTTTAAAGCGAATTTTTTGAATAAATAGTGGAAGTTTAGTTTAACCGTTCAGTTATTTATTGTTCTTAGTAAGATGAACTTCCACAAGGTAAAGGTTAACACAATCAATTTCATCCATTTAAATATTTCATTCCACGTATTGTTCGAGAAGACCACTTAACAACCAAACTTCGCGTTGTATTCGACGCATCTAGTAAAAGCTCCAACGGAGTGACCTTAAATGATATTACATTGAAAGGTTATCAGGTTCAACCCGAGCTGTATGACTTCCTTTGCAGTTTCCGATTGTCCCCATTTGTCTTGACAGCCGATATAGAAAAAAATGTATAGGCAAATAAGAACAAATCCGGAGCAAAATCATTTACAAAATATTTTGTGGAGAAAATTTCAGAAACTACACTATACTCAATATAATCCCAATTAAATTCTCTCCTTAACTCTGCAGGGTTTCACTTGCACAAATGGAATTCTAACTCTTACAACTTTAGGACCAATTTCTATGGAAACGATGAATCCATAAATTATGATATTAAAAATAAATCATCATCAAACAAAGTCCTAGGTCTTTCGTGGAACAATATTTCCGACACAATATCTGTATCATTTCCCATAGAACTTACTCACAATTCGGTGAGTTAAAGAATGGCATTATCTACAATTGCACAAATGTATGATCCTCTAGGTCTAATAAATCCAGTTATTGTTATTGCAAAAATTATGTCTCTGATTGGCATGAGTTTACACAATCCTTGGCATTCCTGCTACAATTAAAAATTCCGCGTTCCTTTTTTTAAAATAAACAAATAATAAAAATCGAGCTACATGGGTTTGCTGAGAGTACCGCTATGTGCTATGGTTTTACTTGTGAACTTAATTCTTTCCAAACCTTCCGTTAAACTAAGTAACTTTATCCGAACTTCCCGAACAAAAGAAAACCATATTGAATGCCATTCCTATAAAAAACATATTAGCTGCGGATTTGTGGTACAAAATATTTCTCCTTAAGCTCTCTAAATGCTTTACATAAACTGTACTCCAACCACCCTATTGTATCACTTATTAAGTCTGAACTCAGGATATGTAAACACAATGACCGATCAATCCAGTTTCTTTGGGTTCCAGCACATTGTGGAATACCAGGAAATGAAAAAGCTGATTTTTTGGCAAAACAAGCCATTGAAAATCCAACAGCATCGACCACTTGCAATTACGTCCATCTCGACCTTAAAAAGTATTTCAAAAAGATAACAACAGATAAATGGCAAAAAAATGGGAAAATTCAAACTCTAAACTAAAATCCATTAAGCAAACCGTATTACCTTGGAACCTTCCTGCAAACAGAAGAGAACAAGTGATCATCTCCAGACTACGAATAGGACACACCAAACTAACTCATGATTATCTGTTAAAGAGGGATCCCAAACCAATGTGTTTTGCTTGTGATAGTGAGTTAACTGTGAACCACGTTCTTATAGACTGCCCTTTATATGAACTGGACCGAACACAACACCAACTACCCAGAACTATAAGGAAGTGCCTTGACGAACATTCCGACCTTGCTAATAACCCTTCGTGGTTGAAGCAATTTAAAATAAAAAAAAAAAATATTTCTTTTTTTTTTATTTTAAAATCAAACTGCATCAACCACTTAGGGTTATTAGCAGTGGGACGATACAGGTTACAAGGTATTGGTTTACTATAAAATACATACAGTGGTAAGTAGCTTAAATTCGGGAACAAAGATTAGTTTGGTTGATGAACCATAATATGTTTTCTATGTTGCAATCTTCATTTAGTATGTTTTCTAGCGTTCCTTTAATACCATGGAGTTCTCGTTGTAGTTTAAATTTAGGACACTACACTAATATATGCGATACACTTATTTGCACATTGCACATATCACATATGGGTGGAGTGTCTTTGGAGAGTAAGTAATGGTGGGTGAGTCATGTGTGACCTATTCTAAGCCGTGTGAGAATCGTCTCTGCTCTTCTTGTTCTCGGCAGGTTAGTCCATGGTAAAGTGGATTTCTTGGTCTCTCTAAGTTTGGTTGAGGAATGTGTCCAGGTATTAAATTGATTGTACTAACCCTTACATCTTATTAAGGATAATAAAAAACTCTTCGTTTTAACAAAACTTCCAATATTTATTTAAAAACTGCTTTTTTAAAAAACTCAATGACAGCCGTTTCGCTAGACAACTAGCATCGTCAGATTGACATATTGAAGTTACTATTTATTTTTGTAGCTAGGTACCTGATGTTTATTAGGTAGTATTAAGGCTAGACCAAGTATGGAAGTAATAAGACATAACAATATTAAAGCCTAGATGTTATTAGCCCTAAGGGATTATCCTGGATGTATTTCCCTCTAAGATCAGTATAACTGTGCAATGATATAGAAAAACCAGGAAAAAACTATATCATGCTGATCTTTACAATAACTTAATATATTTGTGTTACAATTACGTCTTATCTATGTATAAAATGAAGACTCAATCAAAGCAAACACTTTAAAAGTGGAGAACTTCCCAGATTTATTTGTTCATTAACAACTTTAAATTGTGGATCTGCTAGATGTCTTTTTATTTCAAGTTCTTCAAGGAAATCTAAATTTTGTTTTTTATTACAAATGTGTAGTATTTGGATGTCATTGGTGTGAAAGAGTGAGGTTGGATGTTCAAGTAGGTGTTTTGCATAATTTGACTTATCTGGTTGTTTTAATCTATATGCTCTTAAATGTTCGTTAAATCTTACTTCAAAATTTCTTTGTGTTTGACCTATATATACAGCATTACACTTTGGACAATTAATTTTGTAAACACCAGATTTTTTTAATTTAGGTAATTTTGTTTTTACATTTAACAATTTTGTACCAATATTATTTTGTGTTTTAAATGATATTATTGCTGATGTTGCCGAAGATATTATTTTTGAAATTTTATTGGAAATAGTTCCACAATATGTAATATTTTTATAACTTTTAATTTCTTTAGTTTGTTTAGGAAATATTAGTTGTAGTGCCACTTTCTGTTCTTTTTTATTAATTAATGTATTTATCAAATGAATTGGGTAGCCATTAGATGTAGCTATTTGTTTTATGATATAAATTTCTTTATCAAAGTTAATTTTGTCCATTGGAATTGAAAATGCCCTATGTATCATAGAATTATAAGCTGCTAATTTATGTGTTATAGGATGATTTGAATTATATGGTATGGTTACATCTGTTTGTGTTGGTTTTCTGTATATTGAATAATTTAGTAAATTATTAACTTTTTCAATTTTTAAATCTAGAAAATTAATTGAATTATTTTCTTCAACTTCTAAAGTAAAATTAATTTTAGGATGCAAGGTATTAATTTAATTGAAAAATATATCTAATTGTCGTTCGCTACCTACAAATCCTGCTAACACATCATCATCATATCTATACCAAAATACAATATTGTTTTTATAACTAGAACTAAAGATTTTGTTTTCTAAATTATCCATAAAAATATTTGCTAAAATTGGAGAAATGGGACTTCCCATTGGAAGACCCTCATTTTGAATATATACTTTGTTATCAAAAGTAAAATAATTTTGACTAATGCATACATTAAATAAGTCAATTATATCTGATATTATTCCTGGATGGATATTTCTTTCATCTAACATCTTTTTAACTAGAACTATACATTCTTTAGGAGGAATTTTAGAGAAGATATTAGTTACATTAAATGATACTAATTTAGTATTATTTTGAAATTTACATTTATTTATTATTAAATTTATTTATTTATTAAAAACTCAACAGTAATTTTAAAAAAAGAAGATTATAAATCTAAAGTGAATGATTTCATAATGTCAAGTAATGTCAAAATTCTAAAGAACGATCCCACTCAAAAATTTTCTAACCAAATAAGAGAACATGTAAATGATTCAAATTATCTATTAAATGACTATGATAAAAAATATTTAGTAAATAAAAATCCTCAATGTCCAGAATTATATGGAACTATTAAATTACATAAAGAGTCAAAACCAATTAGACCAGTAGTTTCGTATGTTAACACTCCTAATACTGAGGTAGCTAAAAAATTAAATACTATTCTAAATAATTATGGTTACACATCTAAATATTCAGTACAAAATTCATTAGATTTGATAAATAAATTAAATAAATGTAAATTACAAAATAATACTAAATTAGTATCATTTGATGTAACTAATATGTTCTCTAAAATTCCTCCTAAAGAATGTATAGTTCTAGTTTGTAACGGTTCAATTTCCGTGTTGTCCTCGTATATATCGATTTTTAACTTTATCAATTTGTAAGCTGAATTAATGCTTCACGCATGGCACTCGTCTACGTATGCTCAACGTCACTTGCGCTACGGTTTAAATTTTGAATTTTTCCTTTTTTCTTAATAGTTATTTCATCCTCATTGTCATCCTAGTGGGAGTTGAGTGAAGAGGGGTATTCCTTCTTCTCCAAAAATTCGAGTAAACGAATAAAGTAGTTTAACAATTTGTTTGTAGAGTGGTTTCGTAAAATTATTTGTGATTTTGAAGTTTTGAAATTTTCTTTATCATCCATATACTTTGGGAAATATTACAAACCATATTATATATATTTATCTGGTGCGGTTTAGCCGTATTAAGGAAGATAAATCTGAAGGATTTGAACAAACAAGTCAACTACCGCCATTTTGTCTTTTTTGTGATCTAGAAATACAGTTGGAAACCCTCTCAGTAATAGAGGTAAATTAATCTAATTTCATTTAATCTTTAACTGAAGATATCATTAAATTGTAGGGTTTTTTTTTGGTTACGTCTTTTTGTGGTGTCTACCTGTTCCTCGGACGAGTATTAACAACTTCCTGAGTACCTAGAAACTTTTACCCTTTACTGGCTGAAGGATATTTCGCTACTGGATGTTGGAGGATGGACAGCTATTGGTTTCCCAGTCCTATAATCAGACCATAAGTTACCTAGTCTAGGAAGGATATTATTATAAAATCCGTATCAACCAGTAAGACTTAATATTATTTTTTTTGTGAACTTGCGTGCACGTAGGGGGTTAACTGTTTTTTTTTGTTAATCAATAGTAAATATAAAGATACATACTTTCTTAGTATAATTGATAAATATCGCCAAGTAGTTTGAATTTTAAAAGACTTTACGAGTACACTGTAAGAAAGATATTCTGGAATAAACTTGAACATTAAACTAAACTCCTATTATTCATTATAGTACATAAAAGTTATTTCTTTCAGCAAGGTTTATGGTTACCAATATTATCTACCTATAGTATTTAATATTTTCGCTTTACAATTAAGTTCCTTAGAGATCTATAGGACGTTAGTCGTCTTTTTTTTTTATTGTGTGTTTGGGTGGTTTTACTGTCCTTGATAGTAACAGGGCGTACGGAAATAGAAGATCGGGGTTTTCCAGCTTAGACTCGCGGATTTATGAGCTGGTGGCGCTATTTCTGTGAATTCTTTAGTAAATTCTCAAGTATTTCTTTTATGTTCCCACTCCCATCTCCTGAGTGGACCGGGTAATCTTTTGTCACTATCCGCTTCCGTATCATTCCAGTTTGGACCGTGACAAATTTGGCGCCCAACGTGCAAAAAAATTACATAACATTTTTGATATTTTTTATCGCTACGGTAACGAATTAACGTATTTGTTATTCATATAAATATTTGTTTTTGTGATAAATACTTTTTTTGCATTACTTAATTAATAATTATAAAAATTAATTTATAATCATTCAATTTACGAAAATTACAAAGAAAAATTGATTACAATAACAACACTTTATTTTAGTAGTTATAGATATTTATAGTTAAATTTTTAACAGTGTACTTAATTTCATATCAGGTTTATTATTAAAAAAAGAGTTTGCTTTTATTCTTTACTTTAACCGTAGATAAATGTAAAACAAGGCAATTAAAAATTAATTAAAGGTAGGATTTATTTTTAAATATTTTGTACTCGGTATCTAGGTACTTATTTATAGATATTTTATTGACGATATAATTGTTTACGAGGGCAGGTTAATTATTTGTTTCTCTGTTTGGTGTAGTATATTTTAAAAATAACTATTCATTGGGGGTACATTTTTTTTGTTTTTGGGTAAACCTATAATATCTGCTCTGCACTGAGAAATCAATTTTTGCCTCCTGATTTTAATGAAAAACTTTTCCAAGAAATTAAGCAAAGAACACAGGGTCCTAATGAAACTATGGGAATGTTTCTAGCTATAATGTCAAACATGTTCAATCGTTTGACAGTTCTTATAAATGATACTACCAAACTTAAAATCATTATGAAAAACATTTCACCATTTTATCAAAATCAATTAGGTCTAACAAACGTAAATTCATTAGATCATTTGCTTTCTTTAGGAAGACAGCTTGAATCTACCAAGCAGTCAATAGAATCGTTTGTTTTACCTCCTCGTAATAGAGCCTCACTTTTGGAACCCGACTTAGCATATATTTATTCGGACTTAAGTTTGAATCAACCTTCAACATCTCAAAATCTTGATTTAATTTCTTGCTGGAACTGTAAATCTCAAGGTCATAAAGCATCAAACTGTAAAGTCGCTCCTAAACAGAAATACTGCTTTAAATGTGGAAATCCGGGGTTTACTGTAAGAACTTGTATTAGGTGTAAATCAAATTCGGGAAACTCGGAAAGAGAGCATTAGATGACCGAATAATGGTCTCGAATAATAGTAAATCGGTCAACTGCACGACTCCTAGTGCTGATAAATTTTCGTCAGTCTTAGATTACATTTTAGCTCATGCTGAAAATGATGAAAGACCTTACTTAGAAGTAAATATTTTTGGTATCAAATTATTAGGTATTCTTTATTCGGGAGCAACTTGTGCTATTTTAGGCGGTGCTGGTTGGAATTTAATTCAAACTTTAAATCTACATTTAAATAAGGAAGACTCTAATAGTGTAAGAGTAGCAAATAATGAAAAATGTCTATGTATAGGATCAATTAATATACCTTTTCTTCTCGAGAATCGTACCAAAATAGTAAAAACTTTGGTTGTACCATCTCTTCCTCATGCATTATATTTAGGTATTAATTTTTGTAAAATAATGGGTATCATACCAGATTTGAGGCATGGTACTTGGAAATTTTCAACTGATCAAGAAATTTGTTTATTAAATAACTCAAATAATCAATCTGTAGCATTAACCTCTAAAACCTCTCTAGAGCCATATCAACAAGAAATTTTAGAAAACTTGATACAAGAATCTTTTAAAATCATGGGGGATAAATTAGGGTGCACTACATTAGTTGAACATGAAATTAAAAGTTCTAGCCCACCAATCAAACAAAGATATTATCCTGTGAATCCCATAATGCAGACTCATATAGATAGGGAATTAAATAAGCTGTTAGAGGAAGATGTTGTTGAAAAATCTAGTAGTCCTTGGTCTTCTCCGATTTTATTAGTTAAAAAGAAGGATCAATCTTATCGTTTTTGTGTAGATTATCGGAAAGTTAATCAAGTAACGGAAAGAGATGCTTATCCCTTACCCTACGTTTCTTCAACCCTAGATAAATTAAAGGATGCAAAATTTTTATCATCTTTAGATATACAATCTGCATATTTTCAAGTTCCTTTAAGTAAATCATCTCGAGCTATAACTGCCTTTACTGTACCTAACAGGGGTTTATTTCAATTTAAACGTTTACCCATGGGCTTGGCAAGTTCTCCGGCTACTTTCCAGCGGTTAATAGATAGGGTGTTAAGTGCTGATTTAGAACCACATGTGTTTCTATACCTTGATGACATTATTATTGTCACACAAACATTTGAAAAACATATCGAGGTTTTAACCGAGGTTTTTCGGCGTTTGAAAGCAGCCAATCTTACAGTATCAAAGGAGAAATGTTTCTTTTGTAGATCTGAACTAAAATATTTGGGATATATAGTAGATTCCGCAGGGTTACGGGTAGATCCAGAAAAAGTTAGCGCAATTCTTAATATTCCAATTCCAACATCTGTTTCGGAAGTCCGTAGAATCCTTGGATTGGCTTCATGGTACCGCAGATTTGTACCAAATTTTTGTTCAATTGTAGCACCACTGTGTAATTTACTTCGCAAAAAGGTATAATTTGTTTGGGGGGAGGAGTGTAATAATGCCTTTAAAGTATTAAAAGAATGTTTAATTTCGGCTCCGGTACATGTCCCGATTTTTCGTTGCCATTTTTAGTACAAACCGACGCTTCGGGGTTTGGTATAAGTAAGTAACTTTATTCAAGAAAGTACAACAACAAATTTCTTATTGAAGTATGAACAAATAACAAAGAATAAAGTGATAGTATAATCTTACGAGCTGTTACCAGCTGTATGTAAGTACATGTCACAATAATAAATAATAAATAAAATATATAAATATAAAAATATATAAATAAAAATAAATAAATAAATATAAGACTTAATAATAAACAATTATATAATTATAAAACCTTAAATCTAAATGTAGAGTTAGAGATTTTTTTGTGTATTGTAGTATAAGCAGTTCATATTGTTCATAATATATATATATATATATATATATATATATATATATATTTATTTATTTAGTGAATTTTTGTATTAATCTAATAGAGAGTGAATGTAGAGTCGAGGAGTAGTCCTGAGATACTCTGTTAATTTATTTTTAAATTGGGTAAACTTTAGGTTCTGTTTAGAATTCTCAGGTATTGAATTCAGAATTTTCGGACCTAGATAAATGTGGCACTTTTGTCCTACAGTCTTATTCATGAATGGCATCGAGAAGTTACTTTTCTGTCTTGTATGATAGGAATGTCCAATGGTACTTAATTCATTTTTATGACGAAATTGAGTTATTGCTAATGTTTTAAAGTACAGTTGCCGAACATCTAATACTTCGGATTCTTTATAGATCATTTCTGTTGGGTACCTCCTCTTTCTTGTTAAAATATTCTTTAAAAATTTTTTCTGTATGATCTCTAACGATTTTAAATAAGATTTGGAAACACCTCCCCAACCGATTAAGCCATAAGTCAGGTGAGATTCTACTAAGCTAAAATATAATACTTTTTTTTGATGCTTATTTAATAAATTTGAAAGATGGTAAAATCTATAAAGAATGCAACGCAATTTTTGAAGTAAATAATTGACGTGCGAATCCCATCTGAGATGGCAATCTATTATAATCCCAAGATACTTTATTGTTTCCGCAGACGATATTCGGGTGTTTTCTTGAATGTTTAATGCATTAAAAGGAGGAAGGGAGTTGGCTTGACTGCAGAATGGTAAGTAGAAAGTTTTTTCCAAGTTTAATGATAGTAGCTTATTGTCAAACCAATTTTTAATTTTGATAAAATCATTTTCAATATCTGATTTCAGGGTTTCCCAAGTTTCACCTTCATAAAACACCACGGTATCATCCGCAAAGCTAACAATAGTACCCCGAGTCTCTACGAAGAAGAGATTGTTCAAATAAATAGTGAAAAGCAAGGTTCCCAATACAGTCCCTTGAGGAACACCGCATGATATTACCTCTTCGCTACTTAAATGGTTCTGCATTTTTGTTCTTTGCCTTCTGCCTATTAGGTAAGTCTTAAAAAGATTGTATGTAATACCTCTCACCCCCAACTCCTGAAGAGTATCTAATAGTATTTTATGATTAACTGTATCAAATGCTTTTTTCAGGTCAAGAAAGATACCAATAGACGGTTTGCTTTGATCTACTGCTCCATAGATTTTGCCAGTCAGAGTTCTAATCGCATCATTAGTAGATTTCCCATTCATAAACCCAAACTGCTGCTCAGACAAAAGTTTATACTTCTTAAGGAAATTCGTTAATCTCTTTTTAATTAATTTTTCGATAATCTTGCTCAAGTTAGAAATTAGTGCAATCGGTCTATAGTTGGTGGTTTCTGCTTTATTGCCACCTTTATGGACAGGGATTATTGTACAATTTTTAAAAGCTGAAGGAAATACACCTGTGGAGAATGATTTATTTATGATGTAAGTCAACGGATCAATGATGTTTTCTGATATTAGCTTTAAAGTTTCAGCTGTGAAGCAGTCTGGTCCAGCTGCTTTTTTGTTTTTTAATTGTAATATGGTGTTTTTTATCTCTGATGTATTTGTCGGAAATAAAACGAATGAATTTTTAGAATTTTGTTTTATTTCTTTAAATTCCTTATTGACTTTTATGTTTCTGGCTATATTATTACCTATATTCACAAAAAAATTATTGAAGGTTTCATTAAGGATAATAAAAAACTCTTCGTTTTAACAAACTTCCAATATTTATTTAAAAATTGCTTTTTTAAAGGACTCAATGACAGCTGTTTCGCTATGAAGCATCGTCAGATTGACATTTAAGTTACATTTTGTTTGTTTGTAGCTAGGTACCTGATGTTTAGGTAGTATTAAGGCTAGACCAAGTATGGAAGTAATAAGACATAACAATATTAAAGCCTAGATGTTATTAGCCCTAAGGGATTATCCTGGATGTATTTCCCTCTAAGATCAGTATAACTGTGCAATGATATAGAAAAACCAGGAAAAAACTATATCATGCTGATCTTTACAATAACTTAATATATTTGTGTTACAATTACGTCTTATCTATGTATAAAATGAAGACTCAATCAAAGCAAACACTTTAAAAGTGGAGAACTTCCCAGATTTATTTGTTCATTAACAACTTTAAATTGTGGATCTGCTAGATGTCTTTATTTCAAGTTCTTCAAGGAAATCTAAATTTTGTTTTTTATTACAAATGTGTAGTATTTGGATGTCATTGGTGTGAAAGAGTGAGGTTGGATGTTCAAGTAGGTGTTTTGCATAATTTGACTTATCTGGTTGTTTTAATCTATATGCTCTTAAATGTTCGTTAAATCTTACTTCAAAATTTCTTTGTGTTTGACCTATATATACAGCATTACACTTTGGACAATTAATTTTGTAAACACCAGATTTTTTAATTTAGGTAATTTTGTTTTTACATTTAACAATTTTGTACCAATATTATTTTGTGTTTTAAATGATATTATTGCTGATGTTGCCGAAGATATTATTTTTGATATTTTATTGGAAATACTTCCACAATATGTAATATTTTTATAACTTTTAATTTCTTTAGTTTGTTTAGGAAATATTAGTTGTAGTGCCACTTTTGTTCTTTTTATTAATTAATGTATTTATCAAATGAATTGGGTAGCCATTAGATGTAGCTATTTGTTTTATGATATAAATTTCTTTATCAAAGTTAATTTTGTCCATTGGAATTGAAAATGCCCTATGTATCATAGAATTATAAGCTGCTAATTTATGTGTTATAGGATGATTTGAATTATATGGTATGGTTACATCTGTTTGTGTTGGTTTTCTGTATATTGAATAATTTAGTAAATTATTAACTTTTTCAATTTTTAAATCTAGAAAATTAATTGAATTATTTTCTTCAACTTCTAAAGTAAAATTAATTTTAGGATGCAAGGTATTAATATAATTAAAAAATATATCTAATTGTCTTTCGCTACCTACAAATCCTGCTAACACATCATCAACATATCTATACCAAAATACAATATTGTTTTTATAACTAGAATTAAAGATTTTGTTTTCTAAATTATCCATAAAAATATTTGCTAAAATTGGAGAAATGGGACTTCCCATTGGAAGACCCTCATTTTGAATATATACTTTGTTATCAAAAGTAAAATAATTTTGACTAATGCATACATTAAATAAGTCAATTATATCTGATATTATTCCTGGATGGATATTTCTTTCATCTAATATCTTTTTAACTAGAACTATACATTCTTTAGGAGGAATTTTAGAGAACATATTAGTTACATCAAATGATACTAATTTAGTATTATTTTGTAATTTACATTTATTTAATTTATTTATCAAATCTAATGAATTTTGTACTGAATATTTAGATGTGTAACCATAATTAAATACTATTCTAAATAATTATGGTTACACATCTAAATATTCAGTACAAAATTCATTAGATTTGATAAATAAATTAAATAAATGTAAATTACAAAATAATACTAAATTAGTATCATTTGATGTAACTAATATGTTCTCTAAAATTCCTCCTAAAGAATGTATAGTTCTAGTTAAAAAGATATTAGATGAAAGAAATATCCATCCAGGAATAATATCAGATATAATTGACTTATTTAATGTATGCATTAGTCAAAATTATTTTACTTTTGATAACAAAGTATATATTCAAAATGAGGGTCTTCCAATGGGAAGTCCCATTTCTCCAATTTTAGCAAATATTTTTATGGATAATTTAGAAAACAAAATCTTTAATTCTAGTTATAAAAACAATATTGTATTTTGGTATAGATATGTTGATGATGTGTTAGCAGGATTTGTAGGTAGCGAAAGACAATTAGATATATTTTTTAATTATATTAATACCTTGCATCCTAAAATTAATTTTACTTTAGAAGTTGAAGAAAATAATTCTATTAATTTTCTAGATTTAAAAATTGAAAAAGTTAATAATTTATTAAATTATTCAATATACAGAAAACCAACACAAACAGATGTAACCATACCATATAATTCAAATCATCCTATAACACATAAATTAGCAGCTTATAATTCTATGATACATAGGGCATTTTCAATTCCAATGGACAAAATTAACTTTGATAAAGAAATTTATATCATAAAACAAATAGCTACATCTAATGGCTACCCAATTCATTTGATAAATACATTAATTAATAAAAAAGAACAAAAAGTGGCACTACAACTAATATTTCCTAAACAAACTAAAGAAATTAAAAGTTATAAAAATATTACATATTGTGGAAGTATTTCCAATAAAATATTAAAAATAATATCTTCGGCAACATCAGCAATAATATCATTTAAAACACAAAATAATATTGGTACAAAATTGTTAAATGTAAAAACAAAATTACTTAAATTAAAAAAATCTGGTGTTTACAAAATTAATTGTCCAAAGTGTAATGCTGTATATATAGGTCAAACACAAAGAAATTTTGAAGTAAGATTTAACGAACATTTAAGAGCATATAGATTAAAACAACCAGATAAGTCAAATTATGCAAAACACCTACTTGAACATCCAACCTCACTCTTTCACACCAATGACATCCAAATACTACACATTTGTAATAAAAACAAAATTTAGATTTCCTTGAAGAACTTGAAATAAAAAGACATCTAGCAGATCCACAATTTAAAGTTGTTAATGAACAAATAAATCTGGGAAGTTCTCCACTTTTAAAGTGTTTGCTTTGATTGAGTCTTCATTTTATACATAGATAAGACGTAATTGTAACACAAATATATTAAGTTATTGTAAAGATCAGCATGATATAGTTTTTTCCTGGTTTTTCTATATCATTGCACAGTTATACTGATCTTAGAGGGAAATACATCCAGGATAATCCCTTAGGGCTAATAACATCTAGGCTTTAATATTGTTATGTCTTATTACTTCCATACTTGGTCTAGCCTTAATACTACCTAAACATCAGGTACCTAGCTACAAACAAACAAAATGTAACTTAAATGTCAATCTGACGATGCTTCATAGCGAAACAGCTGTCATTGAGTCCTTTAAAAAAGCAATTTTTAAATAAATATTGGAAGTTTTGTTAAAACGAAGAGTTTTTTATTATCCTTAATAAGATGGACTTCCAAAAAGTAAGGGTTAGTACAATCAATTTAATTGAAGGTTTCAGCTATCATTTTTGTATCAGTAACCAACTCTTTTTTTTGATTTTGTATACATGTAATATCGTGGTTATTTTTAGTTTTTGTTAACTCATTGACCATTTTCCACATTTGTTTGGAATCATTCCTATCAGTATTTATTTTTTCTGAGTAGTATTTATTTTTAGTGTCTCTTATAAGTCTCTCTAATACTTTTTTATATTTTTTATAATCAAGTTTAAGTTGTTCATTTTCTGGTTCTTTCTTTAATTTATTGTACATATTGTTTTTTTTATTTACTGATTTAATTAATGAAGAAGTTATCCATTTTGATCTTTTAATATTTTGATTTGGAATTTTTATTATTTTTGTTGATTTGTTTAGAGCATCTTGTAATAGACTAATAAATTTTGACACTAAATCATCAATATCTTCAATATTGTAGATATCCTCCCACCTAATTTTTTTAACATATTCTAGTAATTTGTTATTTTCAATTTGCTTATATGTTTTACTACGTGTTATGTTTGTTTCTTTATCGTTAAAAATTAACTGCGCCATTATTACATAGTGGTCAGTAATAGAAGTGCTTACTGTTAGCGGTATTATGTTGTCATATTGTTGATTTTTTGAATTTATGAAAATATGGTCTATGCATGTACCTGTACTTGGTCTCGTAACCGTATTAATTGCTGACAGAAATCCATACTCACCGAGCGTTGTAATATAGTTTTGAACATCCTGACTTTTTTCTAACAAATTTATATTTATGTCCCCTATAAAAAACCTGCAGTAAAAATTATTAGGATGTGTCTCTAATACATTATCTAGTTCATCTACAAAAGCATCTATCTGTCTATTGGATGGTGATCTATAGAAAGCATTTATATAGAATAGATGCTTCTGATTAAACTTTAATTTAACTCGTAATAAAAACGAGCCTGCTAGCTTAATATTTTCATGGGATATGTACAGTTCTGACTTTACAAAGATTATGACACCGTCATTTTGATTAAGTTTGCCATTATTATATAAAGTGGTATATCCGTTTAATTGGTACAGACTTATATCGGGTAGAGTTCTTGTCTCGGTCAGCACTATACAATCTATGGATGAATCTAATTCATTAAGAAAAATTTCAAATTCATGTAGATTTTTGGCAATACTATTAATGTTGTTATGTATGATTTTAAAATTTCTACTTAATTTATTTACTGCTAAAACCTGCTTTACCTCATATACATTTTCTAGTTGAAAATTTGCTATTTTATCCACAACAAAATCTCTAATATAAGGGTTCATTCTAAAATAATATAATTAAAATCGATTAGTTGGAATAATCAATAATTTTACACCAGTTATAATACAATTTACATCTACAACTAAAAACTTACAATTAAAATATATATATAATAGGTTTGTTCAAGCAGAAAATCTCTGATAGTTTGATGGACTGTTAGTACGCGCAGGCGCGAACCAAACCATATTTCAAACTAGTTTGAGATTTTACTACTGCTTGAACGAAATTTAGAAATCACGAATTTCAAATGTCAAATCTGTGTGGTAATTAGAAACGCCGCGGAACACTAATAATGATTGTGGTAAAAAACGTTCTGTGTTAAAAAAGAAGAAAGATTTTGTGGTTTATCGAGCAAGATACACCCATAGACAATACATATGATACACCATATACGTATATGTGATACACCACCGCTATTTGATTTTGTATTTTGTTGATAAGTTTTTTTGTGTTTTGTATTATTGACTGTATTTTTCTATTTATTTTTTTGGATTTTATAAATATATTTAGTCATAAGATTTGTGATATTTGAAAAAAATGGAAGGTAAAAGGTAAAAACTGACATTTTTCAGTTTATTTATAAATTTTTTTTTATGTAGAACTTCAAGAATTTTTAATACTGCCAGAGACAACTCAAATACTGCCAGCTATTGCGAGTACGAGTAGTTTAAATATGGAAACCTTTCCTGGTACATCAAGAGACGCATCATATAATCACTGGTCCAAGAATGCCACTTTAGTTTTAATTGAGGCCTACAAAAACTTACGCAGCAAAGTAGGATGCGTAGAAATCAGGAATTTAAAAAAAATGTGGGTAAAAATATCGGAATATATTTTTCAAAATATGGGCTTGGAGTATTCTCCATCAAATTGTGAAAACAGATGGAGAGTACTTGAACGCAACTATAAAAAGTATATTGAAAATAATAAAAAAACTGGGAGAGACAGAAAATATTTTGAATTCGCGGAGGAAATGGATGAATTATTTAAAAAAAAAAGAAATATTCATCCAGAAATTTTGTTATCGGCAAACGAAGTAATACAACCTCAAGAAAATAATCCTCCTAATGATTTGGGAAATGACAATAATAACCAAACCAAAGATGAAGAATTAACAAAAGAAGAAAATATTAAATTAAAAGATAAAAAGAGGTATTTAAAAGGAAAATACAAAAAAGATACGTTGGAGAACATCAGACAAGATCGCCTTCAATATCAAAAAGAAAAATTAAAAATTGATAAAGAACGAATCGAAAAAATGTTGGAGGTGGAAAAAGAAAAATTTAGAAGTTAAAAAAGAGAGAAATAGGCTCCTACAGGAAAGAAACGAAATTTTAAAAGAATATATTAAAAAAGAAAAACAAGTGCCTAAAAATTTGTAAATGTGTATATTGTATTTGGTTTTTGTGATATTTTTTTTTATTTATTTTGGTAGAAATTTTAATAATATTTTAAAAACTGATTAAGTTTATTTTATTGTTTATTTTGTAATAATAGGAATTTTTTTTATATTTTAAAGACTTACAGATCAACTGATTTTTTTGTGATATTTTTTTTAAATAATATGAATTTTGACTAGATTTTTATGTGATATTATTGATTTAGTTTTTGTGATATATATTTTTTGTTGAAGTCATTTTTTACTTTTTACTGTTAAGTATATGTTTATTTTAGAACTCTCAGCTATTATATTTTTTAAACTAGTCAAAGAATGACAGTATATTTTGTGATATACTAACTTGATTATGTTTGCAGAGATATATTTTTATAAAATTTTAATAAAAACAAATATTTTTATAAACAGAAGTTTTATTTATGGAGACCTTTATATAAATAAAATAGTATCAAAAAATGCAAGTATTAACATTATTACAGTAAAATTACATATGGAAGACTGTTATTACATTATGAGGTTTGTTCATACAGCAATTGGTGACATCAGGAGTATGTGCAGTATACATTCCAGTAAATTTTAAATATTTGTTATGTGGCAATACAAACAATCTGTGAAGATAAATCTAATTTATTTTATTAAATATTATTTAAAAAAATTAAGTTATTTTAATTATCAAAATTCAAAATCAATTACTAAAAAAAAATCATTTTTATTATAATCCATAGACAAAAAAATAATGATCAACTTAAATGGACAACTAAAAAATATTTAATATCATACATTATTATCAATATCATAATAACAATATGATATACAAAGTTTCTGCTCTGAAATATTAATTCCTATCAAATAATAATAGATATTCACAGAAGATATGGACAAATCAATGACAACAATCATGTCGGAAACTCGTCAATGATTTTCTGTATGAATAATCCTATAATCATAAAAAGCTAATAAAAAAGTACATGTGGAACATGGCTAAATATGTACTATTAATACATTAAAGTCATACAAAATAATACAATATTAAATTCTACTAATAAAAAATCTTACAAATAAAATATTTACTATTACTATATTACTACTACTATATTATAATTACATTCTAGTAGTTAGATATTTTCTGTATGTGATACCATCTTCTTCACCTTGAATATCATTTTCATCATGTTCTATATTAGGAGGAAAAGGAACATGATCATTTTCCTCAGCATCAAAATCATCCTTTATCCCCATATTGTGTAATACACAGCATGCTCTTATAAAATGTGCTATCTGTTCGATATTACGCAACTTTACATGGTATAATTGTCTCCACTTCTGCTTTAATACGCCAAAACAATGTTCAATTAAGTACCTATTTTTGGAATGTGTTTGATTAAATGCAGTTTCTCTTCTACTTAAGTTGCCCCTATCTTTAAACGGAGTCATCAGATTTCTTAAGCAGGGGTAGGCACTGTCTCCTAAAATATAATAATCTCCACACTTTTGAACTAAACTTGTACCAAGAGTAGAAGTACGAAATACTCTTGCATCGTGAACAGAACCAGGGTATCCAATAAAAACATCTCTTATAAGCAGGTTGTGATCACAGACTGCTTGCATCTGAAAATAAAAAAAATGTTGAGTAACTAATATAAAAATATTTTATAAGAAAATTTTTGTATGGAATCTGTTTTAAAAGAAATTTTCTCAAAACTCAAGAAGGTGTATAAAAATCTTCTAAGATAAGATAAGATAAACTTCTTTAATAATAAATAATAATAAAAAGTCTCTATTCTCCAGTTTACAACTTAAGCAAAATAAATAGCATGATAATAACTCCTAATTTAGAAAATATAATGATATATAAAATAGTTGCCAATTACTGATGTCATTAATGTTTATATAAAAATAAACAATAAATATCCCTATGATTAACTACTGAGTTAAGTACATGAGTTATCTATTCTTCAATAAAGAAACATTAATATAATTACCTGAATAGAATAAAACTGCTTTCTATTCAAATACGAATCTGGGTCTGTTGCAGGTTTATCCACTTTTATATGGGTACCATCTATGCATCCAATGGCCCCAGGCAAACCATTTATTCTAAAATGTTCGTCGATGGTTTTTTTTCATTTGGTGTTGGCCATGTAATAACTTCCCCAGAGAGTTCACTTAAAAACGTTGATAGTCTCTTAATAATATTAAACAATGAGCTAATTGAAATATCAAATCGGTCTGCTACATCTCTAAATGAGGCGGTAGAATGACCAGCAAACCATAAGAAAACCAAAGTTTGGTTTTCAGCTGATAGTTTTCCATTTCCTCCTGCTTGATGTTTAAATATACCACTGTTCTTATACCTCTCACTTATATTTTGAAAAACAGCTCTGCTGACTCTAAAATGTTCAACAAACTCTCTATTATTGTATAATGGAATTGTTTGTTCAAAATAATTTTCATTTTTGGGTCTGCTTCTTTTTTCCAAAATAATATCTGCCAATTCGTCATCCTCACTTGAAGAAGGGAAATCCAAAATGTTTGTCGAATCGGAACTCGAATCATAAAATTCGTCAGAAGACATTTTCAAGCAATAATAATGAAGTAATAACAATAACTAAGTAGTAACAATAACAATAACGAAGTAGTAACAATAACAATGTAGTAACAATTTAAAAGTAAACACAGAAAAGAAATAAAAGAAAATATACTAAAACCTTTTACAAACACCACAGCTAACAGCTAACCTCAAAAACTCGGAATATAAATGCCATACACAAAAATGCCAGATGCTAACCTAAAACAGTAAATTGTGTCAGACATAAAACGCATGCGCTGATTTTAAATCCTTACAATAATCCTCAAATTGTTTTGACTGGTTTCAAACGGTTTGCAACCAAATACATCACTCTGCTTGAACAGCGAATTTCAAATTTAAAATCTCCAATTCTACTGCTCGAACACCATTTACTTACTGCGCATGATTCAACCAGTTGATACCAAGTTTGACTGCTGCTTGAACAAACCTATTTTTAGTATCAATTAGTCAATCCAAACAATCAACGATAAATTTAACAACTTCGAAACAAAAAAAAAAGTTTCAGATAAGGTACTTGTTTAATGAGCGAATGAATTAATAGATAGAAATATTTAGTACGGGCGAGAGTCCAACAACCTACTCTTTTCCCAAGTGACACTGATATATATTACTTCTCAGTTGTCTTTGGGAGGTTAAATTCTCTGTTCCAGTTCCCTTTTCCTTCGAAGTTCCTTGTTGAATTTTCTTCTTCGATTTGTTGTCACTACTCTTGTCTTCTTGTAACTGTTTGTCCTGACTTTCTTTGTTGTTGCTAGATGAAGCGTTCCTTTCAAATACCTTTTTTTCTACTATATCTTTGTAAGTATAAGTTAACCCGTCTACATATAGAGTTTGTTTAAATATATGAGCTTTTTTGTTCTGGCTTTTTTCAATTCTGAGTTGTTCTACTAAAACTTTTTTTTCCTCCCTTTCCTCTTTTGATAGTTCTTCTGTAATTACTATGTCTGTACCCTTCAAGCTCTTGCAGTTCTTAAGCACTAGGTTTTTAGTTATATTTGACACAAATTTAACGATTATTGGTTTATTATCCTGCGACTTCCCTATTGCGAATATCTTGTTTATGTGGGTGGTTTCAAGTTGGATATTGATGTATTGATTTAGAATTTGCAAGGTATGACTCAGCAGCTCAATTGTGTTACCGCCCCTATATTTGGAGTTAAAAATAATGATACTATTCGATCTTGACTCTTTTTCTAGTGTTTTGTTTCTCTTTTTTAAATCTTCTACTTCTACTTCAAGGATAGAGATTTTTTCCCCTTCCGTTTCTAATACTTCTAAACTTGATATTTCTTTATTAAATTGTTTTGCAATTATGTCAGTTTGTATTTTATTCTGCTTTTCAATAATGGTTGTTAACTGACTAATAGCTTCTTGAGAGAGCGACATTTTAAATTATTAAGTTTGTCTGGACATTAAAACTTTAGAAGTATCTCCCGGACTAGATATTGTGTCGACAAGTTTTTCTATATATAGTTAACTTGACGAACCTAATTGTACATGAATGCAGTGTTTTTATATCACTTATAGTTACAAACTTTTTTTGACTTACTGCTCCAGTCAACTTGAATTCACGACCAAAATTTCAACTTTTTCCGTGCACTTTTAACCACTTTTGTAAAGCATTTTTGTAGGAGCAATCGAAAACGTGACTACACACACACACAGTTGTACCCCCAGTTGTATAGGTGCAGTTCTTAGCCAAATGCACCCAGAGGGGGAGAAAGTCATTTGTTACTTATCAAGATCCTTGTCAAAAAATGAAAAAAACTACAGTACTACAGAAAGAGAATGTCTGGCCGTACTTTGGGCAATAGAAAAATTACGTCCTTACCTGGAATGCACAAAATTTAGTGTAATTACAGACCACTCTAGTTTGCAATGGTTACACAAATTACAATCACCATCGGGGAGACTGGCGAGATGGTCTATCCGGCTTCAACAATTTTCCTTTGATATTATCCATCGCAAAGGTAAAAATTTGGTAGTACCTGATGCGTTGTCGCGTTCAGTTCCGGTTTTGGATTCAGTAGATACTAATACACTCATCTCTGTAAATAATGAAAGTCCTATTTTGTCTCCAACAATTTCCGATAAGTGGTATCGAAAGTTGTTCGAGAAAGTTTTAAACCAACCCGCGAAATATTCAGCTTGGAAAATATTGGAGAAGTCTCTGTTTAAATATATAACTCCTCATTATCCGGAATTGGCTAATGAAAAAGATTATTGGCGGCTAGTAGTTCCTCGTGATGATCGAAAAAAATTAATTGAATCTACTCATGATACGTTATGTCATGCTGGCGTATATAAAACTTTTAATAAGCTCAGTGAAAAGTATTACTGGCCAAAAATGCGATACGATATCGCCAATTTTATTCGTCAATGTCATTCAATAAAACCTGAACAAAAGAAATCACTAGGTTTAATGTTAAGTTCTCAGGTTAAAGTAACAAGGCCATTTGAAGTTATGTGTGCAGATATTGTAGGTCCTTTACCTGTTTCAAGTTCTGGTTATAGATATATTCTTGTTATAGCAGATTGCTTTAGTAAATTTCCCCTTTTTTGTCCTTTAAGAAAAGCTACAGCAACACATATAGTCCGGTTTATAGAAGATGTTGTATTTTTAACGTACGGTTGTCCAAACTCTATAATTGTAGATAATGGTCAACAGTTTAGATCTAAAGAATTTAAAGCTCTAATGAATAGTTACAAAGTCTCAATAAAATATACTGCATTATACCATCCTCAGGCTAATCCCTGTGAACGAATTAATAAAGTTTTAAAAACAATGTTAAGAGCTTATGTGGCTGATAACTACAGAAGCTGGGATAAATTTCTGCCTAAAATCGGATGTGCTATTCGCTCATCAAGACATGAAGTTACTGGATTTACTCCAAATTTTATAGTTTTTGGTCATGAGATTTCTCTTTTAGGAGATTCCAAGGATTTAGATATATCACTTCAATTTAATAGGGATTCTTTAAACGATTCTCGTGCTAAGGGTTTCTCCAGGGTTTATCATGATGTTTAAAAACGCCTCAAAAGCGCATATAAGAAAAATAGTAAAATTTATAACCTAAGACATAGACCTGACGACTTTTTAGTCAATCAATCAGTCTGGAGACGTAACTATGTGTTATCAGATGCTTCTAAGTATTTTACTGCAAAACTTGCAGCAGAATTTGTTGGACCATTTCTAGTAGCCAAGAGGTTATCACCTTGGACTTACCAATTAAAAGATAAAGACGGGAAATATCCAATGATGACTACTCATTGGCCCATAGCGTTTCCGCCACTATCAGCGACGGCCGAGGATTAGCGTCTGTCTTTCGAAGGAAGTTTGGTCGATTGTCAAAACTTCGAAATCAGTTACCAGCCACTGGGAAGGCTTTGATACTTCGAGATGACTCCCGTTGCCTCTTCTATCTGATTACCAAGAATACCTACCAAGACCAGCCCACTTATCGAAATATATGGGAATCATTACTTAAGAGAGCACGTATTGGAGTCCAACATACGGAACCTAGCCATGCCGAAAATAGAGTGCAACTCATTGGATTGGAGGGTCATCCGAAATATGGTGGAAGTAATCTTTCAAGATACCGAAGTCCAAGTGTTGGTATGCAGCCATTCGCCCCGTGTCCAGCTGACATCAAAGACCATTCCATGTTATTTCCATGCAACTGGAAATTGCAGACGAGGATTCAGTTGCAAGTATCTCCATCCAATCTCAATTCCTTAAAAGTTCCAGGAGGAACTATCTCTTAAGCAGACAGATGACGCGAGAATATTCCAGAATATACGTTTCTTTCAACGGCGCTTGATGAGCGAAGCGGGGAATCATCGAGATGATTTCCAGAATAGACTGGAATATGCTCGACAATATTTACCTATATAAAGGACCGATTTGAATATTTTGAGTTAGTTAGTTAGTAGTATGTTGTTAGATAAATGCGGATAGAAATATTGTCTTACATAAATTAAAGTATTGTAAATAAATTGTGTTATATAAATTAAACAGTGTTAGTGATTTAAATAGTATGAAAATAAATTAAAAAGACTAGTAAAAATAAATAAACGTTACAATATGTTTTCCATCTAAAGCTCCAATGCAGTTTGGAAAATTCCATGTGTATTGGAATTTCCGCGCACACTTTTGCTATTTTCTGCTTGAATTAGGTGTCTGCAAATTATGAAAAAAAGTATAAGAACATTTTTTTTATTATAGGAATTGGATGATACACAAAGTAAAACCGATTCCCCGGATGCTACTCCTGAAACAACAGAGCCAATGAGCCCAACAATTGGTGCATCAAGCACATCTCGTACGCCCCACAAAGGCAAAGGTAAAAAGCAAACATCAAATAAAGAAGATGAGCTACTTAACAGGGCTCTAATGGAGACGAACCAGCAAATTTTCGGAGATTTTGTCGCTGCCGCTTTACGAAATTTACATTCGGAAACAAGTAAAAGACAATTGAAAAGAAAAATCCAAGGCATTATTTTAGAGGTTACAGATGGGGATGAAGCATTGTTTCAGGGAGTTACAATAAATAATCCCAAACCAAATCATTTATTACGTGATATACGTCTTCAAAATTTGCCTTCGCCTGCCACGGCCACTTGTTCAAGCTCCCATAAAGATCTTCTGGACATATCAGCATCAAGATGTCCGTCCGCTGCGAGTTATTATGAGAATTTTGATAATCATTCATGACATGAATTTATTACATTGAATGTTTATTAATTGTAGTGTTTTTTAGTAACAGGATTTTGAAGAGTTGTTGTATTTCTTTGCTGAATAAATGTGTTTATTTACTGTTTGTACGTTGTAGTTTCAATGTAATTTTGACATTTTACTATTCAAATTTAGACAAACCTAACTTCAAATAATCTTCTTTCAAAACGTCATAGATGGCTTGACAACAAGCTGGAATTATTATTTGAAACGGGTAGTCGGAACAAATACATTAACGTATGATAGCTTTCACCTGATTGTGTAAAAATAAAAAAAGTATTTAATAACATTTTGTATCATGTATGAAACTTACCTCCTGCTAAAAACTTCAAAGTTACAGCTAGCCTCTCAGCAGCTTTTATTGCAGAACGCATTACTGTATCCTGTTTTTCTATTTTTGGCGTAATCTTTTGTGATAAAAGATTGAAATCCACATCAGACATTCGACACTCCCCTTGCCGGGGTCCCCCAAGGATCCATCCTAGCCCCACTACTCTATCTTATCTACACCCACGACGTTGCCGCTCCACGGAACCCCCACACCCACATCCAGCTCTACGCAGACGACACTGCAATCTCTGCATCCGCTCCCAACAGAGACCGCCTTCAAACCCGCCTCTAAGATTTCCTCAACACCTTTTCCGACTGGTGTCGCAAATGGAGGGTTACTCTTAACTCGAGTATATCCCAACTTATCGTTTTCAAACTTCCAGACACACTATATCAAAAACTTCTACACGGAAATTTCCAAATAGTGCTTTGGGAGGCTAAAATTCGAGAAAAAAATTTACAATAAAGAGAATTTCTTGAGATGGTATATATAATTAAAAATAACTGTATAAATTAAAGATCAGATATTGAAAATTTAAATAATATCTATAGTTATATAATATCAAAGGATAAGTAACATATGAATTAAAAATTTAATTTTCTTTCATTTCTTCTTCTTTTTGATTAATAGTTTTAAAAACTGATAGTTTATGTCAGCATGACATAAACATCAAATTTTGAAGTTTGTAAAACATTTAATCTAAATTAACATTTTTTTTAATTTAATTTATTTTTTGTATTTTAGTAAAAAATTTTATAATGTGCGCATTTATGAAGCCAAAAATTATTTAACCTCACGATAGTAAGTGTTTAATTAAACTATTATAATATTATGTTAAAAATTTATTTTTTTTAGTTTGTGCTGAAGAAGAAAATAAAAATTTTCGACAGCTTCACAAATATAAAGAGTTTTCATTAATTGCCCTTTTATATTTGACTGCTCACCTCAAAAAAACTTTTAATTTCATATATATCACTCAAGACTACCCTCCTTTATTTGATGACATTGATTGTGGTAAACTCTACTTTGTGGAAGTTCATCTTACTAAGAACAATAAATAACTGAACAGAATAGGTCAAACATTTATGAAGAATTTCAGCAACTCTCGTCGTTAGATGATCAGCGGAATTTCATTATTCATCATGTTGAACAAATACCAAAAAAAATAAGCATCAGAAATCTGGGAACTTCCAGAAGGGTCAACACCTGTAATTGTTTTCTTAGCGTTGATGGACTAAAAAATAAGGTGTGCCGCGAATGTTTCATATCAACACTTAATGTAACAGATTCATTCATAAGAATATCTTTACAAAAACGATCTTCTACTGGAACAATAGAAAAAGACCGCCGTGGTAAACATGCTCCTGCTAATAAGTTAACTGAGGATTGTTTGCAAATGGTACGTGATCACATTTTATCATTTCCTACAGTTGAGTCCCACTACTGCAGGGCTTCAAGTGAAAAAAAAAATATATTTTGACCCTACCCTAAACTTGTCCATAATGCACAATATGTACAAATCACAATGCAAAGAAAAAAATATTTGCTCTGTTTCACTCGAAAAATACAGACAAGTTTTTAAAGAATATAACGTGGGTTTTTTCAAGCCAAAGAAGGACCAGTGCAAGATATATTTGGCACAGAAAAATATGACTGGAGATGAAAAAGAAGCCCAAGAACAAACTTTCCAGCAACACTTGAGAAGAAAGGAATTGGCACGCAAGGCTAACAGTGCTGATAAACTGGAAGCAATAGACGATTCTACTATATTAGCATTCAATTGAAGCTGTAATCACAACTCCAAAAGGATCTGCAGGACAGATATTTTACTTGCGCAAGTTAGCTGTTTATAATTTGACAGTTTATAATATTGGAAATCAAGATGGCATTTGCTATCTATGGGATGAAACCCAGGGTAAAAGGGGTTCAAATGAATTCGCTTCTTGTATCTATGAATACGTATTATCTAATACAGAAGTAAAATAAGTTAGAATGATGTCAGATGGCCATGGTGGCCAACAAAAAAATTCAAATTTTGCTGCTATGTATATGCACCTCATTTCTGTCCATCCTAGCTTAAAAATCATAGATCATAAATTTTTCGAAACCGGACACACTGAAATGGAAAGCGATTCCATACATTCCAAAATTGAGCAGAAAGGTAAGCATGTTCCTGTATACATTCCTGAAGGTTGGGCGCAAGTAATACCCAAACTAAACAGAAATATTAAAAAAAATTTATTTATATTTAAAACCAAAATATAATATCAAACATTTTTTTATTCTATTAATTTACATTAACAAAAAAATTTGTACAGTTTGGGTTGAATTGATAGAAATTTTTAAAGAAAATATACATCAGTCTCTTTAAATCTGAATAACTTTTTTTCATTACATATTTAAGAAACCAAAATGGCATAGATAGAGGAAAGAATAATCTAAAAGATAAAGCTATTTTGGTTTCTTCGATTTTATATTTGCCATAGGGTCAAAGTTGGAAAAAATTAAAAACATTTTTTTTTTAAATTACATTACGTCTACACCACTGAATATTAAGAAACCAAATACACATCAAACGAAAGGAGACCATCTATATTGTCATGAAAAAATACATTTCAAATTTTTTTTAATTACAGTCCAAGTTTTTGCATTTTTAAAAACTTTAATTTTCATTTCAAAGGGGAACTAAAATCGATTAAAAAATCATTGTTCTTGGATTTGGACTAAAATTTGCAAAAATAGGTAAACATTGTTTATTTAGATTAAAACATTTAATGTCAAAGTTCAATAGGTTAAGAGAGGGCCTCTTCTTCTAGTCTTCAGTCAAATCAGAAGTGCCAATTCAACCATTTAATTTTAATAAAATCACACTTTACCAGGCTTAACTATGTACTTTGAACCGGTTTCCTTTTTTTGTTCTTGGCATTGTTCTGAATGAAGCACATGTTTTTTGAACTTCGAATTTTATTTCGGATTTTTATGCCAAGAAAAACAAAAATAATAGAAGACATTAGGATCACTACATTGTAATAGTTACATAATACACTTAATTGTGGATCTGGATCCAGTCTTTCTCACTTATTGGCCACATTTCACCTCCGGCCAAAAACCTCTTCCTGCTTTATAAGACCTACTTTTGCTTATTTTTTTTTCTAAATCTGCTTTTCTTCACTTCATTCTTCCACTTCTGGCTTTGGCACCTGCACTAACTAACTGGGGGCTGCTTACTCCTACTGTACAACACTACACACCTACATATCTCTGCTGCACACCTTATTTGCATGTGATTGCTTTGTTTAAGCGCTCATTAGAAGAAGGAGCTCCTTCTCTAGACTTGCTCATAACTGCTACCTCTTCAGCAACTGGATTAACCACAAGTAAGAGATTACCATATGTTTTCCTTTTGTATCATTCATACTGACAGCATTAAACTGATATAATCCAGCACTTGGCACATTCAAGTTACCATCGAAGTGTCAACTATATTTTATATTAACTAATTTATCTATATATTTATTATACATTTATAATAGAATATAATAGGTTAAATTTTAGTGTGATATACCCTTTTTGAGCTGGATGGGGTAAATATGTAGAATTCGGTGAACTCTCCGATTTTCATAAAAATTTTATGAGGGGTCTAGGACATTGTAATGAATACGAAAATAAAGTTTTTTTTCCGCGGAAACACTAAGAAATAGTAAAAATTCTTAAAAATGTAGGTTCAAAGTAAACATAACCTATCACTTACCAGTTGTAAATGTGGCAATTATATTAAGCTTGAGACCATTTTCGTGTTAAATAAACATTCTTAAGATGATTTAAAACACAAAAAACATAAAATTACTATTTGAAAACTTATTTTCTTATTAATTTTGTTACACAGAATCTTTAACTTTATTGTTTATTTTAACAAACTGTCAGTTTTGTCAAAACCTCTTATTGGCCAATTTGGTTAAAACTTCAAATGATTTGACAATGTTGCCAAGATTTACTATACATATATCGAGTATTTGTTAAGAAACCAGATATACTTTTGGTTGATTTAAATTTTTTCAAAATTTAAGTTTTGGTTTTTGTAGTTTTGAATAACTAGTTTTTCATATTGTTTTACCGTCGAATTTCAGTCGTTTTCATGTTAGTTTGGTTTTACCGTTGAGTGATAAATAACGTTTATTTGATTTTATTCAACTTTGAACTTGCGTTTAAAATGAAACTGAGTAATTTAGCTGGGTATATGTTCTATAAACATTTCTTTAAATCGTACAGAAGCCTTTTTAAACTTAGAAAGCAAACTGTACGATCCAAACAAAATTCAATCTCCAGAAATTTATCCTTCTGATGATGAAGGTCTATTTTGAAATTTTTGATTTTTGTCAAATATGTTGTGAATATGAAGGTTTATTTTGTATTTGTTTTCCGACTTATTTTTTGTTTATGTTTATTTTATCTATTGTTGCTGTTGGGATAAAACTAAGTATTTAGAGTTTTTCATTTGGGGTTTTCACTATTTTATTTCAGATATTAAGGTGAGCGATAGTAATTTATAATACACTTTGATCTGTGCCAGTTGGTCGGGAAGAGGATTTAAATGTTTTTGTTTTATTTATATTTTATGTCTAGTTTAGAAGTTTGTTTAAGAATTATTGCTTTATTTATTTTACTTTTAAAAAATATTTTTTATTATTCATAAATGCATTAAATTTGGTATTGTACGATAGGTTAATATTTCCTACACATTTCAAGCATATATTTTATATTTCCTATATAATAAGGTACATTTTACAACATTTGTTTATAAGACACAAGAATAGCTTTATATTTTTTAAGTCTGGCAACATGGCAACATCAGTTGGTGATATTCTTACTATTTTGACATATGTCCGAAATGAAGTCAATAATTATGAAATTTATTTATTTAAAACTATATAAATTTTAAAGTTGTGGAAATGTTATTGAATTTAAAAATGATGTAATTATAAAAAATAATGTATTTGGAAACCATTTGATGCTGCTGAATATGAATTAATTCTCTTATTTACAACAGGTAAGCGTTAGGTTATGTTTATTTTGGGTTAAAATTTTTAGCAATTTTTACTGTTTCTAGTTGTTTCCGCGGAAAAAAAATTTCATTTTCGTAATTATTATGGTGTCCTAGACCCTTCATAAAATTTTTATGAAAATCGGAGAGTTCACCGAATTCTACATTTTTTCCCTGGATGGTACCACCCAGAGACCTTAATTGATGTTGGGTTTGTTTAGATTAAATTCATTAGGGTGACTATATCTGTATATTTTCTTTCCTAACAAATAATTGAACCCCCCCTACTCTACGGGAGATACTATTATCTCTAATTATTAACTCTGAACTAGCTTAATCGGGAATAACAGTACCTGCGCCCCATAAGGAATTTATGGGGGCTCCAACGTGTATTTATGTATATTTTTCCAGAAGTAGTGATCTTGGATTAATATTTTAATCATTTTTGCAGTTTTGAGCAGGTGGACTTGTGTTTTAGATATATTAAAATAAAAACAATCATTTAGGTGCAACATTTTTGACACAAACTAATAAATTTTTGAGATTTTGAGGTTAATATCATTCTTCTTTCTTCTCTTTACATATTCATTTTAGGCACAAAACTTAAGACCTGTGGAGTGAGTTATCCTGTCATACAATTTACGGTTTACAATCGATTTATAGTATCGATTATTGGTGGATTCGATTGTGACTGATAAATTATATGCACTTTTCTTTTCATTTAATTCTTGTAGATATTTTATCTTATAATTAAGATAGTATAAAAGATTAAAAATAGAAGTAATTTTAATAATATTTTATTATTAATATTAATTTTAATAATATTTTATTACCTTTTTAGTACAGGTGATAGGTATTTTATATAGTTACAGATTTTTTTGTAAAGTTTGCCTTTTTAGTTAAATTGCATACAGGATGAACCTGGAAATATTTTGAGGTTGTTTTTTTTTATTGTTGAATCTTTAAATACATAGCAATATAAAGATTACAATAAAATTTTTTAAATAGATTACAGGGTAATCTTGAAACTTAACATTTTTAGTTGTTATACAGGATGGTTCCATATCATTTTTGCGCGTTTATGAAAAGAAGTTAATATAGGTGTTTAAGATATTTTCTTGTAACTGAAAAAAGTTTATTATTTAATTTTTCATTTTGGGTTCTTTGTTAATTCAAGTTGACATATTCAACTTGCTCGTTTAAAATTAAGTAGTAGTGATAGATAGCTGTATTTTCTTGTATTTTTTTTTTCGGCTCTTTCTTTATTAAGAAAGGGGGGGAATTGTGTGTTTTTTCCTTCCTTTATCTGAAAGGATATGTCGAAAATGATGGAGGTAAATCGGCTGAAACAACCTATGAGTTAAAGATAAGAAATTTAACTGTTGGTAACACAGTAACCGAAAAACGGGCTACTCTACGGCAAGCTCTGAAAAATGAGAGGGAATATGGGACTGCTGACATCGAGTACAACTTGGACTTGGATTTTGAGGAAGAATTAAAGACATGTACACGGAAGTTTGAGGAAATGGAACAAGAAATTGAAGCCTTTGACACCGACAACTATGAGAATGATTACCGTCGAATCTACTCTAGACTAGTTCATTTAACACAGCGTTTAAGTAGAATAGAGGGTCATGCTGATGATCAGGAAGAAAACCGTGTCAAACTAGAAAGGCAGTGTCAGGAACTCTTTGGTAACCTTAATTTGGCTTATGAGCTTGGAACTGCAACTCGTGTTGGTACCTTTGAAAAGCCAATAATTAACTATACCTCAGTGGATACGCATCAACAGTCTCCTCCTTTAGAACATAGAAGATCTGAACTGTCAGCGTTCAAGGATGGTGAAAGAAATCCTGCTCCTTTAGAAGATAGAAGACCTTCGGAAAGGACTGCGGTTGTGGACAGTGAAGAAAGTCATGGTTGTGCTCAGTTAAAAAGAGGTGATAGGTCAATTTTAGATGATCCAAACCCTCTAGTTAACAGAAACTCCAGGAATTTTTCGATAGTAGGAGACCTCATAGATTATCCGGAGGAGTGCTTTCCAGAACAGCGAAGATCAGAAGCTCCTCATCAGTTATCGGCGCCTGGACATTCAAGCAGCTATTATGATAGCCATGTACCAAATTATCAACCTAAGGAGAGATACCACGAAAATCAATTCTACAGAGATAACTCTGGGTCGAGAGTACATTTTTCATCCGATACTTCTAGAATGGCTGCAATTGATGACTCAAGGATGTCCTATCAAGATTGGAACAGATCCCACCATCTTTCACACCACCTGAATAATCTTGAAGTTTCGCCAATTCCTTCCCGACGACCATATGATTATTTTACTCCAACTCCAGATGTTCACAGATGGAATGTCAAGTTTAATGGCCGAACAAGTGTGAATGACTTTCTTGAACGTATCGAAGAGATCAGGATTTCACGTGGGATTACCAAGGATCAACTTTTACGTTCCGCCCCTGAACTCTTTATCCAAGACGCCTTGTTCTGGTTCAGGACTTGCAGACGTCATGGGATGATTTGGTGGCTCAGTTAAAGGAGGCTGTTTGGAAACAAATTAATACTTTCCAAACATGAACCATTTCAATAAATTCTAAAACCGCCCCTGTCCTTCACGTAACTCAACGGTTTTTGCTGACTGAAGATGAAGGGGCATATCTAACGGAGTACATCTTGCCGGTACTCCATTATTGGCCAAAATCACGGGGTGACGTCAGTTTCATTGCGTTCTATATGCCCCTGATTCTTTTTCGGCTATTTTTACAGGCAGAATGCGATCTAATAAACAGTACAAACTCTGATGTCTTGAGGAGTATTAGCATTAGTAATTGCCTCGGCAGTGTCCGACATACGAAAAGAAAAATTCATTTCATACTTGTATGTGTTTCGTACTGCTGAAGTTATTATCTCAAATTCGTGCAGCTATTTACCAATGTTAGTGACATTAATAAACGCCTTAAGTATAAAATACACTTGCACTTTTATTTCATACCGAAACCAACAACCTATGGATATACGAAAAAGTTCTGTTGAAGACCGCATAGAATGAGAGGAAATAAAACATTCCCCATTCTACATGTTCCATCGAGCCGCATATAAAGTGAAAAAAGTGTAAAAGTGCAAAAAGGTGTAAATACGGGTAGTGACTCAAACCACAATATAAACTACAAAAAAAAACTATTTTCTTCAGCAGTGAGTCAACTAGCTACAAGAACTCCAGCTTTCTACAAATCGAGCAAGAAAATTCCTAACACAGTGTTTAGTGAGTGATTGTGAATCAGTACAGCTAACAGGTCAGTCAGAAAAATAATAAATAAAAAGTTTATTATATATTATGTAAAGCAGTTGGAAACAGTTCATAACAATTGATTTTATTGCAAAAACAAAAGCAAAAATTTGTTATATATGTCTATATTTCACTATCCAATTGAAAGCTATACCTATAATTATTATGTAAATATTATCAGAGATATTATATATAAAATAGTCAAAACCGACATCAGCTGGCTCCTATATTTGTATTTGTGTGAGTATCCTCTGTTTCAGTTATCGCCTAGACGTTTTGCGATAGTCAAAACGCAACGAGAATTAAAATTTACACACGCTGTGTTTTAATTTGCATGCATTTATATTATTCATTGTCGCTTTATACATGTTTAAAGGAGCCGGCTAAAATAATTCGAACAAAAACTGTCTTGTCAATAGTTCTTTGAAGTAACAAGAGAGCAAATCTTAGCTACCCAATAGTACGGGGGCTTATCAGCTAAATCTAATCTTAATTCCCAGTTAAAGGAAATTTAAAATAATCAAATCTCAAAATATTAGCTACCCAATAGTACGGGGGCTTATCAACTAAATCTAATCTTAATTCCCAGTTAAAGGAAATTTAAAATAATCAAATCTCAAAATCTTAGCTACCCAATAGTACGGGGGCTTATCAACCAAATCTAATCAAACTACCAAATATAAGGAAATTTAGTATAAATAAAATTTCAATCAAATTTGTTAATACTCCAATAAGACAGCTAGCTACTAAAATTAAATACTACAGGAGAAAATCTCTTGTTACTACATTTGGTAACTATTGACACACAAACTATCATGGAGGCTCTAAAAAACAAAGTCAATGAAATAAAGGCGAAGGTTACACGCGTGGCAAATTGGCATCAAGCCAATCCAGACTGTAAAGTCAAACGTCAAATTCAAGCTAGAATTGACAACATGGAAAAAGCACTTGCTTCTTACGTAATAACCCAAGACAAACTTAGGGACTTGGATGAAACAGCTGAAAGCGAGGACAGAGAAGAATATGAAAATTATTGTATGGACCTTTTAGCATTCCTACAGGAAATGGTAGATAAAATTAATAATGTAAAACCTCAGCCGGATGCTGCTTCATCCCAAGAACTGCACATAAAATTACCAAATATACATTTACCAACGTTTTCAGGTAATTGTGTTGAATATCCTTCTTTTATAAGCCTATTTAGAGCCCTCATAGTAAATAATGCCAAACTGACGTCTAACTCTGAAAAACTTTATTATTTAAAATCGTATTTACGAGGGGAACCCCTCAAAATGGTTGAAGCGCTGGCAGTAACCGATGATAATTTTACTATCGCACTGGATATCTTAGACAAAAGGTACAGTAATAAAAAACAACTAGTGCTAGCTCATTATCAAACGTTGTTGTCAATGCCGCCTATTTCAAAATGTAATGCACAGAATTTGAGACATTTTTCAGCTAACACTAAAGTAATTCTAGACGCTTTAAATAATCTAGGATTATCAGAAAAGGAACTGTTCGGGTCTCTGATAGTTTACTTGTTGGAACAAAAACTCGACTATACTACAAAAAAAGCATTTGAGGAACAAGCTAAACCAAATCAACTGTCGGACACCAATGAATTATTTGAATTTTTAAGCAAACGCTGCGTTATTTTAGAAAACTTGTATCAAGACTCACTTCCTGAAAGTAAAATTTCTAAACCCCCAGGTTCAAACGCTAGGAATTCACATAAATCTCAATCCCACAATCAAGTCTCCCTGCTCTCAAATTCAAATTCCCACCAGATATCTTCTTCCAACAGCGGGAGCAGACAAAGCTCTCATCAATTAAATCATTTGAGCCAAACGAATCAAAACATCGTCACTAGATCACAATTAAAGAAATGTGCGCACTGCAGAATCGATGGTCATCGTGTCTACCAGTGCCAATCTTTCCTATCCCTTCCTATACCAGATCGCATCAACTTTGTTAAACAGAGTCAACTCTGTTATAACTGTCTAGGAGTTAATCACTCTATTCAAGAGTGTTTATATAAAGTTACATGTTCGGTGTGTAATAAAAAGTACCACTCTTTACTACATTTGCACAACCGACACAATACGCCCAGTGCATCAGTGTACAACTCTTCAACTGATCAACCTCCCAATCAATCACACTCTACTCAAACCAGCTATGATCAATCTCAACGCCTCAACTCAAGTCAAATCCAAACCCACCAATCATCTTCCCTCTCAGCCTTGAGCACTACAGGATCCCATATCTTGTTAGCCACTGCCAAGGTGCATATTTACCCAGCACACGGGCGACCAATCACAGCCAGAGCTCTTCTGGACCCCGGTAGCCAGAGTTCGTTTATTATGACTTCTCTAGCAAAAACCATAGGTGGCACAAGAAAGCCAATTAAATTACACATCTCGGGCATCTTAAATGACAGTAACGTAGTACATGAAATACAAAAACTCAAAATATTTCCCCACAGAACATCTTCTGAAGGATTTTCCATTAATTGCGCTGTAGTCCCACAAATAACCTCACAGCTACCTCAAGTGGCAATCAAAGCAGCTACTTTAAACATACCCCCACAACTCCTTGGTCAGTTAGCCGACGAGGATTTTCACGCTCCCGGAGATATAAACTTACTTCTGGGTGCAGACATTTACTATGAACTCCTGCAGCCAGGCCTACACTCCTTAGGCAAAAATTTTCCAACTCTAGTTCAAACCAAATTGGGATGGATTCTATCCGGAACAGTCCCACCACAATGTTTAAAACATCATTCAACGTGCCATCATGTATCTCACTCCTTTCACACAATCACCTCACACAATGAGGATAATGACAAGCTAGAAACTTTACTTGAAACCTTCATGGAACAGGAAACATGTTCCTCCAGGTCAACGTTATCTGAAGATGACGAGTTAGCCGAAACCATCTTCAAACATACCACTCAAATCTTACCCGATGGACGGTATCAAGTGGACCTTCCTCTTATCCATGAAAATGCTCACAAAGAATTAGGTGATTCATTTGTTCAGGCAAAAAATCGATTTATTTCCTTAGAACAAAAATTAGACAAATTCCCTCGACTCAAACAGGAGTACAAAACAGTCTTTGACGAATACCTTCAATTAGGCCACGGAAAATTAATACCTCTTACCCTGCAAAATTCTCGTGCAGAAAACAAATATTTTGTCCCACACCTAAGTGTAGTACGCGAGCAGAGCCTCAGCACCAAAATGCGGGTCGTTTTTGATTTTTCTGCCAAATCAACTTCTTCTCTATCTTTGAATGACATTTTATTAAGAGGCCCATTAGTTCAACCCCCACTCTTTGACATACTACTCCGATTTCGAACATTCAAATTTGCCCTCACTGCCGACATTACAAAAATGTACAGGCAGGTATCTTTAAATCCGAAATTCCGTTTTCTACAAAATGTATTGTGGAGAGAACACAAAGAAGATGACTTTTCTTGTATCGAATTAAATACAGTCTCATTCGGTCAAAAAAGCGCCCCGTATCTAGCCTGCAGAGTGCTAAATGATATAGCCCTTAAGCATCCTCATCTACCTCTTGCTCACAGCTCGATCCTAGCACAGACTTACGTCGACGACATTCTCTCAGGCTCTAATTCAGAAGACGAGTTATCCACCCTCCATGAATCTCTAGTACAAATATTATCAGAAGCACATTTCGAATTACATAAACTCCGATCTAATTCATCGACCTTTTTACAGTCAATTCCTAAAAGCGATTCTACAATAAAGGACATGAATTTGAATGAGACACCTTGCAAAGTTCTAGGCCTTAACTGGAATCCTACATCTGACAGCTTCCAAATATCCACTCCGAGTAATTTCGAAACATATCCACTTACGAAGCGCAAAGCTTTATCGTTAGTCGCCCAATGTTATGACCCTCTTGGACTAGTTAATCCAATTATAGTAGCAGGTAAACTTATTATGCAAAAATTATGGGCACAAAACCTAACATGGGATCAACCCATAACAGACACTGACTTGCTCAATGAGTGGTCAGAGTTCAAAAATAATATCTCTCAATTATCAAATTTTACGGTCCTTCGATGTATCAAAACCAGCCAATCTGCCGTGAAATATGAATTGCATGGCTTTTGTGATGCTAGCACTTCAGCATATGGGTGTTGTATCTACTTACGAACATTTTATTCTAATTCAACGGTATCTTCTAACCTCTTGGCGGCAAAGTCAAGAGTAGCCCCTACTAAGAAATCATTAACTATACCGAAATTGGAGTTATGCGCAATGGTCCTTTTATCTTCTTTATACAAACGAGTTTCAAATGCATTATCTCAGACTCTTACTATTTCAAATACATCACTTTGGTCCGACTCACAAGTCGCTTTATCGTGGATCCAGGGTCCCCCATCCAAGTGGGCTACCTTTGTTTCTAATAGAGTCACGACTATCCAAGAAAACACTCTCAACGTCACATGGAGACATATAACCTCCACCCTCAATCCTGCAGACATGCTGTCTCGAGGAAAATTTCCATCCAAAACACACCTTCTCTGGTTATCAGGCCCCACCTTTTTATTGGGCCAATCTTCCAATCTTGACCAATACGACTCCTTCTCCATGGTAGCCCAACCCCCAGAGGAGAAAAAACGAGTAGCTTTGAGCACCAAGGCAATTCCTAACACTTGGAGTAGCTTCATTGTAGCATTTTCCAATTATTCAAAATTACAAAGATCCTTTGCATACGTCCTACGCTTCATCCAAAACTCCAGACATCCAACTAACAAAATTAGTGGTCCTCTTACTCCTTCCGAACTCAACCATTCCACGGCGTTTCTTATCAAACATGTTCAATCTGCCGCTTTCAAACAAGAACTGCATTAATTGAAATCTGAAATGCCAATTAGTAACAAGCAAATAGCTTCTCTCAATCCCTTCTTAGATACTTATGAAATTATCAGAGTTGCTGGGCGACTGTCCCATGCAAACTTGCCTTATGACCAACGTCATCCTATTCTTCTACCATCAAAAAATCACTTCACTTCACTACTGCTCGAACACGAACACAAACGCTCTGGGCACGCTGGTCCACAAGCAGTACTTCACTTAACAAGACTTAATTACTGGCCTCTGGATGGTCTACGAATGATAAAAAGGATCATACACAGGTGCAACGTTTGCATTCGATTCAGAGCTATTACTTCACAACAAATAATGGCAGATCTACCTAAAGAAAGGGTAACCCCTTCCAGACCTTTTACAAACACAGGAATCGACTTTGGGGGGCCTTTCCTAACCAAATCTTCATCTCTCAGAAAAGCCCCACTCATCAAAACTTATATTGCCGTTTTTGTCTGCTTTGCAACCAAAGCAATACACCTGGAGCTTGTTTCTGACCTCTCAACCGAGGCCTTTCTTGCATGCCTTAAAAGGTTCATTGCCCGCAGAGGGTTACCTCAAACAATATTCAGCGACAATGCTACCAACTTTACTGGGGCAAACAGCTACCTCAATAATATTCATAAATTTCTTACCAAACACTATCCTCAATTACAAGATTTCTTAACCCAATCTAAAATACATTGGAAATTAATTCCTCCCAGATCTCCTCATTGGGGAGGGTTATGGGAGGCGGCCATCAAGAGCGCTAAAACACACCTATTAAAAATATTAGGAAATTCCTCATACACATTTGAGCAACTATACACCATCCTCACCCAAGTAGAGGCCATTCTGAACTCGCGTCCTCTATTCACCCTATCCGATGACCCAAATGACCTAAACCCATTGACCCCTGGACATTTCTTGATCCACTCTCCTTTATTATCTTATCCCGAAGAAGACCTCTCTTCTCGCCCCGGGAATAGAATGAAAGAGTGGCAGTTGTGTACACAAGCACAACAACAGTTTTGGAAACGATGGTCAGTGGATTATCTTAACCGCTTCCACAAGCATCCACAAGCTAACGTCAAACTCAATGACCTTGTACTCCTTAAAGACGAGAACTCCCCCCCTATGCGATGGCCATTGGCTCGAGTTTCAAAAATTTTCACAGGAAAGGACAATAAAGTGCGTTCTGTACAAGTTTTAACCAAATCAGGACCTTTCACACGCCCTATCACTAAGATCATTGTTTTACCAGGGGCAGAAATTGACACTCTGGGTGAGTAGCTCATCCAATTCCCAGGCTATAGTGCCAACGGACACCATTCTTTCGTGGTGTCATCCTCCCACTGTCGTTGTCCACATTTTTATATTGTAAATTTAGTTTATTAGTAATAGCTGGTTAGTCATTACAGTAAGAACTTTTTGCCTGATTTTAGGCACAACTAATTGATTTAATACTCAAGTTTATTTACATTACTGAATCAATTTAATTTGATTACTTATTCGCCTATATTTATGTCCTGCAATCCAATGCAGCATTCCTTTAAGTTTCCGGGTGGCAATGTGTTTGGAAACAAATTAATACTTTCCAAACATGAACCATTTCAATAAATTCTAAAACCGCCCCTGTCCTTCACGTAACTCAACGGTTTTTGCTGACTGAAGATGAAGGGGCATATCTAACGGAGTACATCTTGCCGGTACTCCATTATTGGCCAAAATCACGGGGTGACGTCAGTTTCATTGCGTTCTATATGCCCCTGATTCTTTTTCGGCTATTTTTACAGGCAGAATGCGATCTAATAAACAGTACAAACTCTGATGTCTTGAGGAGTATTAGCATTAGTAATTGCCTCGGCAGTGTCCGACATACGAAAAGAAAAATTCATTTCATACTTGTATGTGTTTCGTACTGCTGAAGTTATTATCTCAAATTCGTGCAGCTATTTACCAATGTTAGTGACATTAATAAACGCCTTAAGTATAAAATACACTTGCACTTTTATTTCATACCGAAACCAACAACCTATGGATATACGAAAAAGTTCTGTTGAAGACCGCATAGAATGAGAGGAAATAAAACATTCCCCATTCTACAGAGGCTTTTAGGCCATACGACTATGAGTATAGTCTGTGGGAGGAGATTCGTCGAAGAACACAAGGATCTCAAGAGAAGGTGCTTACCTTTATCACCGCTATGGAGAATTTGTTTCGACGGTTAGATCAACCACCAAGGGAGGATTATAGAGTTAACATCATAAAGAGGAACTTACTACCCTATATACAGACTCAGTTGTCTCTCCATCACATAACCTCCGTCCGAGATCTGTTGAAATTGTCCCGAACAATTGAAGAGACTGAGGAAAGAGTGAAGAGATTCGCTCCTCCTCCAACTTCCTATAGATCTCTTCTGGAACCAGAATTGGCATACCACAGACCAGCTCATTCCACTTCCACTTCGGTAGCTTCACTGAGAACTTCGACGTTGGTTCATGCAGTTTCGTCTTCATCATCCCCACCACTCTGTTGGAATTGTGGTAAAAATACCCATAAATTTCGAGTTGGTCCAGAACAAAAGAAGAAGTTCTGTTTTAAATGCGGCTATGAGGGAGTCATGGTAAAGAACTGTCCAGCGTGTTCGAAAAACCAGAAGGCAGGTCCGAATTAGACCGGTCGAGACCACCTGCCATCAATTCGGTCAACGCAGGATCATCATCCATGTCAATTCTACTAGACTTCGTAATCGCGCATGCAAAAGAAGACACTCGTCCCTACCTTTCCGTCAACATCCTAGGTAAAGAATTTCTGGCTCTTCTGGATAGCGGATGCTCGAAAACCGTGATTGGAGGTTTAGGTTGGGAGCAACTTAAATTGGTTTGTTCACTAAACCCCTCTTCCACATTGAAGGAGTGCGTTGTCGCCAATGGAGGAAAATGTGATGTGCTAGGATCTATAACGGTTCCAATTCAGTTACAGGACAGAGTGAGAGTGCTAGAACTCCTGGTTGTTGCTAGTATTCATATTATGTGTCGATTTTTGGACTTCGATGGAAATTGTGCCTGACCTATATTCTGGCCAGGACCGAGAGTGACCTTTCTAGTCCTAACATAGCGGCTATTCAGTCCTCAGAGCACCTGTCAGTGGCTCAAAAGGCACAGTTAGACGATTTGGTCGAGTCAACTTTTAGCGCTATGGGAAACAAGATAGGATGCACTCATTTAGTAGAGCATGAGATAAGGACACCAGCACAACCCATCAAACAAAGACACTATCCCATCTCCCCTGCCCTGCAACGACAAGTAAACGCGGAATTGGACAAAATGTTGGATGATGATATTGTCGAGCCCTCAAAGTCTCCATGGGCTTCCCCTATAGTCATGGTTAAGAAGTCCGATGGAAACTATAGATTCTGTGTGAACTATAAAAAATTGAATGAGGTTAGCGAGAGAGATGCTTATCCGTTACCATTTGTGGGAGCAACACTGGACAAGCTAAGGGATGCCAGATATCTTACTACCCTCGATATTAAGTCCGCATACTGGCAGATCAAGGTAGCAGAAAAGTCACGACCTCTTACAGCTTTTGTCGTTCCAACGAGAGGATTGTTTCAATTCAAGAGGATGCCTTTTGGGTTGCACAATGCCCCGGCCACGTGGCAACGATTTATTGACCGAGTCGTAGGGGTGGACTTAGAACAATACGTCTTTGTATATTTAGATGACGTTATCATCTGTACCTCTACTTTTGAACTCCATTTAAAGGTACTTGAAGAAGTTCTGAAAAGGCTTGCTGAAGCGGGACTCACTCTCAACCGGGATAAGTGCCATTTTTGCATACCCGAACTGCGGTATTTGGGATATGTTGTAAATGCTTCAGGTTTAATGGTTGATCCCGAAAAGGTAGAAGCCATTATCAACATCCCCGATCCAACGAACGTGTCTGAAGTCCGTAGGGTGGTAGGTTTAGCATCTTGGTACCGGCGTTTCGTACCGAATTTTTCTACCTTGATTGCCCCTTTAACTGCCTTATTATGTAAAAATGCGAAGTTCGACTGGAATGACTCATGTTCGACAGCTATGGGAAAAATCAAGGAGCATCTCATATCGGCTCCAATACTGACTTGCCCTGATTTTGAGCGACCTTTCATCATCCAGACGGATGCCAGTGATTATGGTCTTGGCGCGGTTCTGTCCCAAATGTTTGAAGACGGCGAAAAAGTTATAGCGTACCTTAGTCGATCCCTAACTAAGGAAGAGCGTAAGTTCAGCACAACCGAGAAGGAGTGCTTAGCGGTCCTCCATGCAGTAGAAAAATTCCGTCCATACGTCGAGGGTTCTCGCTTCCAAGTCATCACCGACCATTATAGCCTCAAGTGGTTATACAACTTCAAAGATAAAGCTGGTCGAGTAGCTAGGTGGGCCCTACGGCTCCAACAATACGACTTCGAGATAATACATTGGAGGGGAGCTGAACACGTAGTACCAGATACCTTATCTCGTTCAGTACCGTGTGTTAATGCCATAGAACCCATCACTAACATCGAAGACGTTAAGGACCTTTGGTATAAGCGGCAGTATGAGAGAGTAGAGCAAAAATCAGAAAAATATCCTGACTGGAGGATTGAGAATGGCAAACTTTTTAAGTTGGCTAAACCACTTTTCCCTAGTTTATCCCTTCGCAGCATGGATTGGCTTATTGTTGTTCCTAAAGAAGATCGGACGAATGTAATACGGGAACATCATGACCCGCCTACCTGTGGCCACTTAGGTGTCTACAAAACCTTGGGTCGTCTCAGCCATAAGTATTATTGGCCGAAGATGAGGGCAGACGTAGCTCGTTATGTTAGATGTTGTGACATCTGCTTGAGGACCAAGCCCGAACAAGCAGCTCCAAGGGGCTTGATCTTAAGTCAAGCTCCATGGCAAATCCTCAGTGTGGATTTGGTTGGTCCTCTTCCTCGCTCTTCTTCAGGATTCTCATATATCTTAACTGTCAACGATTTGTTTAGTAAGTTTGTTTTGTTTTTCCCTCTTCGAAAGGCTACTACTCCAAAAATTGTCGAGTTTATTGAAGATTATGTTTTTTTGTTGTTCGGAGTTCCCGAAAAGATCATCCTTGATAATGGGAAGCAATTTCGGAGTCGTCAAGTTATGTCTTTGCTCGAAAAATATGATGTTGCTAAGGGTTATTGTGCTAATTATTCTCCCCAGGCCAATGCCGTTGAGCGTTACCATCGTGTTCTAAAAACCGCACTTAGCTCATACGTGGCGGACAATCAACGTCTATGGGACAAGAATCTGCAGAAAGTTGCTTGTGCTATGCGTTCAGGTCGGCATGAAGTTACACAGCTGTCTCCAAATTTTGTCTTATTCTCGAGGGAAATTGATCTTCGTGGAAGGAGTACTGTACCTGCTGATGGTTTGGCTGAAAACTATGATCCTTCTGCCCGAAACAAGGCCCTTCAAGGTGTTTTTAAGAATGTAGCCGTCCGAATCAAGAAAGCCTTCACCAAGAGTGAAAAACGGTATAATCTTCGACGGAGAGATGTAAAGTTCCAACTAGGTGTTCAGGTCTGGAAGAGGATATTCACTTTATCAGATAAAGCAAAAGGAGTAACCTCCAAGCTAGCTCACAAATTTGAGGGACCATTTACAATCGCAAAGATTCCCTCACCCTGGTCATACGAGTTACGTGACTCTCGAGGACGCTCTAAGGGCGTATGGCATGCTCGAGACCTGAAGAGTCATCCTCCTGACGATGTTGAACCTAAAGATACCAAAGAAGACGTTTAGGTCAATTTTTTCCTGTTTTGTATATATTATTCTAGTTAGTACAGTTAGTATCGTAGAGTCATTGGGTTGTTAGATAATTCCTCTAATGTTTCAGGAATATATAGACTGGAAATAGTAAATTTTTTTTTTGTTGAATTCATAATGCTCATTTTTGCATTTTTGTATTTCCATTTCTAACACAGTTAGTTTTTACGAATGTAGAATGCTTATGAGTAAAAGTTTTTTTTCACCTTAATGTCACTCCCAACACTCGCATGGCTTTTCTTTCGCAAGGTAAATTAATATTCCTATAATACATATCTGCAGACGGTAACATGTTCACAAATCGAACTACAATAGTTAAGCTTATTTTGGGCAGGGATTTGCAATGCGCTCAGGAAAAAAATATAAGTGTTATATCTCGTTAAGGTTTTCCAACAAAAACCTTCTTCTTGGAAAGGGGGGAGTTGTTACGGTTCGTTTTTAAAAATAAATTTGATCTTAAATTCATTTAGTTGTTTAGGTTTTCTCTATAGGTACTAAAGTTATTTATAACCTTAATTGTAATCTATCTAAATCTTTTAATTGTTCATCTAATTAATAATTTTAGATATAAGTTAATAAAATATACCTTACCATTCTCTTTAATAAAATAGAAACACAACCTTAAACACAAATATAAAATAACTACACACAACCAAAATAATTTATTAAATATTAGTAAAAATAGGTAAACATTGTTTATTTAGATTAAAACATTTAATGTCAAAGTTCAATAGGTTAAGAGAGGGCCTTTTCTTCTAGTCTTCAGTCAAATCAGAAGTGCCAATTCAACCATTTAATTTTAATAAAAATCACACTTTACCAGGCTTAACTATTTACTTTGAACCGGTTTCCTTTTTTTTGTTCTTGGCATTGTTCTGAATGAAGAACATGGTTTCTTGAACTTCGAATTTTATTTCGGATTTTTATGCCAAGAAAAACAAAAATAATAGAAGACATTAGGATCACTACATTGTAATAGTTACGTAATACACTTAATTGTAGATCTGGATCCAGTCTTTTTCACTTATTGGCCACATTTCACCTCCGGCCAAAAACCTCTTCCTGCTTTATAAGACCTACTTTTGCTTATTTTTTTTCTAAATCTGCTTTTCTTCACTTCATTCTTCCACTTCTGGCTTTGGCACCTGCACTAACTAACTGGGGGCTGCTTACTCCTACTGTACAACACTACACACCTACACATCTCTGCTGCACACCTTGTTTGCATGTGATTGCTTTGTTTAAGCGCTCATTAGAAGTAGGAGCTCCTTCTCTAGACTTGCTCATAACTGCTACCTCTTCAGCAACTGGATTAACCACAAGTAAGAGATTACCATATGTTTTCCTTTTGTATCATTCATACTGACAGCATTAAACTGATATAATCCAGCACTTGGCACATTCAAGTTACCATCGAAGTGTCAACTATATTTTATATTAACTAATTTATCTATATATTTATTATACATTTATAATAGAATATAATAGGTTAAATTTTAGTGTGATAACCCTTTGTGAGCTGGATGGTACCACCCAGAGACCTTAATTGATGTTGGGTTTGTTTAGATTAAATTCATTAGGGTGACTATATCTGTATATTTTCTTTCCTAACAAATAATTGACCCTCCCTACTCTACGGGAGATACTATTATCTCTAATTATTAACTCTGAACTAGCTTAATCGGGAATAACAGTACCTGCGCCCCATAAGGAATTTATGGGGGCTAACAGATTTTTTATTATAATGAAAGCATAATTATGTACCTAGCAATGAAAAGAATAGAAAAAAAGTCTACATACCAACAACCAGAAGGAAGTTCACAAGACGAAATACTGGAACGTTTTTCTTTCGACTCTTCAGTCGGCCTGTTGAATCAGAAAAGGGGATAGAATTGTCTTGCTGGCCTTTTATAGGCTAGCTCAATGCGTGGTCGTGTCATTTGTCAGAAGAAATGCGTTCGTTATTTAATTGCAAGCGAGGGACGCGTTTTTTGATTGGCCTCGTTCAAACAGATAAATATTTAGCGTCTATAAGGGGTGTCTCGAGTACAGCAGCATTAACAGTGAATCAGGGTCGGTTTTAACGGTAATAATAGCGGTATCGTTTACGGTCGGTAATAGTGCAAGGTGACATGACGATTGACATGTTATATAACATTTAATACTTCTGAAAATTTCGAACATGAGAATACGTTTCAATAAAGCGATAATATTAAAGGACTCTTCTTGGGAATAGCATTTATCAAAAAAAAACAATGTTTATTGTGACAAAATTAATAAAGTTCATCAAATTAAGGCTTACATTGAAGCTTACTAAAATTAATAAGATATTTGTTAAAAAAAGGAAAAAAACCAACCATTCAATATTTCAATTAAAGAATAGAAAAAAAAATAGCTTTAACATCACCAAATAGTTCTCTTCGTTTTATCTTCATCCGTCATCGAAGATTTCCAACAAGCACCAAAGCTTCTAAATATTGGAAATGGCTTCTAAATAATGGAGAATGGTAAGCTCGCATAAAAAGATTTCGTTGTAGGAAAATCCAATGAAGGATGTTTATGGTTCCAATAAATGATGGCTTCAGTCCGAATAAAAGACCCTATTAAAAATATTTAAAAAAAAATAAACCTCTAGCAATTAAATCCAACTATTTTCTCGTATTCTTAGTAGTCAAAATGGAAAATCAAGATGATATAAAGAAAATATAAAAGTTCATTGTCCGAACGATATTATTTATAAAGCCAAAAATCCAATATATTTATACAATTTATTGAAATGTACTTTCTAACAATTAACCAATTATTTAAAAACAAATCGATTAAGTAATTACTATCACACTACTTGGTCAATAATATCAAAATTCTCAAGAAAAACAGGGAGGTATAAGTAATCCACAATACGAGACTGCAATAAGGAGCAACAAAAATAGGAATTTATTTTTGTATACATAAACAATGATAGTCAGGAATGCTAAGTCTAAATTTATTTTTTGAAAATGTAGAAAGATTTAGCTAATGGTAAAAGATTTAAAGAAAAATATGTCACGTGGGAAAATTGTTCAAATCCTCCAAATCGAGATACTTCCAAACAAATATAATTCAACGGTAATAAACCATGAATTGCACCAAAAATACTTCAAAAACTAACACCAAAAGGAAGCTATATTTTAGTGTAACAGCAATATCCAACACGAGGTTGCAAAAAAAATTAATAGCAACCACACCAGTACAATTTTTGACCACGAATAAATCAAAAAGTGACCTCTTAAAAATGTCCGTTAGAGTGATAATTCTGAAAAGGTCAAGAGGGGACGATTCATCTTCCTGGAACTCAGTAAGAAGGCGGCACCTTTAAATTATAAAGTACCGAACAGCTAATAATTTAGGCACAAGAAGAAAAGTAGAGTTCAGCTGAAATTCCAACATCCTACCCACATCCAGAAAATAAATTATTGATTTTACAAAATACATAATTTCCCAAATCACAAAACTCAACTTAAATTGCATTTTATCAAAGCGAGACAATTAACAATTCGAAGGGACAAGAAAGAATAAACAATAATAGATACAATTATGAAATTTATGGTACTAACCCTTACTGTGTGAAAGTTCATCTTATTCAGAACTTTTAGTTGTTTATTGTTCTGAATAATAGATATAACTACGAGTAATTTAAAAACAGTCCAGAGTAAGCGTTCTTACTACTACACTACATTTTGTAAGGTAAACGGGCAAGACGGGTTTTAGCTATGCGTACATCCAGTTCGACTAGACTTAGTAATGGATATTCTCTTGACAGACAGAGAATTTGCGAAGTAATCTTTAAACTTTTATAATTACCAGTTAAACTATTCCATAAGTAGAAGTTAGAAGTTAATGTGTAAGTGTCGTGGTTTTGTGAGTGAGTGTTGTATTGATATTATTTATAAATTTTCATGTTTAAATATAAAATAAAGATTCATTTTGACTAATCACACTTTCATTTATATACAAATTGTACATTTTTTAATCATATATTTCATATTACAATAATGAAAATAAACATTTTAAAAATTATTTTTTGGCTTACATTTACTTTATGAGGAGGTGTACAAAGATGGCACCACTTATGTCATTCGACTCCCCTCGGCCAACCGAGTCGAATGACCAATAGTTACTTCAATGGCTCAACTTTACACCTTATATTTGGAAAAGCTTCCACAAGAAAATGTCAACGCCGTTAGTAGATACACTTTTGAAGCAATTTTTAAACAGGAAAATGTGTCCGAAGAGGAATACAAAAAGCATGTAGAAGATAAAGAAAAAGCCAGAAAAGAAAAAAACGACAACAAAGAGAAGGCAAATGCAGGAGAAGTTTATGTGTTCACCCCACATTTGCAAGCCGTACAACTGGCTCCTTTTACAAAAGCAAGCGCTTTTTATTGCAGGAAAAAATTAAATGTACATAATTTTACTATGTATAACCTCTTTAATCATGATGTTACATGCTACTGGTTTGATGAAACTGCTTCTGATCTTTCATCTTCAACATTTGCGTCCTGTATTGTCGATACATTATCTACACTTCTAGATCAAAAAAGATTACCAGTTATACTTTGGTCTGCTGGGTGTAACTACCAAAACCGAAGCACAGTTCTATCAAACGTCCAGTTGATACTAAGTAAAGAATACGACGTCACCATTGAACAGAAGCTTTTAACTAAAGGTCACACCCAGATGGGGTGTGACTCAGTTCACAGCTCCATCGACGCACTCCAAGATGGAGTGTGACTCAGTTCACAGATCCATCGACGCAAAGTTGAGAAACAAAGATATATCCCTTCCAGGACAGTATTCCGATATAACCAAAGAGGCAAGCTGCCATATAAAAGCAATTTTTTGACACACACGTTTTTCAAAAATTTTTCTGAGAAGAGTTTTCAAATATATGATTCGATAAGACCCGGAAGGGTAGTTGGGGATCTTACTATAGTGGATTTGAAAGCAATTAAATATTGTAATGAAGAAATTTCCGTAAAAACACATTTTGATGGAGAGTATGCTCCACTTCCTAGACGTCAAACAAAGAACATTGTTGATTGTTCGCTGAAAAACGCCCCACCTCTCCACCTAGAGAGACGAAAAATTTCCAAATCCAAGTGGCAACATCTTTAGGAACTGAAGAGTGTTCTGACGTTTGACTGCCACTCATTTTACGACCAAATACCTTATGAAGATTCAGATTAATGATTATTTCGCCTCAAATTTTATTTTCATATTTTTCTAAATTTAGGTTTATAGAATGTCTCTTTGTTACCTACCAATTATTATTTTAAGAGAAATGCCAGTTTGTTTTATTTTATTATTTAGATATGCCGCGTACGGAAAAAACAAGGAATGTCCGTACGAAGAAAACGTAATAAACAGGGAATGTCCATTTGATCTTTACATAATTATTGTATTACCATTTTGCTCTGCGTGTCTTTCAGTCATCGAGATAAAGTAATTACAGCAGGTCGTTTTGTTTTTGTCAAATAAAATGGCTGATAAAAAGGTTAGAAGAATGTAAGAGGTAATGAAAAATATTCGATTACAATCGCATGAGTTTGGAGTGTTTTGTAACTGTAAGAGACTTAAATGTATGGAAAAAGTAAGTGAAAATAGTATAAGGGACATTTAAAACCATTTCAATGGTTTGGGTTCCCACAATGAACAGAATTCCTATTTATGTTCGTTAATATCGCTCGCAAAAATCCAGAGGCTTCGGCCAAGAGCTCCGGAATGTTTTGCAAAATATAACGACAGCAGCTACATGTATCCGGTCAGAATAAAGAAAGACAATAATTTTGATGAAGTTCAAGTTTGTGCTAAATTCTGTTTAGCTGTACATGGTACATCTAAAAGTAAATTAGAGTACTTACAGCGCTCTTTGAAAAATTCGGGGGTTGCGCCAAAAGATAGAGGCGGGAAAAATGACAAAAGGCTAACAACTGATATCTTGGACTGTGTAAAATCATATATTGCAGAGTCACTATAGCTTAAAAGATAATAAGAATAGATATTATTTGCCCGAAGATCTTAACATAAAGAAGATGTAAAGAATGTTAGAGATAAATCCTACTAAAAGAATATCTTACCAAATATATAGGAAAGTGTTTAAGAAGAAATTCAACATTGGATTTGGCTATCCTAGGACCGATAAGTGTAGCCAGTGTGATCAGTTCAATGTACTGATGAAAGCTGCTGAGAAGATCAATGATAAGAAAAGAAATACCCGAAAAAAAGCCCGAAAGGAAAAAGAGTTTGAATGCATAGCTATGGACTATCATATATAGCCAAAAAAGGCGCCAATGAAGTATGTTCCTTTCTGTTTGACTTTTGCATAAATCACTTACCCCGTGAAGTGGAAAAGTTCCACATCTTCTGTGATGGAGCTGGTGGACAAAATAAAAATTATGCTTTTATACGTTTCATTCATTATTTAGTTAATGTTGTCAGACACTTCAAGTCTATTGAGGTTACCTATACAATCCGTGGGCATTCTTATTTGCGATAAGAACATGGGACTAATAAACACGAAGGCAAGAATGGAACTCCTAGTGACTGGGAACAAAATATTATCACAGCCAGGGAGAAATCAATGCCGTTTAATGTGACATCAGTTAGCCAAACACATGTTAACCAGTGGACTGACTTCTTCTCTGACAAGTACACCAAGAAGTGCCCATTTCCAGTCCAAAAAATGAGAGAATTCCGAGTCACAAGAGACCATCTCCGAATGGTATCGCATCGAGACACCTAAAACGGCAGTTACCTTCAATTGCCTATCATCTCCGCAAATCAATGTAAAAGTTTATTGCCGAATGACAGCACCGACAACAGCCACTTTGAATTCATGTTGCCTCAACCGTCTTATAACAGTTTTATTCCCATAGATCGTGACAAGTACATAGACCTTATCTTTTTATCTAAATTTTGTGAATCAGAAGAAGCAAAAAAGTTGTTTGCAGACATTTCCCACATAGATAAGCTTAAGAATAAAAATAATCAAGTGGTCCAGGAACCAGGAGCTTCCCAGCGACAAACTACTTCCAGCGAAATGGTCACTAGAAAAACTTTACAGGGTGTACGTAAGAGAGAGAAATCTTTTTTTTTTACTTGAGCGAAGTTGTTGATTCATTCAAATTTTTGTTCTGGGTTACAGCTAAAAAGACTGCTTAACTAGAGATTTATAATAATTTTTGTTTTGATTTTTAGCTCAGAAAACTACTAAAAGCTAATTAAAAGTATTTACGGACCTTCCCGGTTTTCACCCATAAAAGACGGATGTCGAATTATTTACTTGAAATAAAAAGACATCTAGCAGATCCACAATTTAAAGTTGTTAATGAACAAATAAATCTGGGAAGTTCTCCACTTTTAAAGTGTTTGCTTTGATTGATTCTTCATTTTATACATAGATAAGACGTAATTGTAACACAAATATATTGTTATTGTAAAGATCAGCATGATATAGTTTTTTCCTGGTTTTTCTATATCATCACATCACAGTTATACTAATCTTAGAGGGAAGTACATCCAGGATAATCCCTTAGGGTCATAACATCTAGGCTTTAATATTGTTATGTCTTATTATTCCATACTTGGTCTAGCCTTATAACTACCTAATAAACATAAGGTACCTAGCTACAAACAAACAAAATGTAACTTCAATATGTCAATCTGGCGATGCTAAGTCTAGCGAAACGGCTGTCATTTAAAGTTAAGAAAGCAATTTTTTAAATAAATATTGGAAGTTTTGGTAAAACGAAGAATTTTTCATTATTCTTAATACAGATGAAATGTAATCCACTCAAATTTATCTAGAATTCATGTCATATGTACTAGGTCTAATGACAAATTTTCACACATTATTTCAAGCGGACAAACCACTTCTACATAAATTAAAACTCGAAACCGAAAAACTGCTCATAACAATATCTTCTAATTTAATAGAAATTGATGTTATTAGAAAAACTAATATTTTCCAATTAGATCATAAATATAAAATATAAATATATATCTCATGCAATCTATTTAAAAAGATCGACCTATAGTTATTCCATTTAGGAAGTGGGAGTTACACGAATTACCCTCAATTACTAAAGGTACAAGACATGAAGTTTGGGCTGTTAAAACTAGTACTTCAGTTGAAAGACCTCGTTTTGTTATTGTCTTCTTTCAAACAGATAAACGAAACTCGACTACAGCTGATCCCACTTTATTTGACAATGCCGACGTACAAAGTGTGAGACTGTCAGTTAATGGTGATTATGGGCCTAATGAAAGAATGAAATTGGATTTTGCTAAAACTGACTATAATGAAGCATATTTTAACTATACTGAATTCTATTCCAAATACACCAATTCCACACAGAAGCACCCCCTGCTGGATTATTCTTCTTTCAAGAAACGAGCATTATTCATTATCGATTGTTCTAAACAGGAGGAAAGCATGAAGGCATCTACAGTCGATGTGAAACTTGATATTAAAGCAAACATAGGTTTTCCCGAAAATACCAAAGTCTATTGCATCATCATTCACGACTGCGTGATGGAATACTATCCCCTCACTGATTAGAGTTAGTGTTCGAGCAGACGTTAACATAAGAGTAGCTTTTGTAGGCATTCAAGGCTTTGTGGTAGACGTACAATTCATTGTCAAAGAACTCACCATAGAAATTAGCTTTAAACGTTCACATTACATATTTTTACCTCCACAACCGGATTCCACATTAAGTAGCGCTGATAAAAAGACCGCATCTTTGGAAAAGAATGTGCATGGAATTAGATACTCTTCAGGAGATGTGGAATATTGTAAAGTAAATGAAATATTGGAAATTCAGAACAATAAACAACTAAAAGGTTGAATTAACTTCCACTATTTATAGAATAAATAGTGGAAGTTAATTCAACCTTTTAGTTGTTTATTGTTCTGAATAAGATGAACTTTCACACAGTAAGGGTTAGTACCATAAAAAATATTGGAAAGCAAGCTATTGTATGCCGCAGACTACACTTACGTTCGAGGACAACAAAAAACAGAATTTCTTCTCAAGAAATGCCACGTTTTCACTGTTTTTCCGCACATTATTGATGTTACCAAATTTGATAGCACCTCTTGTGAAACTGGAAACTTTGTCAAGGATCCAAACCCCTGCCACGACCTATCTGGACCATTGTAACGAGTTATTTTTTTTTTGACACCGAATCGAGTTAATTTTTATTTATTTTTCCGTAGCTGTTTTATTTTACTGAAATGTTCTACATAAGTCGTTACTTACCTTCGGATCCTTCCTACTACCGCCTAGATTTTTTTTTATTTTGAATTGTATTCTAGTATTAATCCGGAGGTACGCAAATTTGCATTCCACTATGATTTATCCGGTTACAATATTTTAAATTTTTAAACCGATAGGACATGCGGTATATATAAGTTTTAATTAATTCCAAAAGACAGCCTATACTACCTATTTGTTTTTGTTAAACGAAAAAAAATTTTTAATATCGATACGGAGGATATAAAAGGAAAATAATTGATTCTCCGGGATCTTTTTCGGTCTGCTCTCTTTCAGTCTGCTCTTTCCCGACTCTTCCCGTTTTCTTTTTGAAAAACCGAAATACAGTGTGTGCCGTTACCGACCCGCCGAAGCTGAAAATTTTGGAGAAACCTCACCGTAATTGAAAGGTAAATAATTTTTGATTTTAAAACCTGCAATTTTCGTACCTTCGTAGCGGAGAATTATTTTTGTTATTATAAATCTGACCGGTTACATTAACTCCGTTTTTTTTCCCCGACTTCTTTTGTAGTTTACTTTTTTTTTGTTATTTTTTTTGAAATTTACAACAGTCGTAAATAAAGTGTGTTATATTTAAAAAAATTGTTTTTATTACATTGCTAATTAGGGGATAATAGTATTTCGCTGGTCCTAAACTATATTTAGAACTTGATTTTTTTTTCAATTCGTTTTATATAAAATTATGCTCTGTGTGTCGAAACTCTGGTAAACTTTAAATACAATTTTTGTTATTATTTTAATTCTTTTTAAGAAGTTTACCGGTTACAATTAAAATCTAAAGGGTATCTCGAACTTGGCAGTGGCTCAGTTACAACTCGTTCGTTTACCTGCCAAATTTAAACCGTTTTTTTTTCCGGTTTCATCAACCAAAATATTTTTTTTAAATCGAAATCACAGCTTTTAATATAAGATCTAAAGGGTATCTCGAACTTGGCAGTGGCACAGTTACAACTCGTTCGTTTGCCTGGCAGATTTAAACCGTTTTTCCCGTTTCATCAACCAAACTTTTTTTTTAATCGAAATCACAGTTTTCGCTTTTAATTTAAAATCTAAAGGGTATCTCGAACTTGGCAGTGGCTTAGTTACAACTCGTTCGTTTACCTGGCAGATTTAAAACGTTCTTTCCCCGTCTAGTGAACGAATCTATACTTTTGCTATTAAATCGAAGTTTTCTGGTTACCATTAAAATCTTAAGGGTATCTCGAACTTGGCAGTGGCACAGTTACAACTCGTTCGTTTGCCTGGCAGATTTAAACCGTTTTTCCCGTTTCATCAACCAAACTTTTTTTTTTTAATCGAAATCACAGTTTTCGCTTTTAATTTAAAATCTAAAGGGTATCTCGAACTTGGCAGTGGCTCAGTTACAACTCGTTCGTTACCTGGCAGATTTAAAACGTTCTTTTCTCGTATGGTGGCCGAATATTTTTTTTCTCGCTTTTAAATTAAAATTTTCCAGTTTTAATTACAATCCAAAGGGCATCTCGAACTTGGCAGTGGCTCAGTTACAACTTGTTCGTCTACCCGGCCGATTGGTACCATATTGGGAAACCTTACCGTTTTGACTGCTTCTCTTCTCAGTAATTTTGTTAGTTAGTTAGTTTTACAAATAAATTCGATCACAGAGTAGTAAAAGATAGTATGAATTACCGTTTCTTCTATAATTAACTGTAACTCACTAAACCGAGGACCAGCACGAATAATTAGTAAATTAAAGTAAGTTCAGCACGACCCCTAGAATTCGCCGTAACCTCCATCTGAGGCTATCTGGAACTCTTGACGCTCAGGGTCAAGGGGCCGTGGAGCATACCACGTTAAAACAACTGACGCCCGAGATTTTAAACGAAAATTTTGTTTCAATGGTGGCCATAGTAACGCTTAGAAGGAGAAAGCGTTACAAGTTTTACTAATATTTTTTCGTACACGCCACTGTACATCTAGATATGCGCGAGTGACTATCTTAAGAATGCTAATTCAGGTAGTCGCATTTTTCTAAGCGGAGGGTTAGTTAAATATTAGACGTTGAAGTGAGTGTTGTCAAGTTGCGGAATTCTGTGCCGTAGTGTGTCCGTTCATGTAAGTAAAATTTGTGGCTATGGTTTTTTTATTACCTACAGTAGTTGACGTATATTTTCGTATTTTAGGGCTACGAAAAGACCAAGAAACTATTTGAACTATAAAGAGTTGGAAGATATTTTGGAAAATTTGTCTGATTTAGAAGATGATGTTGTTGACTTTAGCGATTCAAGTGGAGAAGAGGAATTTACTGAAATTGATAATTGCAATAGCGAATCGGAGCAATCTGATAGCGATGATGTTGATAATATAGAACCGTTACAAACGCAAGACGATGGTGGTTTTATATAGGCAAAGATGAGGAAACCATTTGGAAAAGTACACCAGTGTCTTATTGCAATAAAATCAGAGCCAAAAATATTATAAAAGTATTTCCTGGACCAAAAGGCAATGCAAAAAGTGTGTTGAATCCATTAGATTCATTCTATTTATTTGTAAACCCAGCTAAGATCGAAAATATTGTTACTTGTACTAATATATATATTACCAATAGAAGAACAAATAATGTTTCTTGCCAAAGAGACAGAAATTGTAAATTAACTTCTCGTAATGAAATGCAAGCTTTGTTCGGGATCCTATTTCTTCTTGCAGTAAAAAAAGGAAATCATGTGAACGTTGAAGAAGTGTGAGCAAAGGAAAAGGATGGGACAGGAATGATACGAATGAGAGCTGCATTTTGTTACAAAAGATTCCTCTTACTTCTTCGTGCTTTACGTTTTGACGATGTTGGAACTAGAAAAGACCGTGAGCAAATTGACAAGTTATTAGATGTATTTATACTGACTTTTTAAATAATTGTATGAGTAATTATTGCTTGGGGGAATTCGTCACTATAGACGAAATGCTCCATCCGTTTAGAGGTCGATATGGCTTTGTACAATACATGCCACAGAAACCAGCCAAATACGGGATAAAATTCTATGCACTTTGTGATAGTAAGAATTTCTATACCTGGAATTTTGAGATATACTGTGGAACACAACACGACGGACTTTACAAGAATTCAAATAAGCCATAGTACTTGAGCACTACGGTGTCAGAGGCATGGTATTACAGATTTTCGAAATTTTCCTAAGGGAAAGGAAACAGTTAGTAAAAATCAGAAATGTATATAGTGACCCTCTATAAGTTAAAATTGGAATACCACAAGGAACGGTCCTTGGGCCGCTTTTGTTTATAATCTATATAAATTCTTTATTAAATTTAGACATAAATGGAATGTCCATATCTTATGCTGATGACACAGTGCTGTTATTTAAAGGAAAAACTTGGCAAATTATCCAAAATAAGGTGGCTGTAGGCTTTACACATATTAAATCCTGGCTTGATTTACATAAATTATCCTTAAATACAGAAAAGACCTTTTACATAGCATTTTCTTTAAACGACTCAAACAGACCTACATTTAAGTCCATTGCTATCAATGACTTTAATATCAAAGAAACAAATACTATCAAATATTTAGGCATAACAATTGATAAAAATTTGAAATGGGCAAAGCACATTCAATATTTAACTAATAAAATTAGACGTTTAATACATAAATTTTATATAATACGTAGAATTTTACCACAAAACATTTTAATACGAATCTACAAGTCCTTGGTGGAATCGCTCCTAAGGTATGGTATTATAGTATGGGGGGCGCTCTATGACAATACATTAAAACAACTGAATATCATACAGAACTATATTCTACGTATTATCTTTTTCAAGAACAGACAATACTCAACACATCTATTATATAATACTAACATTCTTAATGTTCGTTGTTTATATTACCTTAGTAGCTGTATTTTTTGTTATAAATGTAAAATTAAAAATTATATGAATCATTTTTATTAAACAAGAAATACACTTAAGGGCCATTTAGTAGTTCCTTATAGAAAATATGATGCTAATCAAAGATTTGCTTCCATCTTAGCACCGAAAATATATAATGTTTTACCTCAAGCAATAAAAGCCATAGGTAGTTATAAGAACTTTGTCCCTCCTCAATTTCTTCCTAATAAATTACGAACTGTTGGATCTTCTATATTCGGATTTCAAGATGATAGGTCTTTAGTCTCGTTTGTACCTAAACGAAATAAGATTGTGCTGTTGCTCTCTACCATGAACGATACAGACGAAATTGACAGGAAAACCACATACGATGCTAGATTACAACAGAACAAAAAGTGGCGTCGATACTGTTGATCAAAAATGTGTTTTCCGCATACTAGATTTAGCTGGAATAAATTCCGAAGTTATATATAATAACACTAAGCCACAAGGATCACCACCAAGAAGGAGAAAATTCTTAACTAATTTAGGTTTCTCCCTAATGGAGGAGACCGAGCGAAGATAAAAACACTCCCCAAAGATATAACACAATTTCTTCTTCAGTTTCGGACTGCCGAAGAACCACCCCCAACGGTAAACCGAAATCGAAGTATGCAGTGCGCATAAAAATAATAGAACAACTGTTCTGTGATTCATGTCAACGATTTGTTTGCAAACAACACAGTAAAAAAATGTAGAGTGCAACATATGTCTGTATCCTCCAATGGAGGAAGACTGATTTAGACGTTTAGATATTTATGTTTCAAGTTTTGTGAGAAAATCATTTTATTTTAGACGTTTCATTTAAGTTCACATTATTTTTAAAGACTTAATACTCATTTATTTTTTTATTTTACCTATGAATCCGTTCCTTCATGATTATGTTATTACAATAAATTGTTAAAATGGCTACTATTTTTTTTTTCATTTGTGGTACCTAGATTCCCTAGTGAACGAAGCAACAAAAATTTGACAAATTGACCATTGAATCACACGCTTTTATGAAATGAATGTAAAATTTTAGCGGTGTCGCAGTGTGTTCTCTCATGTAACTTTATGATGCGTGTCCTCCGAAGGGATAGAAAAAATGCATGGAAAACTGATGTGGAATTGTAGATCCGTTTTCGACATCCTCCAACGAAATATTAAATATTCACGCATAGAAACAAGTTATAAGAACAATAAAGAATGGGATATTTTTTGATAATCGTTTTTTGATAAATAATAACGTGTGCGCATGCGGTCAGACGTCAGACGCATGCGCAGACGCTCAATATGTAAAAGATTTTAAATATGTCGGTTTAATGTACTTCTTATTGTAGTAAAACTCATTTTCATAATTTTTGAGTGATTAATTTAGTGTTACTAATCGGTTTCTCGCGTAATATTAACATTTACTGCATTCTTAATATTTAAAACGGTTTCGTATAGTAACTGAAGTGAAATTATAGTACAAAACGAGTAAAAAGTGTCTTTTATATGTTACGATTGTATCCGCACAAGTTGAAACAGCTTTGTAAGTATTTTTAAAAAGTATCTCGGTCATAATAGAGAGTTTTCGCATTCCATAGGTAAAGCAACCGTTAAATTTGACGTACACAACATTTTACGTAGTCGTAACAAATGTCAGCAGAGATTTCGCACACATAACTTGTCATGGACGTTAAAAAAAGGTAAACAACAACAAAACATAACCTACACTCATACTTTAATTAGTACAATATTATAGACGATGGAAGAAATTATTCAGCTTGCTAATTTTGGGGCAATCGAGGTTGGAACTTCTTCTTTTCCTTCAATTTGGCCTTAATTTTATGATTTAATAGTCATTTAACGGACGTCATTTACGTCCGTAATTTCGTCGTCTTTGTCGTGACACGCTAAATATTTGACGTACGCAAAGCAATAGACGTACGTAAAATATTAAAGACGTGTACGTTAAAATTGTCGTTGTAGCTGCGAAAACTCTCTAATAATTTTAAAAATGTTAAAATAACTTAAATACATAAAAATAACTTAAATTAATCTGGGAAACGTAATTAAGTACATTTATTCTATGATCCATTTAAACAGACAGAAAGTAGGGTTAATGGAAACGAATCAAATATATATTTTCAAATAACTTTAAATATATATCTTAAATGCAATCTTATATCTATATCTGCCATTTGTATGTAGTATAAAATTCACCTTCAAATATGTTAATAGGAAATTTTGAATAAAATAGCGACGTCGATCTATTGTTGCTAAGTGGTTGCTAGGGAAGCCGTGCGTTTATTTTACGTGCGTAAAGAGATATATTACATAGGTTGTAGATTGTGTGTTATTGACGGTTTAGAGGGGTGATCGTAGGTAAAAGGTTTTACAAGTTCTAAATATGAATCCAAGTACTTTATAGGCATTAGTGCAAATATATAGGATATGTTGATCAAATAGCAGTTTACTATCAAAATAGATACCGATGTCTTTAACCATGGGAACTCTGGTCAAGGAAACGTTATTAAATATATAATTTGTCAAAATTATGTTTTTATTTCTGAGAAAGGAGATTATATTACACTTTTTTAGGTTAAGGTTAAGGCAATTGTGATGGCAATATTGGAAAAAAATTGTTAAGATCTTGCTGAAGGTAATAAGCATCTAATGGACTTCTAATTAGCTGGTAAATCTTTAGATCATCCATAAGAAATTTAGTTTAGTTTTTAAACCACGGACATTCTGATATAAAACAGAAAAAGCTATAAGAAAAACAAAAATAAACGATAACAATGATAAACGTAAAGAAATGGATAATACAACAACTTATTATAGCTTATCGGCATCGTTAGAAGAGATAATTCTGATAGCGCGACTTTGGTCATCTTTTCTAATAAATATACAACCGTCTTTAATCCCAACATATTTGTATTTTTTGGTTTGAGCTTTTTCTTTAGTGGTTTTTAATCATGCCTTTACTGTGGAAGTCAAATGTTCAATAATAAACAGCTGATCTGATAAATTGTCAATTTATAGTCCGGGGGTCATAGTCTTGCTGGCGATTCGCTTAGATTTCAATGAAGCTATGATGTCATCTATCTTTATTTTCCGGTATGCCGTGAATTTCAATATTATGGGATCTTATTTTTTGTTCTGAAGTTTCCACTCGATTGTTGAACGATTTTATGTCTTCTTTGAGTTTGCTACTTTCCTGGACAACTTTATCTACCTTTTCCAGTCTATCATTAACCATCTTCATGGTAGCTTCAAAATCAGAAATGTTACCCGAACAAAAGATGACAGAATCCATTATTTCTGAATACTGAAGTTGATCATTTGATTTTAAATCTTTTGAAATACTTTTAGTGTACGAGATGATTCAGTTTCGGATTCAGATTCAGGGTCATCTTGTGCTTCATCATCGTTCATGTTTGCACGATGAATCCCTGAGATACGTCTCGGGTTGGTTGCCAATCTACAATTAGGCATAGCCAAACGGCTCCAGGTTGTTGAAATTTTGTGACACGTTGCTTGCTAAGGCCAACACACTTCCCATAATAAAAGTTAGAGCATTGACCTGTATATTTGAGAACCGGTGTCTTAGTAGTAAGTGCTATGATATTTCAACCAAACTAAATAGCAAGAAAGTGAAATTCAAACTAAAAGATTGGTTATCCAAGGTTTGATAAACTTTTTGTTTTGTTTATAGGAAGGCAAGGCATTGTCTATAGAGGTGACAAAGCAGAGCAGCCTACATTCTAGATTCTTGACAAAATCATGGCAATTTCCTTGAACTGGTCATGTTGGTGGCTAATTATGATGTAATTTTGCAAAGCCATATAAATGTATTGAAGACAGACAAATAGCACAGAATAAAAATAAAGGACAGAAGAGAAGTCACAGGAAAGCAATCTAAAAAGCCTATTGGAAGAGGATCAATGTTGACTTTTTTATAAAAGACTTTCATTAACAAGTTAATCAAGATAATTTGCTCGATAGGTCGAAACAATATTTTGAAAGACCTTCAGGATAGCATCTTCTACACCAACCCAACCCAACCCAACTACACCTTCTACAAATACCCTGTTGCTATTTACACCCATTGCTTAGCACACAAACTAAATCTAGCTTTTGTAGATGCATGTAAAAGCGTTCAATACAAATCAATTTTTTATAATACTTCAGCGGCAGTATACGAACATTTTTCAAATCCGATTCATCATGCGGAATATGAGAAAATCTTAAAAGACCTTCCAAAGAGAGAAATGAATCATTTATCCGATACTAGATGGATACGTCGTTATAACAGTTGCAATGCAATAAAAAAGTGTTATGAAGCAATAATATGTACACTTGAAAATGAAATTTCATCTCAAAAAGATTAAAGATCAGTAACGGCTTTTGGTATACTAAATAGTATTAAACAACCAACATTTATTGATCATATTTTTATTTTGTATGAAGTTCTTAATACATTAAATATATTATTAAAGCAGCTACAAGCCAAAGAAACAACCTTATGAAAAACTTTTAATATAGGTAATAAGGGGTGTTATAACTTCATTAAAATAAATAAGAACTGAATCTTATTATAAAGATTAGCATTATCAAATTGAAGTATTTGCAAGCCAGCACGGTGTATCTTTAGAACCGCAAGGTTCTAAAGGTAGAATTGAGAGTACTTAAAAATGTCTTAAGCAATTCAGGTAATGATGTAAATTTCGAAAACTTAAAATCCATATTAAATAAACAAACCTATTTAAATTTTACAAATTGTTTCAAGTAGCGGTAATATTGCCAGTATCATCTGCTACATGCGAACGAAGTTTTTCAGTTATGCGACGAATATTAGATTGGTTGAGAACCTCTATGGGGCAAGAGCAATTTTCCAATTTGTATATTGAAAGAGACATTTGTTTAGTTTTAGATTTAACTGTAGACGACTTTTCAAAAGAAATAAAGAAAGTTAAAGTTAACTTTGAATAAAAAAAATACATGTATTCGAGTCACCCTGAATAAAAGTTGTTCAATTTTGTAATGATAACTAGTCTTATTTTTGTTAAAATATTAATTAAAACAAATTTAGTTTCAACATTTTCTTTGGGTGATTAGCAATGAAACGGGACAAAGCGTCATGTCTGGACTCCTATTATTTTTATTAATTAATTTAATATAATTACACTATGTAATCCTTTACTAAAAATGTAACATGCATGTACTAATCATATACCTACCAATATATCAATTAAAATAAGTACTTTGGTATTTTTTTTAAACTCTACTGAGATCTGAGATTAGTATGGTGGCTGGTGGGTGACAATGTTTTTTATACGAAAAGCTATGTAGTTAATTTTTTAGCGATTTTGGGGTAGTTTGGGCGTGGCACCTAAAAAAAATTTGCCACCTGAAAAAATGGCGGGCTTTTTGGGTTCTATTTCTATTCCATATATAGCTTTGGGGCGTAAGCCACCCCAAAAAAAATGACTAGTTGCGTCTATGATAGTTGTCTTATCCAAGTCCAAGATAGTCATTCCTACGTATGAAGATTTATTTAACCAAATTTGCGCTTTATGTAACTTGATTGCTGCCAAATTCTCATTAAAAATCGAATAACCCTTGAAAAGGGGACTAGAAATTTTTGCTTCTGCGCCGTAACGATCATCCCATTGGAAAACGAGCCGGATATCAACACATTTCCTGACGTTTTCGATCATTTTTCCGAAGACTGCGTTATTCATTAATTTAAAAAGGTTTTTGTCAAACTATTAATAACAGTAAACAACAATACGGTTGAATTAAACTTTCAAATAGTAAGGGTTAGTACAATAAATTTTTTCACTCATTCTTTGCTCATCTCAATGCAAAGGTAAGACAAAATGCTCTTCTTGTGGCAAAATCCATGATGAATCAACTCAGGGATGTTCAAAATTTTGTATATTCTGCAAAACTTCTGATCAATCTTCTACAAACACAGATTGCAAAGAAAGAAAAAGACAAAAAACATCAAAGAGTTAATGGCATTTGCTAACCTATCTCACTATGTAGCCAGTCAAAGAATCCCTAGGGTATCCAACGCAGCATTGAATATTAAAGAACTCCCTCCGTTAGATAACAGTCATTCTTCTTTAAATAAAATCTCAGTACAAGAACGACAATCAGTAGTTAACTCATTCTCTAAAACCTCAACTTCCTATAGTCAAATCACCAAAGCTAACTTTCCCAAAAGAAAAAGACCATTCAATCAACAAGCAAATCAAGGATATGATCAGCAAGCTCATTCCAGTGCTTTAATCAGTCCAAATGGCAGGGCTTCTAAAGAATCTCCCAGATTTTCAGGTAATATGTCCCATGCTCAATTAGAGCTTAATTCGGCTAAATCTATTCTAGATCAATCCCATCGAGATTTGGTCATGACACTTATCGGAGAACTTATTAATAAATTAAAGATTACTTCCAATAATAACACTGATATCAACTTAGAAGTTGATCATCACCATATAGAAATGTATCACCTAAAGTAAAAAAGAATATCAATTTGGAGTGGGAGGGTATGGATGACTCTGGGTCAGATGATCTGGAGTGTTGATGTCCTTCCTATTCTGGGTTGTTTTATTTTCTTTCAAATTCAATTTTAATGTTCCATTAACCATTATGCAATGGAATATTCGTTCATATAACTCAAATGTTGATAATCTAAAAGTCTTAATAAAAAAATATAACCCAGATATCATTATTATCTGTGAATCCTGGCTTTCGGGTAAATTTTCAATTAGATGTAGTGGGTATAACATTATCAGAAGAGATAGAGTGGATGGATATGGAGGTCTAGTTACATTAATTAAAAAGAATATAGATTTTAAAGATATTTCTTCAAAGGAACTCTGATGTGGACCCTTTAATCCAATTTCAGCTAACTTTCTTTCCAAATTTCAATCTAAACATCCTTAATATATACTGTCTCCAAGACAATATAATCTCTAAAACAAGCTGGACTTCCTTAGTGGAGTCCCTATCTAGACCTCTCTTGATCATGGGTAACTTAAATTTTAACCATAGGATATGGGGTAGTTCAATAGATAGCTCTAACGGAAGAATAATAGTACAAACCCTGGATGATCTGAATGATCGCTATCCTACCAGATTAACCAGCCCAGGTTGTAGTAAATCTGTTGTTGACCTCTCTCTTGCATCCGTAGATATTGCATCAAAAGTCATTAATTGGACTACAATACCAGATGTTGGATTGAGTGATCATTTTCCCATTTTGTGCGGTCTAAGTATTCCCTCTCAATCTATCATCGAAATCAGTAGAAGAAGAAATTTCAAGAAGGCTGATTGGAGAGCATATCAGAAGAAATTAGATGATATATTCTCTTCTCTTTCTGAAGAAGATTTTGATAACATTTTTAGATATATCGCAGAAGTTGCAGATTCTACCATCCCTTGGAACTCTCAAACTACAATAATAAATATCACTTCCCATGGTGGGACGACTCATGTAGTTGTAATATTTAACTTTTCTTCTATTAATAACTTCAGATTATTCCCTAACATCGAATTTTTATAGAGGTAAAAAAATTCTATAGCTAAAACCAGAATATTTCTAAAATTAAAGCGTATTAACAGTTTTTAATCTTATTGTGGTTCACTAAATAGAAATTCTCCAATAAAAGATATTTGGGATAAAATAAAAAAAGATAGCTGGGTTTAAACTCTCCCTTAATCTTCAACTACCTCCTGAGGAGATTGCTAAAACCATCCTCTCTATCTCCCATATCTGTGTCAACACTGGATTATACCATAGTCCTACCAGACAAAGTGCATATGTTTTCGTTTGAAGAATATCATAATACTCTCATCACCAAAAAAGACTCAGCGGTTGGATTGGACCAGATCTCGTATTCCATGTTAAAAACTCTACCTCGATTAGGTTCTCTGTTGGTAATACAATTATTTAACGATTGTCTTAAAAAAGGTTTCGTTCCCATTCAATGGAAACAATCCCTGATTCTTCCTATTGTTAAAAAAGGTAAGGATCCATTAAGCTATAAACATATTGCTCTTTCCTCCTGTATCTGTAGGATCTGTAGGATCTATGATTAAAAATAGAATTGAATGGTTCATGGAATATAACCAGATACTAAATCCCTTTCAATTCGTCTCCAGAAGAGGGAGGGGCTGCATGGAGTGCGTTTCCCTAATCAATCTAAAGGTATTAACTGGCTTTTCCTTAAATAAATTTACAGTAGGTCTATTCTTAAACATTTCATCTGCATATGATTCGGTCAATATATCCCTTCTGTATTCGAAATTAATAAAACACAATATTCCAACCCATCTGGCCAACTTAATATATTATCTTCTATCTGAGCGTGATATATATGTAAAGAATAAATGGGGTTAACTCCATGGTCCTAGAAGAACCAATCGGGGTTTACCTCAGGGCTCTCCATTGAGTCCTATACTGTTCAACTTGTATACCCTGTCTATGTATGATCTTCTACCTGATGGCTATAAATTAATTCAATATGCTGATGACACTGTAATTTTGGTTAGTGGAATAAATTTACACAAGGTAATAACTTAGTTAAATGTGATAATAAACAACATGGACATTTGGCTCCATGAACACAATTTAAATTTGTCACATAATAAATCTTCTGCCATTATCTTTCAAAAAGGTCACAATAAATCCAAACTCCCTAATGTTAAATTTAGAGGTCATGACATCATATGGGTAGACTCACTAAAGTATCTTGGTGTTATTATGCACAAAAATCTTAGATGGATAGGTTATATTGATCTTATTTAAAATAAAGTTAATCAAAATTTAAATGTTATGAGATCCCCCAGTAGGTGAGCGACCCTAAAACACTCCATATGGTTCATAATGGAATAATCCAAAGTCATTTTGATTATGGATTCCAAATTCTCCACGACTGCCCTAAATCACCGTTGAATAGACTAAACAAACTACAATATAGAAGTATTCGTATTATAACAGGATGCATGAGATCTACTCCTATTTATGCTTTGTTAGGAGAAAGTAGTCAGCTGCCCCTTATACTCAGATGGGAATGGTTAAGTGCTAAATTTTTACTCAAAAACTTAATGCTAATAAAGAACCCAATCATTAATGCCTTAGATCAACTAGTAATATCTATTCAAAATAATATCAGCTACTGGAAAAAAAATGCACTCCTCTACAATATCAAAGAATTACTCAATCCAGACCTCTCCATACTAAGTTCTACACAGATGGCTCCGACGATATTAAAGGACGAGTAGGTTTTGGTGTTGTTTGTTTTGAACCTGAATACTACTCTAGTAGACTTTAATGAATGTCTTTATTTAACAAACGTGCACAACATATTTGCCCCGAGAAGGCAAAGATTAGCTAGAAGCTACTCTTACTAATATAAGTAAAGGAACGTTCAAAAATGACGGAAGAATGATGTATCATTGTCAGAGTGTTATGTCGAATGTTGCGCTCATGAATAGAACTGCGTAAAATAATTTTCTCATACAAATAGGCTGGAGTTCTAGTTTTGATCAAGCGAAAAATAAAAATTAAGAAATGAAGACAAAATAAGTAATTGACCTTTAACCCGTTTTCTTTAAAATAAGTTGAAATATGGTCATATTTTCTGCAATTAAAAATGAATCTACAGCAAGTATTTTGTATACGTTGGATCTGATTTTTAGAAAAATTATCCAAACAACTGGTGTGAAGTTAGCCGCCAATTTTTAGCAACCGTTTTCAGTCTAGCCGCCAAATGACCAGTGGCGTCGGATGTATATATTGTAACGTTATTTTAATCACACTCGCGGTTCGATTTATATTTATTTATTAACGAATAAACGACAACACTATTAAAAACTAAAGCCTACTCAATTTATCTTTAAAAACTTAATTTATATTCAACAAAACAAGACTAACTAAAACTATCTCACTAACTGTCCCTCCGTGTTGGGCACACGGTTATATATGCCTGTGGTCGGAATTCCAGTCGAGTCGAAAAAAAAATCGAATTGTCTAGTCGCGTAGGCCTTCCTAACGTGTCCAGTCGTTTCTCGAGTCTTCCACCAGTGGCGGAAGCATTTCGTTACACTGCCCCCTTCTTAATTCTGAACGTCTCGTTCAGGAACTGCATTGGCTACATCAGGTAACGCCTCATGTCGGAATCTGCAGTTAGCTCCTGCCCGACAAACTCCTTTCTTAAAGAAGTAGCTGTCTGCGGTTTTGCCAGTGGTCGTTCCCTTTGGATTGAAGCAGCACACCGTGATTTGAACGCCGGTGTCGCGTAAGATTACCTCGATCATGGTTCGCACTATCTTCCAGTCCAACCCATCTAAACCACATCCAATCTTCGGTAACGCCAATTTATTTATGTCGTAGAAGAAAGCGAGTTCCTTCAAGATTGGCAGAGCAGACCACAGGTTTTCATAAGTAGGCGTGTCTTCAGATGTTCTCTTAGAAACTGTAAAGTTAGAAAAGATAATATTCATTTAACTTTTATTCATAAAAAATCTCTATCTGACAATCTCATGACAAACATCAAAATCCCACGTCAACTACCAACCTAATATCAACTAATAACTAATACAACTAACAATACACTACTTCTCCGTATCGTTTATGATCTGGAATCCACACTTTTTCATTTGGATTTAAATCTGTTAAACTCTTTGCACCTTTTCTACTATCAAAATTTCTTTTATTCCTTTCCCGAATTTCTCTATCCTTAATTTTAAATGTGTTAACAGCTTCATCTGTTGTCTTTTTGTAATCACAAATCGATGGTAATGTGGATTTTAGTTTTCTCCCATAAAGTAGCTGAGCTGGAGATAAACCAGATTCCAATGGCGAATTTCTGTATTCTAAAAAGTCCTAAATTTGGATCATCGCATTTCAACAAAATTCTCTTTGCAATATCAACTCCCTTTTCAGCTTCTCCATTGGACTGTGGAAAATACGGACTAGAAACTTGGTGTTTGAAGCCATATTCATTTGAAAATGTGCTAAACATCTCAGAGGTAAATTGAGATCCACCATCAGATCTAACTATACAAGGAACCCCATGTCTTGCAAAAATGTTCTTTAATCTTCCTATTATACATTCAGACGTTAAATTTTCTACAAAAACCACTTCTAAAAACCTTGAATAAAAGTCTTGCACAACTAAATACCACTTTTGTTTGAATTTAAACAAATCTATTCCAACTACTTCCCATGGCTGACTTGGAAGTTCTGAAATTATCAAAGGTTCAGCTGGATTTGATCTACTTTCTAGACATGTGAGACACCTTCCAACAAATACTTTTATATCTTCATTAATTCCAGGCCACCGAACAGATTCCTGTGCTCTTCTTCTTGATTTAACAATACCCATATGTCCTTCATGAATTTTTTTTAGTATTTCATTTCTTAAAATTTTAGGGGGCTCCTTTCAACAGTAAACCATTACTCATATTAAATTCATCTTTAAATTTACTTAACATGCAATTTTTATTCCAATTACCACTTTTTAAACTTTCTTTTATAATTTTACTTTCTATATCATTGTCTTGAACTGCTTTTATTTCTTCAAGTTTTTTATTAGAACAAGGTAGTGTTTCTATAACACTCTGTATAAACAAATTTTCTTCTAAAATATCATTGTTATCTGATTCTATGTAGGTTGTAGGATTTCTAGATAAGAAATCTGTCGTAAACATCTGTTTTCCAGGCAAATACAACATTTTAAAATTAAAACATAAAAGTCGCATTCTAAATCTCTGAAGTCTAGCTGACAAATCTGAAATCGGTTTTTCTGCTAAAAGTGCAATTAATGGTTTATGATCCGTAATTAACTGAAATTCACGACCAATTAAAAAATTCGCAAATTTTTCACATGCCCATGTTAAATCTAAAGCTTCTTTGTCTACTTGTGCATATCTTTTCTCTGTCGATGTAATACTTCTTGATGCATACATTATTGGCTTCCATTTTGTATTTTGTAACTGCTCAATTGTAGCTCCTAATCCCAAAGTCGATGCATCTGCAGTAACACGTGTCAATGCATCTCTTTTAAAAGTTGCCAAAACAGGAGGATTAATTAACAACTTCTTTATATCCTCGAAAGCTTTTTGTTGATCATCTGACCAAATCCATTCGTATTCTTTTTTTAGAATAATTCTCAATGGAGCTGTCATAATCACAAGGTTTGGTATAAATTTCATTAGGTAATTAACCATACCCAAAAATGATCTAAGTTCTGAAATATTTGAAGGTGGCTTTAAATTTTTTATAGCAGTTGTTTTATCTGGATCTGGTAGAATGTTTCCATTCTGTATTAAATGTCCCAGAAATTTTACACTGTTTACGTTAAACTTACATTTATTCTTATTTAAAGTTACTCCATGTTCTTCTAAACGAGCCAAAACTACTTTTAATCTACTATCGTGTTCTTCACGAGACCGTCCCGTTATTAATATATCATCCGCTTGGTTAATAATTCCATCAATACCATCTAATATTTGAGTTATATTCTTTTGATAAACCTCTGGACCAGATTTTATTCCAAATGGTAGTCTTTTAAAATAATATCTACCAAAAGGAGTTATAAATGTCGTAATTTTGTAACTTTCAGGACTTAATGGTAGTTGCCAGAAACCATTTGAAGCGTCTAACAGTAAAAATAAGTAGCGCCTTCTATTTTAGCTAATGAATCCTCCACAGATGGTAATATTAATTGCTCTCTCAAAACATATTTATTAAGTTCCGTATAATCTACACATAATCTAACCCGCCCATCTTTTCTAGGAACGACAACTATTGGTGCACACCATGCGGTAGGTTCTTCAATTGGCTCTATAACTCCATCCGTACACATTTTGTCCAATTCTCTTTTAACTTGATCTTTTAACATCAATGATACTCTTCTAGGAGCTGCTATAGCGAATGGAATAGCACCTTTCTCTAATCTAATTTTATAGGTACCTTTTAAACATCCTATACCCTCAAACACTTTTTTGTATGTTAATAATATGTTATCTTACTCGATCATATCTATATTCAATGTTACAAGTCCCAAATTAGTGATTGCTTTCCTGCTTAATAATGGCAAGGCTTGTTCCTCTAAAATATACACTTCTTCCATTACTGATGTGTTTTTATGTATTAGTTTCACCTCTGCTACTCCTAATACATTCAATTTTATTTTTCCTGGTCCAAAAAATTGTTTATTTGTACTTTTCGTTTGTAAGTTTAACGCATTGCTTAAGTGAGTGCTTATGACGGTAACGTCAGCTCCTGAATCCATTTTAAATAAGACCTCTTTACCGTTTACATTTAAAATGACTTTCCACACATTTTCTTGCTCTAACTCCAAAAGAGAAAATTCTCCCAAATAATGTATCTCATCTGTTTGTTCATATACTTCTCTATTTGTTATTTCGTTAACTCTTCTTTTATTTCTGCAGCATTTACTAAAATGGCCCTTTTTACCACACGCATAACAAATAGCATTATTTGCCGGACAAGAAATATTTGTATGGTTCAAACCACATCGTGTACATTTCTGTTTACTTAAGTCACTCTTGTTAATATTACGATTAACGACATTGTCTATTTCATTAAAAGTAGAAACTTGTTTATCTCTAATAATGTTTTGTTGCTGCTTCACAGATATCTCTTGTCTTACTCGAAGAATAGCTTTATTTAAAGTCAAAGTATCATCCATTTGTAATTTTTCAGATAATTTTTCATCAGATACGCCTATAACAATTAAATCTCTAATCAGTTCTTCTTTTAGTTGTCCAAATTCACAGCTTTCAGCTAATTTATGTAAATCATTTATAAATACATCTATTGGTTCACCTTCGAGCTGTCTTCTTTTTAGAAACTTGGCTCTTTCGTAAACTATATTTTTCTTTACACCTAAATATTGTTCAAATTTTCCCTTTACTATTTGATATGACTTCATTTCTTCACGCGTTAGATTGAATGTTTCTAATAAATCTTCAGCTTCATCACCTAAACAATACAATAGCATATTCACTTGACTTTCTTCATCCTTTTTATCTATTTGAGAAGTAATTCTAAAACGTTCAAATCGTCTTATCCATTTTGACCACTCCGCTGGATATTGAAAGTTAAAGGCTTCCGGTAATTTGACTTGATATGTAACGCTGGAACTTGGAATACTATTACATTCTTCAGTAGACATTTTTCTAGTATTTTACACCTGACACCATGTAAATTTAGAAAAGATAATATTCATTTAACTTTTATTCATAAAAAAATCTCTATCTGACAATCTCATGACAAACATCAAAATCCCACGTCAACTACCTACCTAATATCAACTAATAACTAATACAACTAACAATACAGAAACCAAGTAAAGCAGAGAACGATGGTCATCTTCTAGGCGCAAAACTTTGCCTACTCGTGGTCGTTGTTCCATCAATTCGTCTAGTCGTCCAAACTTCTTTCGAAATATGGAAGCCACTCCTCGCCCCCTATGGAGGTCTTCGGCGACACAATGTGCGATGGAAACATCAGCCGGGAGCTCGAAAAGATTCTAAAGCACCTCCTGAGTAACGCCATATCGGGTTTTCTTGCGTTGGTCGTAATTGGCCATGAAGTCTCTAAAGGTGGGCTCTGATCCAAAACTGCTTGCCTCCTCCTGGGCCACGCTAACTTCATCGTTACCATTCAATCCGGCATATCGTGCGATTCGATTGATGTGAACGACTCTAGGTTTTCGGTGATTCATTCTGATACGGTAAATGACGTCGTTGATTTTCTTTAGTACCTCATATGGCCCTTCCCATTGTCTCTATAGTTTGGGAGAAAGACCTTTTCGACGCTGGGGATTGTGTAGCCATACCAGATCTCCAGCTTAAAAACTTTCGTTGGCTGAGCGGATGTTGTACTGGTCTTTCATTCGATCACTGGCATTTTGAATGTGATTTTTGGCCAAGTCGTGAATGTCATTCGTTTTTCTCTTAAGTTGGTCGGCATAACTTTCCCCTGCGACATACTTTTCAAGTGGTTTACGCCTAAACTCGAGGTCACATGGAAGGCGTAGTTCACGACCAAACATAAGGCAAGCAGGAGTCTGACCAGTAGTCTCATTGACGGCAGATCGATACGCCATGAGGAACAGATGGAGATATTGGTCCCAGTCTTTCTGATGTTATGACACGATTTTCGACAGATATTTGCCCATTGTTCGATTCATCCTCTCTACCATACCATCTGACTGAGGATGCAATGGTGTTCTGGTTTTATTACTTCCTATTAATCGGCAGACATCTTGGAACAAGGCTGATTCAAAGTTCCTTTCTTGGTCTGAATTAATTTCCATAGGAACACCAAAACGTGTTAAGAATTCTTTCACCAGTACATCAGCAACTGTCGATGCCTCTTGGTTTGGAATGCCATAGGCTTCAGTCCACTTAGTAAAATAGTCCATATCAACTAGGATGTACTTGTTGCCACTATCCGTTTCGGGAAATGGCCCTGCGATGTCAATTGCAACTGGTCCCAACATCGTTGCTCACGTCTCTTACTGTTGGTCTGATCCATCGAAGACATTACTTTTCTTATTGTCTCTTCTAAAGAGTCAGGGCCCTCTTCTTCTTCGATGGTCCTTACACGATGACCTCGTGATGTTCGAATTACGGTCTCGTGTTCTAGGGAGATTGCTAATGCTATATCCAATGATTTTGGTCTAGCTAATCTGACAGCATTCTGCAATTCAATTTCTCTGAGCCCGCTAATGAATGTATTGATTGCCATATCATTTAGGATGTCATCAGAAGCTCTTGGATATGCTAGTCTTATGATACGTGCAATATCTGCTGGGAATTCTTGCAAGGTTTCATTTGCACGCTGTGCCCGACTTTGTAGTTGTGCTTTGTAGACGTCTTGTAGATGGGCATCACCATATCGCCGGTCCAGTCGAGCATAAAGGGCCTCATACGAATTAATTTGGTCTGGTGGTATTGCCCTAAGTATGTCCGCGGCATCACCTCGTAAAGCAGCTGTCAAAGCACCACTGGTTCATCTCAGCGATAGTTTTGAATTGTTGGACATAAGTTTCCCAAGGAGTTTTGCCATCCAAGTTAGGCAATTTAAGTTTCATAAAATCTTTGTGATCTTGGGCGTATTCCTTCTTGATTGGCTCTTTCACAGGATATTGAACAGATGTCACCTCAATATCGTTTACTGGCTGCGAACTCAAAGCACCGTTTTTGACAAGTAATTCTAGCTCTTTCATCTTATCTTGAACATTGTCAAATGTTTTAGAGACTTGTGTAAACTTTTCTTCAACTTTCTCGAATTTCTCTTCTACTTGCCCGAATTTTTTTTTTCCACTTGCTCGAACTTTTCTGCAAAGGATTCTTTTAATTCTTGAGAGTTTTCGTTGAGCTTCTCTTCTATTGATTCTTTCAGATTCTTCGAATTATCTTCAATCCTCTTAAAGAGTATCTCTTTCGAAGAGTGGAACTATAAAGTTTCTGCATCCGTACCCTCTTTGATTAGGGCAGCATTCAATTTTAATCGAAGTTCAGCTTTGGTGCCCGTAGAATCTTTATCCCTTTCCACTAATTGTTCTTTCAATTTTACCAATAATTGTTCAAGCTTAATTTTTGTGTCTTTAAGTCACTACCGAAACTGAAATAAAAGTCTAAACACAAAATACAACGAACGCGAATCGCGAAAAGTCACTAAAATTGTTTATGAACAAAGTTTTGAACCACACCTGACACCAATGTAATATTATTTTAATCACACTCGGGGTCCGATTTATATTTATTTATTAACGAGTAAACGACAACACTATTAAAAACTAAAGCCTACTCAATTTATCTTTAAAAACTTAATTTATATTCAACAAAACAAGACTAACTAAAACTATCTCACTAACTGTCCAGCCGTGTTGGGCACACGGTTATATATGCCTGTGGTCGGAATTCCAGTTGAGTCGAGAACAAAATCGAATTGTCCAGTCGCGTAGCCCTTCCTAACGTGTCCAGTCGTTTCTCAAGTCTTTGACCAGTGGTGGACGCGTTTCGTTACAATATTTAATATATAAAAATAAATAAAAGTTGATTAAATGAAATCTTCCTATAATTTTGTGTAAGAACTTTTAATAAAGAAAGGTTTATGAACTAAAATATCATAAAAAGCCATCTGTGTTAATATGTAAGACGAAGTGAGAAGAGCGGAAAAAAGTTAAATGACCAAAGGAATAATTTAGCCAAATTAATATTTTCACCATAACTTCATTTTGTTCTTAAAAATCTCCTCCATGAATTTTATGGAATCGCAAGCCGTCTAAGGGGTAGAGTGGGGTCATCAATATAAAGAAATTTTGAAAAACATAAAGTGATTTCTATTAAGATTACAATAGATACATATTATTTTGATAACAAAATGTTACTAAAATTGGAAAATATTTTTTTATCAACTTTTGCCAGAAATAATCGATCCTCGCCACACGCGTGGTATGCCACTCAAGAATCCATATATAATAAAATCCACAAAGTTATTGTTAAAACAAATAATTGTGTGTAATATCGAATATACGATTATCCTACCATAACACTAACGCTTACACAAACTTGCTGATGCGCGTTATTTTCTTCAGATAAACTAAAGCTACTTATAGACATACCAATTTTTGAAGGTATTGTATCGTTTATTTATTTTTACTAGTCTTTTTAATTTATTTTTATACTATTTAAATCACTAACACTGTTTAATTTATATAACACAATTTATTTACAATACTTTAACTTATGTAAGACAATATTTCTATTCGCATTTATCTAACAACATACTACTAACTAACTAACTCAAAATATTCAAATCGGTCCTTTATATAAGTAAATATTGTTCGAGTATATTCCAGTCTATTCTGGGAAGCGTCTCGATCATTCGATCGCTTCGCTCATCAAGCGCCGTTGAAAGAAACATATTCTGGAATATTCTCGCGTCTTCTGTCTGCTTCGCGTCTGGGTCATAGCGCCAGGGGCGTACTCGCACAACATTGCCCCCTCCTTAAGAGATAGTTCCTCCTGGGACTTTTAAGGAATTGAGACTGGATGGAGATACTTGCAACTGAATCCAGGTCTACAATTTCCAGTTGCATGGAAATAACATGGAATGGTCTTTGATGTCAGCTGGACACGGGGCGAATGGCTGCATACCAACACTTGGACTTCGGTATCTTGAAAGATTACTTCCACCATATTTCGGATGACCCTCCAATCCAATGAGTTGCACTCTATTTTCGGCATGGCTAGCTTCTGTATGTTGGACTCCAATACGTGCTCTCTCAAGTTAAGTAATGATTCCCATATATTTCGATAAGTGGGCTGGTCTTGGTAGGTATTCTTGGTAATCAGATAGAAGAGGCAACGGGAATCATCTCGAAGTATCTAAGCCTTCCCAGTGGCTGGTAACTGATTTCGAAGTTCTGACAATCGACCAAACTTCCTTCGAAAGACAGACGCTAATCCTCGGCCGTCGCTGATAGTGGCGGAAACACTATGGGCCAATGAGTAGTCATCAGGAAGTGTGAACAGGTCTCGCTGTTTCTCAATAGTCACGCCGTATCTAGCTTTCCCAGTACCTCCACATGCACTCATAAATTCTTCGAAAGCAAGGTCGGGTGAATCTTGGACTTGATTTACGACTTCTTCTTCCTGATCATGATCTCCTTCAAATTTCGCCAGTCGGTTTCGGTGTACTACCTTAGGTTTTCCATTCGGGGTCTTTATTATACGGTATATTACGTCAATGATTCTTTTCTTGATAAAGTATGGACCCTCCCAAGATTGTTGTAGCTTTGGTGAGTACCCCTTCTGTCTTTTTGGGTTATGGAGCCAGACTTTGTCACCTTCTTGGAAACATCCCTCTATAGCTTGGGTATCATACCGTTGCTTCATCCTGTCACTGGCAACTTGGAGATGGGAGCGAACCAAATCATGCATGTCGTCCATTTTTCTTCGTAACTGAATTACATAGTCTTCTCCAGCTATATCCTCTCCAGGTCGGCATCCAAACTCGAGGTCGCATGGTAACCTCATCTCGCGTCCAAACAAGACTTTTGCTGGTGTTTGACCTATTGATTCATTGACGGCGGATCGATAAGCTATTGCAAAGAGCGAAATCTATTGGTCCCAGTCTCTTTGGTGATTGGATATTATTTTTGATAGATATTTGCCAATGGTTTTATTCATGCGTTCTACCATTCCATCCGATTGTGGGTGCAATGCTGTAGTTTGTAGCATTTAAAAATTTCATATTTTAATTTTGTTATCTTTTTAGTGAATCCAATCAAAATAGTACCTTTGTCTTATAGTCATGTTAAGATTTACCTTTGAAATACAGTGTTACTTAATTACAGGATTTCTGTTTTGTATTTTGTAACTGTTTCACAGGAGAAAATCACATTCAATGTTGTACCGTTTTGTCTTAAATAATTTATTAGAGTTTTGTTTACATTTAAGTCTGCGTGCATCAGCTGATATTCTTCTTTTCGGAAGTATATACTACAGCCACTAATAAATATTATATGAGACTACAGCCAATATTATAGTTACTTTAGTTCCTTTTGAGGTTGGCATTATAAATCTGTGATCTGTGGTATACGGTCGACATACATTTTGTATTCTGTCTCACGATTGGTTGTGATACTAACTTGACGGCCGCTAGGGTTTTGAGGTTACCGATTGGCCAAGAGAAAAGAAAAAGAAAGAGCTTGAGAATATGCCGGACGACTCGAGTGACAGAGTTTTTTTAACGAAGCGTGCCTTTTTAAGAGGAGTTCACTCAGAATGAATTCCTTTAGTCTGGTGTTTTGGATTTCGGTCCTTTGGATAGCCGGATTTGGCAAGGGCTCCTTTACTCCAGTACGAGGGGGACCACATGCCCGTTCAGGCATAAGCAGCCGCCCATGTGGTAGTGGCTGTGAAATATTGATCTTCGAGCTAGAGTATTCGCTTTTACGAAGGTGAGTTAAGTTTTCATTTCTTCAGAAAACGTTGTACCTCCATTTCGAACACGTTTATGATTTAATTTTTTTGGCTAGGATTTTTTTGTATTGGCATGCTGGCATCAGGGTCCATTCCGATTTTTTGAGAGTTCTCAGTGGCGGAAAACAAGTCTCTAGAAAAGATTGTAATCCCTTATTAGAAGGTGAGTTGTTACTTTTTTATAAGCAAATTTTAACCATTTGTAAATCAGGACTGAAACCTACATTTCTTTTCATGATAGGGTCCCAGGACAGGGCAGGAGCCCCACCTAGCACTTTCCTAAGTTTAGGCAGCCTCTAGACAGGACTGTAAACCATACCGATTATATATCAGCTGTCATACACCACTTCATACTACCTTTACATGTTCATTTGTCCAGAATATTAGTTTAAGTTTGGGGATGAGGGGAAATTTGTAGTCTACATGTTCAGAAGATTTAATTAGTTACGTCAAGTAGTTGGAGTTGGATCTGAGAAGCAGATGGAACTCTAACACAGGTTTTCTTTAAGTTATATTTTTTCAAAATTTTATTATCATCATTTTCTCTATAAATAAGATTTATGTTGTTATTTGAGTTAACTATATAGTGTACACCAAAAGTAACGTTACTTGAGGGCATATAAACTTTACTACCTCAACTTAGTCCAAGTAGAGTGTGTTTTTTTCTTTTGACCATGGTATTGACTTTCACATTTTAGGATTAATATTACATAAGATTATTAACTTCAACATGGCTGAAACAATGTATAATTTTTTATGGTATTGATTCTCACAATATAAATTTTAGTTAATTAATAAAATAGAATAGGCATTATATTTCTTCGGTCTTCCACATTTTAGAGTTCGAATGACAGTTTAGGAATCACTATTATAAGAATTGCACTCATTTTTTTATTTACAAAAGGTATTTGGGACATGTAAACTTAAAAATGGTTTTCTTTATCACCTCTCATTCTTAACAGATGTATGTACAGTTAGATCTTGTAATAAACAGGTTTATAGAAGTTTTGAGTTTCATTTATGAGATTATGGAATGTTAAATTTGTGAATACCTAATAAGGTTACTTCAGTTTCCTTAGATCTACATCATTCTAAAAAATTGAAGTGGCGCTCAACAAAAAGAAAATATAAAGGTTTTACTTATATTTGCTTTGAAATTTTTTTGAAATACCAGTTACCCATAGTGCCTACAGACGAACAGCTGCCGGAGCAAAGTGTCAAGTTTTTTAGAAAATACAGGGTACACATTTTGGCGCCCAACGTGGGGCCCGAGTTTTATTTTATTAACATTCCATCACTCATAAATGAACCCTTGGTGTAAAATTTAGTACATATAGTAGTCCTGGACAATTGGTTTTCGAAATATTTTGGAGTTTCAGTGTTCTATCTTGAACATTTTATGATATAGATACCTTTTGAGCATTTTATGATTTTGGTAAATTTTGAGCACATTGTTTTGGAGCACACTTAAAATTTTATATAAGGTTTTTGCTTTTGATATATGTTGAAAAGCCTGTATCGTTTAGTAGCATATTTACAAAGTTTTGGGTATAGAGTTTATTTCTTTAAATAGTAGTAACTAAATTTTTGCAGTATACTATTACTTTTGAGTCTCTAACTTTGTATATAGGTTTGAATTTTTTAAAAATGGATGAATCTGTCAAGGCTAAGTTGTTATTAGAAGCTGAACTTAATTATGAATTAAGAATTAGAGAGGTAGTTACTCAACAAAAGAAAGTTGATGAGAAAAGAGCAATTTTAAGTAGACTATTAAAAAAAGAAGCTAAAATTCCAAATTTTGATTTTAAACAATTAAATGATCCTAATTATGATTTTGCTAGAGAACAGATAGAAATTCAAAGAACTTTAGATGATATACTTAAACTAATAACCGATTTTGAGGGAACCACTTCTGATTCTGTCTATAAACGTGCCACAGGTAGATTAAATCATATAATTTTAAGAATTAAAAGAATTAAGCTTGATCCTTCAGATCCTGAATTTCAAAACATAGAATCTTTTAAAAATGAATCATATGCAACAGCTTTGCAGTTAGAAGCTGATTTAAACAATAAAGTAACTGAGGATGATTCACCACAGTCACCTCACAATTCTACAGTTTTTGATCCTAGACTCATGAACCAAAATTTAAATACTACTTGTGTCCATAGTTCAAATGATACATATAAACCTTTTCCAGTTTATAAATTAAATATTCAATTTGATGGGGAACCTAGAAATTTGTTACCATTCATAGAAAATATTGAAGAACTATCCCAAGCTAGGCATATCACTAAAGTAGAACTTTTTCAGGGGGCTAGTGACCTTTTTTGTAAAAAAGCAACTTATTGGTTTAGGCAAATTCGTAGTCATGTTAACAATTGGGATTCATTGGTTGAAAAACTAAAGAAAGATTTTTTGGTATCGGACTATGATGATGAGATTTGGAATCAAATTAAGAACCGTAAGCAGGGTCGTTATGAACCCACAGTAGTTTTTATAGCTTGTATGGAGGCATTATTCTCCCGTTTAAGCAGATCACCTGCCGAAGTAACAAAGATTAAACACATAAAGTTAGGTTTACAGACAGAATACAGAAGACGTTTAGCTTTAGAAGAAATTGATACAGTACAAACTTTAGGAACATTGTGTAAAAGGTTAGAAGAAGCTGACATTCTCAGTTTAGCCTCTTCTAATAGTTTTCAACCTAAGCCATATAGTTCTAATCTTTTAGGTACTGATTTGTGTGATAATTCATCAGGAAACAGTAAAACCAGTAATTTTATAAAGAATAAAAATAATTTTAAAAGTCACCAGCACAACAAAAACAAATTTGTTAATAAGAATAATAATAAAACTACTCCTCAAGTTTCATCAGTAGGTCCTTCAGACACCAATGCAAACTCTCTAGTGTGTTGGAAGTGTTCACAACCCAACCACACATTTAGAAATTGTACACTTAGGACAAATAAAAAATTCTGTTTTAAATGTGGCTGTCCTGATGTTATAATGAAAAATTGCCCTAAGTGTCAGGGAAACTAAAAGCGGGGGTGAGAAAATTAAACTCCTACTCCCCTCCAGGTTCAAAAGGAGTTTTCAAAAGTAAGAAAAATTAAATAATTTTAAAGGTATTGTTAGCGAGGGTAGCGTTAAGAAAACAAAAAATAAAAGTTATTTTGATGAAAAAGATTGGTCTATATGGAAAAGTAAGGTTAAAGACTTTTATAAAAATAACAGTTCTACAGAAAATGTTATAGCTCCATATTTTGTAAAACAGTCAGGGGATAACAGACCTTATATTTCTATAAATATTTTAGGAAGAAAGGTTGTCTGTTTATTAGATAGTGGTGCTAACATAACAGTTTGTGGACAGAAATCTTTGGAAATATTAAAAAATTTAAATCTAGTTATAAATCATAATGTACATTTAAAAAATATTTATACAGTTGATGGCTCTCAACAGGAAGCACGAGGTATGGTCGATCTACCTATCTCTGTTAATAATGTTTTGCTTATAATTCCTGCTTTAGTTGTCCCTACTCTTCCCCATTTAATGATATTGGGTAGTGATTTTTGTAAAAGGTTTAAAGTCAAAATAGATTATTCAAATTCATCTTGGAGTGTACATAGCAGCTTGACAGATAGTAACTTAGATGTTATTTCTGATTTTAAAATTGTTAATGAATTTTTAGTAAATGAATTAAAGTTAGATAATTTAAGAGAACTTACTGAGGAACAGAGGCTTAGAGCTCAAAAGGTAATAGAATCCTTTAATGATATTAGTAGTGAAACAAGGCTAGGCCGTACTAACAAAATTATTATGCATATAGATACTGGTGACTCTAAACCTTTCAGGGAAAGACAATATTTGATGTCCCCTTTCATGCTTAATATTTTAAATAAAGAACTCGACGAGATGCTTCAGTTAAAAGTTGTCGAACCTTCAAAAAGTCCTTATAACAGTCCTGTACTTTTAGTAAAAAAATCTTCTGGGGAATATAGGTTTTGCTTCGATGGAAGACGGCTGAATGCTGTTACCAAACATGATAGTTACCCGCTACCCCGTATTGATCGCGTTCTTAGCATGCTCCGTGGAGCAAAATATATCTCCAGTATAGATTTGAGGAAAGCCTTTTGGCAGGTGCCTCTAGATGAGGAGAGCAAGGAGAAAACCGCATTTAGTGTTCCTGGTCGAGGTTTATTCCATTTTAATGTCATGCCTTTTGGTCTTTGTAATAGTGCGCAGACTCAACAACGTCTTGTCGACACCTTGGTTGGTCCAAAGTATGAACCATATTTGTTTGGGTATTTAGATGATTTTATAGTAATATCTTCCACTTTCGAGGAACATCTAAATTTATTAATAGAAATCAAAAATATATTGCAAGAAGCTAATCTCACAATTAACCCTAGTAAATGTGAATTCTTCAAAACCTCTTTGAAATATTTAGGTTTCGTAGTGGATAGGCAAGGGCTGAGGACTGATCCAGATAAAGTAGCTGTGATGGTAAATTTTCCCCCGTCCTACCAACAGTACTGAGATTAAACGGTTCATGGGACTTTGTTCCTGGTATAGGAGGTTTATCCCTAATTTTTCAGATCTTATGTCTCCCATTAGTCACCTACTTAAGGGTAAGAAGAAGAAACAACCAATCCAGTGGTCTACAGAAGCTGAGGATGCTTTTGTGAAGCTCAAAAGTGCGTTAGTTTCCTCGCCGATCTTGTGTTCTCCAGACTTCAGTAAGCAGTTCATAATCGAGGCTGATGCTTGTGATTACTCTATAGGTGGTTGTTTGATCCAGAACATCGATGGTTCTGACAGGATAATAGCTTATGCTTCCCGCTCTTTGTCTAAGGCTGAACGAAAGTACAGTGTAACTGAGCGAGAATTATTGAGTGTCTTGTTTTTGATCGAAAAGTTTAGAGCTTATATAGAGGGCACTAAATTTCAAGTTATCACAGATCACGCTTCTCTAGTATGACTTAACAACTTAAAGGACCCATCTGGACGTTTGGCAAGGTGGGCTGTTAAACTTCAACAGCATAATTTTGAACTCATTCATAGGAAAGGTGCTTTTCATGTGGTTCCAGATTTTATTTCCCGAATTCCAGTAGAGGATAAAACTGAGGTTAATTTAATTAGTATAGAGTTGATTCCCGATGAATGGTACATTTCTATGTGCAAAAACGTACAGAAAACACCAGAATCTTATCCTTTATGGAAGGTAGAGAACAATAGGCTGTTTAGGTTGGTGACCTCAAAAATATCTTTTCCAACGAATGAGATAGAGTGGAAAATTGTAGTCCCAAAGAAACAAAGGTTTGAGGTTATTAGAGCTTCGCATGATCCTCCAACTTGTTCCCATTTCGGTTTCTTCAAGACTTTAAATAGAGTTAAGCAATATTATTATTGGCCTAAAATGAGAGCCGACATTTTAAAGTTTGTTCGTTCATGTAGGATATGTCAGTCTCAAAAGATGTCAAATCAGTCACCATTAGGTATCATGGGTAAGGAAAAAACTGTAAATTATCCTTTTGAGGTTTTAGCTGTTGATTTAATGGGTCCATACCCTAGAACACCTCGAGGTTTTACCCACCTATTAGTATGTGCCGATTGGTTCACTAAATATACCCTTTTATGTCCTATTCGTAAGGCCTCGGCATCAAACATTGTTAATTTTATAGAGAATCAAATTTTTCTTGTTTACGGCGTACCGAAATATATTGTTTGCGATAATGGTACACAATTTGCGGGTAAAGAATTTAAGAAATTAACAAATAACTATAATGTCAAGATTTGGTTCAATCCATTATACGCTAGTCAATGTAATTTTGTCGAAAGGAATAATAAAACAGTAGGACAAGCCATTAGATGTTACTTAGATAAACATGGGGATTGGGCAAATGACTTGTCCAAAATCCAATTCAGTATTAATACTGCTGTACATGAAGTGCACAATTTTTCACCTTCTTTCTTGAACTTTGGTCGTAACTTACCGATTTCGGGATTACATTACGGGAATAATTCAAGTACAGAGGGTGTGGAATTACTTCCAGCAGACAGATCACTGTATAGTAATAATCTTAGACAATTAGAGACAATTTTTAATAATGTAAAAGACAAATTACATCAGGCATATAAGAGAAATTCAAAAAGCTACAATTTAAGAAGGCGTGAAGTACAATTTAATGTTAAAGATAAAGTATGGAGAAAAAATAAAATTTTAAGTGACGCTGCTCAGGGGGTTTGCTCAAAATTAGCTCCAAAATATTTGTTAAGTGTAGTTAGACAGAAACTTTCTAGAGTAGTGTACGTTTTAGAAAATGTTGATGGCAGTCCTGCTGGTAAGTGGCATATAAAGGATTTGAAGCCATATTTTGGTTCTAACTCGGATATTTCTGTCAGTTAGGTTTTCCTTCCTGTATGTCTATACGGACACTTTCATCTGCATAGACGCTCTGTTCTATGGATGTTATATAGCCGATATATCTGCATAGGCGATTGTTCCTGTGGTTATTTATATAGATTTTCTTTGTACATTTGCATAGGCACTTTGTCCTATGGATGTTTATAGTCTTCGCCTTTCACCCCAGTTTAGTAACACTTTGTGGTAAAGAGCGGCCTGTTACCCAGAATTTCCATTCAGGGGATGTTTGTCGTGAGTGTGGGTAAGTAGTACAAGCATTTGTACGTTATACCAGATTATATGCTCAAGGTCGTAAACGTTGTACATTATACAGACAACAGTTATGTTGTAATGTTTTTGAGGCTGTGCTCTTGCAAGGCGTATCTTGAATTATATCTTCAATGTGTTATATTATGATATAACTACGAAGGTTATACACTTCATAAAGTGAATAAACTCATGTGGTCATAGATGATATTTCTTCCTGTTTCTTGTTGTTTTGAGGACCTTCCCGATTCTGACCCTTCCCCGATTATGACTTACCCGATTGTGTCTCCTTTAAGGATGTGTGGTACGCATAGTTACCAAGTCAAAACCGAGAAAAAACAGTGAAGAAAGAACAACATTGTCTACAATTTTATGCTGATTGTGTTCGAGTCTATTTTTATTTTTTTGAGATTTTAATTTGGGGCATCTTACCAATTTTTTTGGTTAGAAATAACTTTTGTTAAGATATACTCTAAAAATTAGCTCCCTTCAGGATCTAATTTTTTTTCTAGTAGAGGGGTAGTGTAGCATTTAAAAATTTCATATTTTAATTTTGTTATCTTTTTAGTGAATCCAATCAAAATAGTACCTTTGTCTTATAGTCATGTTAAGATTTACCTTTGAAATACAGTGTTACTTAATTACAGGATTTCTGTTTTGTATTTTGTAACTGTTTCACAGGAGAAAATCACATTCAATGTTGTACCGTTTTGTCTTAAATAATTTATTAGAGTTTTGTTTACATTTAAGTCTGCGTGCATCAGCTGATATTCTTCTTTTCGGAAGTATATACTACAGCCACTAATAAATATTATATGAGACTACAGCCAATATTATAGTTACTTTAGTTCCTTTTGAGGTTGGCATTATAAATCTGTGATCTGTGGTATACGGTCGACATACATTTTGTATTCTGTCTCACGATTGGTTGTGATACTAACTTGACGGCCGCTAGGGTTTTGAGGTTACCGATTGGCCAAGAGAAAAGAAAAAGAAAGAGCTTGAGAATATGCCGGACGACTCGAGTGACAGAGTTTTTTTAACGAAGCGTGCCTTTTTAAGAGGAGTTCACTCAGAATGAATTCCTTTAGTCTGGTGTTTTGGATTTCGGTCCTTTGGATAGCCGGATTTGGCAAGGGCTCCTTTACTCCAGTACGAGGGGGACCACATGCCCGTTCAGGCATAAGCAGCCGCCCATGTGGTAGTGGCTGTGAAATATTGATCTTCGAGCTAGAGTATTCGCTTTTACGAAGGTGAGTTAAGTTTTCATTTCTTCAGAAAACGTTGTACCTCCATTTCGAACACGTTTATGATTTAATTTTTTTGGCTAGGATTTTTTTGTATTGGCATGCTGGCATCAGGGTCCATTCCGATTTTTTGAGAGTTCTCAGTGGCGGAAAACAAGTCTCTAGAAAAGATTGTAATCCCTTATTAGAAGGTGAGTTGTTACTTTTTTATAAGCAAATTTTAACCATTTGTAAATCAGGACTGAAACCTACATTTCTTTTCATGATAGGGTCCCAGGACAGGGCAGGAGCCCCACCTAGCACTTTCCTAAGTTTAGGCAGCCTCTAGACAGGACTGTAAACCATACCGATTATATATCAGCTGTCATACACCACTTCATACTACCTTTACATGTTCATTTGTCCAGAATATTAGTTTAAGTTTGGGGATGAGGGGAAATTTGTAGTCTACATGTTCAGAAGATTTAATTAGTTACGTCAAGTAGTTGGAGTTGGATCTGAGAAGCAGATGGAACTCTAACACAGGTTTTCTTTAAGTTATATTTTTTCAAAATTTTATTATCATCATTTTCTCTATAAATAAGATTTATGTTGTTATTTGAGTTAACTATATAGTGTACACCAAAAGTAACGTTACTTGAGGGCATATAAACTTTACTACCTCAACTTAGTCCAAGTAGAGTGTGTTTTTTTTGACCATGGTATTGACTTTCACATTTTAGGATTAATATTACATAAGATTATTAACTTCAACATGGCTGAAACAATGTATAATTTTTTATGGTATTGATTCTCACAATATAAATTTTAGTTAATTAATAAAATAGAATAGGCATTATATTTCTTCGGTCTTCCACATTTTAGAGTTCGAATGACAGTTTAGGAATCACTATTATAAGAATTGCCCTCATTTTTTTATTTACAAAAGGTATTTGGGACATGTAAACTTAAAAATGGTTTTCTTTATCACCTCTCATTCTTAACAGATGTATGTACAGTTAGATCTTGTAATAAACAGGTTTATAGAAGTTTTGAGTTTCATTTATGAGATTATGGAATGTTAAATTTGTGAATACCTAATAAGGTTACTTCAGTTTCCTTAGATCTACATCATTCTAAAAAATTGAAGTGGCGCTCAACAAAAAAGAAAATATAAAGGTTTTACTTATATTTGCTTTGAAATTTTTTTGAAATACCAGTTACCCATAGTGCCTACAGACGAACAGCTGCCGGAGCAAAGTGTCAAGTTTTTTAGAAAATACAGGGTACAAGTTCTTGTTTTCTTCATTCCTAAATTGTCGCAAATTCCTTGAAAGAGTTGACTTTCGAAGTTCCTTCCTTGGTCACTGTGAATCTCCAAGGGCACCCCATATCGGCAAATAAACTCCTTCAATAGCACGTATGCGACAGTTGCTGCCTCTAGATTTGGAATGGCGTAGACTTCAACCCACTTCGTAAAATAATCCATTACCACCAACTTGTATTTATTCTTATTCTCAGTAGTGGGGAACGGTCCAGCAATATCTAAAGCAATTCTCTTAAATGGGCTACCAACGTTATATTGTTTCATGGGAGCCTTTCCTCTTTTCTGAGGTCCATTACTAGCAGCACAGATGGTACACTTCTTACACCAGTCCTTAACATCATCGGAACTATTCATCCAATAAAACCTTTCACGAACTCTCTGCAGGGTTTTCTTGACACCAAGATGACCTCCTGATGGACTGTCATGTAACTGTCGTAGTACTTCGGCTACTCTACTCTTTGGTATAACTAATTGCTTTCTGTTAACGGAACCGTCATCATTTTCAATTATTCTCTTTAATAAATCGCCTTCCAAAATGAAAGACTCCCACTGAGCCCAATATGATTTAAGGACTGTAGAGAATTTTGACACTTCTTGCCAAGTAGGTCGACGAGCTTCTATCTTCCATTCTCTCATTTTCTTTAAAACAGAATCATTATCTTGTTCTTCTTTAATTCTAGTAGGTGCCCAGTCGTCGTTAACTGGAGTTGTTCGTAGTATTGCAGTTTCTTTTAATTCTGTCTTACTGCAATGAGAACATTCTTCTGGGCACGGTCTTCTGGAAAGGGAGTCTGCATTTCTGTGACTTATTCCAGCTCGATTTTCGATCCTAAAGTCGTACTCTTGGAGTCGTTCGATCCACCTGGCAATTTGACCTTCAGGGTTCTTAAACTGCATTAGCCATTTTAGGGCTGCATGGTCCGTCCGGATTAGGAATTTTCTTTCATAAAGATATTGGTAGAAGTGTTTCACAGACTTCACAACTGCCAGAAGTTCTCTTCTCGTAACGCAGTAATTCCGCTCAGGTTTGGAGAGCACTTTACTAAAATAACCCAGGACTCTCTCTTGTCCATCTTGGATCTGTGAAAGGACTCCTCCAATTCCGACATTACGGGCATCTGTATCCAAAATAAATTCTCCTTCCGGTTGTGGGTAGCCTAATATCGGTGCTGCGGTTAAATGCTTCTTCAGAGTTTCAAAAGCCGTTTGACAGTTTTCATCCCAGCAGAACTCTCTCGTTTCCTCTGTAAGGCGTGTTAATGGCTTAGCAATGTCTGAAAACTTTCTGATAAATCTGCGATAGTATGTACATAGACCAGGAAAACTTCTTATTTGATGTTTATCAGTTGGTTGTGGCCATTGTTTGATAGAAGAAACCTTGTCCTTATTTACAGACACGCCTTCCTTGCTGACAATATGACCCAGATAATTAACTTTGTCTTGGAATAACTGGCATTTTTTTGGATTCAGCATCAGTTGGGCAGCTTGAAGTCTTTTAAAAACATCTTCTAAGTTTTTCAGATGTTCTTCGAATGTCTCCCCCAAGACTATGATGTCGTCTAAGTAGACCAAGCACGTTTTCCAAGACAACCCTCTCAATACGTTCTCCATCAGTCTTTCAAATGTTGCAGGAGCATTACATAGTCCGAATGGCATGACATTGAACTGAAATAATCCAGAATCGGTGGTAAAGGCTGTCTCTTCTTTGTCTCTTGGGTCCATTTCTACCCGCCAATACCCAGACTTCAAATCTAAGGTAGAAAATAATTTACTTCCAGCTAGAGTGTCCAGGGTATCGTCGATTCGAGGCAGAGGATAACTGTCCTTCTTGGTAACATTGTTCAACTGACGGTAGTCTACACAGAACCTCGTAGTTCCATCCTTTTTCTTGATCAAAACTACCGGAGAGACCCATGGACTGGTAGAAGGTTCTATCACTCCATCTTCTTCCATTTCTCGAACAATCCTTTCAGCTTCTTGCCTCTTTGCCTGTGGTAATCTTCTAGCTGATTGACGAATTGTCTTGGCATCACCCGTGTCGATTTTATTTTTTACAGCAGAGGTACGTCCTTTACCTCCCCTTGGTACAAAAATGTTGTGATACCGATGAAGAAAATCTTTCATTTTTCTTTTCTCTTTTCGGTTTAGAGATGTACCAGCAACCGCCACCATTTGTTCAAACTTATTGTTGGAATTATCGGGAATAGTTGTCTGTCGAATTATAGATGTTACTGGTACGGAGGTTCCAACTTTGGTCTCTTTCTTGATCGTAATTGGGTGATCATTGACATTTATAACTCGTACTGGAATTTCTTTAGCGGAAGTGACCAATCCTTTTCCTATCAAATTTCCTCGACCGACCTCCTCATCATGGTTCCATGGTTCCATCATCACAGGTATTCCTTCGTCAATAGTTCCTTGCAGTCTGGCCACTATGATCGTTTCGCTTCAACCAGGTACCACAGTATCCTCCAGGACAACGGCTGGCACGGTTTTGTCCTCATATGGATGAAGGAATATTCCTTCAGAACCAACTTTGATAACTCTGTTCTTGAAATCCAGTTGGAAACCATGTAAGTTCATCACATTCATTCCTAATATAACATCTTCCTCAATATCAGCGACAATAACAGTATGCGTGAACTTTTCTGAGCCAATTCCTATTTGAACCTGGACTTCTCCAAGGATGTTAGCTCTATCACCTGTGGCAGTTCGCAGTCGTAGCCTTGTTGGTAAAAGCTTCTTACGGCTATTTATAGTTGTTGGCCGTATAATCGTTTTGGTGGCTCCAGTATCCACCAATAGTGTATACTTTTTACCGTTGACTTCACCATCTACATATACACTGTCGTCGCGGCATTTCAAAGAGGCTATTAGTATGAGAGGGTCTTTGGAAACGTTCCGGGTCGAAGCTGCCCCCTCTAGGCCGACCCGTTTTAGTTTTCCGTGGAGTAGTTTCTTGATTCGTAGTGACCCCAGGGCGTTTACATGAATTGCGAACATGTCCTATTTCACCACAATTCCAGCACCTGATGGTATTTTTCTTTTTCTTATCAGTAAAGTTCTTCATCATGTTTACTAATTGGTCTAACTTATTTTCATCTTCCTCTTCCGTTACGGACCTTACTTTACTGTATCCTCCACAAGCTTTCGAAGCCGCTTCATACTCAAGCGCGGCAGACAAGATGTCAACTAATGTTTTGTGGTGGGCTAATCGGAGTGTCTTTGCCATTTCGTGGTCACGAAGTCCATCAAGAAATGCTTCAACAGCTAAACATTCCATCATTTGTTCTGGAGCTGAAGGGTAAGCAAATCTTACCAATCTGGCAATATCTACTTCGTACTCTTGAAGTGTCTCCTCTCGCTTCTGTTTCCGAGTCTTCAACTGCGATCGGTGCAAGTTCTCCAAGTGTTCGTGACCATATCGCATGTTCAAGCTTTTCTTCAGTTGCTCAAAATCATCTGTGTCCTCCACTGGTATGGTCTGAAGAACATCCAAAGCGCCTCCTCTCAGTGCGATGGTGAGGTTTATTGCCTTCTCTTTTTGGGACCATCCGTTAGCTCTTGCAGCTGTTTCGAACTGTTTGAGATAATTTTCCCAAGACATCTTTCCGTCAAAGGTTGGGGCCTTAACACGAACAGAACTTTCGTTGCCTTCCAATTTCGGTTTCCGCTCCACGTTGAAGCTTCTCATTTCGTCCTCGTTTTTTTCTCCTAAATCTTCCATACCTTCTTTACCTCCTTTTTCCATCTCTTCCATTTGCTTTATTTTCCATAGAAATATCCAAAGAAACTTTGTTTTCCAAAGAAGAAATGTCAGCAGAAACTTTATTTTCCAAATACGAAATATCATTTTTTAAAGAAGACATATCAGTAGAAACTTTGTTTTCCAAAGAAGAAATACCATTTTTAAAAGAAAACATATCGCAAGAAATATTATTTTTTAAACAAGACATTTCGGAAGAAATATCACTCTTCAAAGAAGACATGTCGGAAGAGATATCACTCTTCAAAGAAGACATATCGGAAGAAACTTTATTTAAGGAAGAAATAATTGTAGGGTCGTCTACGAAAATATGATTTTCTGGATCTAAACCATCATTTTCCAATGATTGCTTAAGTCGCTCCAACAACTCAGTCTTCCTTCCTGTTGTTTCCAATTCACGATCCTCCAGCTCTTGACGCAATTCTGTCACTTTCAAGTCACAAAGTTTTTTCGACATATTTATTTATTTTTTTTACACTATTTATTTACAATATCTCACTTCTGACACCAATGTAACGTTTATTTATTTTTACTAGTCTTTTTAATTTATTTTTATACTATTTAAATCACTAACACTGTTTAATTTATATAACACAATTTATTTACAATACTTTAATTTATGTAAGACAATATTTCTATTCGCATTTATCTAACATACTACTAACTATATATATAGTCTTATCCCCATCTACCTTTCGGTGTAGGGGTACTACTAACTAACTAACTCAAAATATTCAAATCGGTCCTTTATATAAGTAAATATTGTTCGAGTATATTCCAGTCTATTCTGGGAAGCGTCTCGATCATTCGATCGCTTCGCTCATTAAGCGCCGTTGAAAGAAACATATTCTGGAATATTCTCGCTTCTTCTGTCTGCTTCGCGTCTGGGTCATACCCTGATTATCGATACTTGCGCAGCAGAAAATATTTGTTGGTAACATCGGAATGGTTCAAAAAGTATCAACTATTAACTAATTGTTAAAAAATAAATTTGATCAAGATTTAGAATGTTGAACTTGTATAGATAATAATGATAATTTATATAAATGTATCAAAAACAGTAAATTTAAAATAGAGAATCACAGCAAATCAATTGTCATGTTTTATGCAAATTGTGTCTACTTAGATAAAATAGATCAACCTTAAAAAATCATCATAAAAAGTTTTGCAACTGCATTTTTAAGTAGATTCCCAGTACAGTCCATGCATAAAACAGACCAAACTTATTCTCGAGATATATTTTTATTAGAAGAAATGATGTAACACTCTTGTACTGCGTCCTTCCACCCTACCCCGCAGCGATACCCAAAGCAAATGTGAGAAGCACACTCTTAAAATAGTTTAGCCGGAGTTCGTGACAAAATTATTTATGCCATAATGATAGTAGGTATATTTTTTTACCAAAAAATATGGTTAGGTAAATAATAAATATGAGCTCCCTCACCGGCCACACCAGCAACAGCAGCCAACCCTTGATCCAAGTATTTTATTGTAGGTAAACTGATCAGTTAGCATTTGGTGTTTGTGTTTAGTTCTTATTGTTTAAAATACTCTTTTGATATCATGAAGAACAAATTCATTAAAAAATCTGAAGTTTATAGAATTATAAAAGATGTTTTAAAAGAAGGTTGGGCGTTATCTGGTTCAAATAAAATAAATGTTACCGAAGAACAGCTAAATAAAATTAAAGTAAAGTTAAATGGAACAAAGTAAATGTTTAGATGCGAAATCCTTAGAATTATAACAAGAGATTCTCGTTTTAAATCCTTCTTTAAGGGTAAAAATGTTGCAAACCTAAATAGCAGTTTAACAAAACGAAATAGTTTAAAGTGCCTCCTAAACGAACGACATTTAAACCATAAAAAAGTATATCCGACATGGAGAAACCCTACTTCAATTTATAACGACTTATGTAAAGGACAAAAGTTGAAAAATAGTGAAAAAAATAGAAAATTAATTTTTAATCTGTGGAGAAAACTGTTTAACACAGAAAATATTAATTGTAGTTTCAAAAATTTCTGCAGCAATGGAAATAACTCTGTTTCCTCTCCGATTTTATCCACAGTTCTTGATAATGTGAGTGATGAAAGAAAAAGTGATTATAGTGACTTTAAATCAAACACACTTGATTTTAACCCAGCAAATACAGGGAAAATACAAACTTCTACTCCTGAGAAAGTAAGTGTATATTCCTTTCAATTATCTGTGTTTATAAGAAAAAATATTAGAACAAGGACTAATTATTCACGAAACAAGTTATTAATACATTTCCATGGAAGGCGACGGTGCTAAAGTTAACAGTGGCGTAGCAGTGGGACCCCATCAATTCGATACGTTGATGACACAGTTGTCGATTTTAACTACTAGAATGAATGATATTTCCCTGTTTGTTAACTGACCAAAATAACAAAATAGAAAAATGTACTATAATAATTGTTTCTTTAAAAACGGAGAATATTACTCTCAAAGCAAAAATTTTGGAACTTGAAGAAAGTAAATACATTTTCCCTATCCAATATGTATACTGAATTCGTTTCTAGATCTAAAAAAGAAAGGAACGTTTTAATTTATGGAGTGGATGAAACGACAGATCTCGAAAAAATTTTTCTTGAAGAAAACTCTTATTTTAATATTTGTTACTAACGAAATCGTTACCCCTATGGTTGTTTATTTCTATTTCTCCCCTTGTCTTTGTAATCTCTGCCACAAGCTTGACCTTGACACGTGTACTTCATCCCTTCGATATTGTTATAGACTGTTATAGTTAAAAATGTTAAACATTCGGTCCCTAGACGAGTAGCGAAAAGTTACAAATCTCGTATTCTCTGTAGTCGGCCGGAAAATTAATATATTGTCGCGATTATCTCAGCTCCACTCTCTAAGGCTGTATTTTGCTTTCACTCTCTCTCTTACGGTTAAGTTTGCGACATAGAATCTAATATATTTTTGTTAAGTTGTTCCTTCGACCGGATTGTGGTTGTGGTCCTTCGTTAAAATAAAAAATCTGAACATTGAAGTTAAAAGTGACTTTTGAAGTGTGGTCGTTATCGTTCTCTACATATCCTGGGTCCACAAGTTTAGTGATCAGTGACGTTTGAAGGTATTCGACAAACTCCGGTGAGACAAACTCTTTTTATTTTAAATTATTACAAATATCTCAATATCTCGCATCAAATTATACGTTCTGAATCTCTAAAAATAAATTTAATTATGGAAGACTTAAAGAAGAGACGTAAAGTCATAAAAGGTTGCATAACTAAAATTGATAACTAGGTAAATTCTAAAAAAGACTCTGAAAAAGATTTTTATCAGTTTTCTCTCAGAAAAGATTACTTATTGAATTATTTTACACAATATAAAGATGTCCAGTATAATATAGAGATTTTATGTGACTCAGAAAGTGAAAAAGCTGAAAGGGACTCTGTAGAAGACAGACTGGAAATCATTCTATGAACTTTTTGAAACTCTTATAGTTAAAAATTCAGAACTTTCTAATATTCAAAAATTTGTATATTTAAAATCTTACCTCGGAGGTGAACCTTTAATTTAATTGATAGCTATGACAATGAAGCTAGAAATGTAAGTTTGTTAATTAAAAATTTGTTAAAGGCTCCTTCTTTAGTAAAGTGTAACACTCAGAACCTTAGGGATTTCTTAACTCATATAAAACAAAATTACAATGCTCTTGATGCTCTCAATGTTCCTGTAAAACACTGGGATCTCATTTTACTCGAAATATTTTTAGAAAAATTTGATTTTGCAACTCAGAAAGCTTTCGCATATGAAGTTGGCTCAAAACAGTTACCTACTTTAAATCAGTTTTTTCAATTTAAAAAAAAAATGTGAAATTTTGGAAAAGTTAAATCTCTCTAATTCAATTGATTGTACTAACCCTTACTTTTTGGTCCATCTTATTAAGGATAATAAAAAACTTTTCGTTTTAACAAAACTTCCAATATTTATTTAAAAACTGCTTTTTTAAAAGACTCAATGACAGCCGTTTCGCTAGACAACTAGCAAAAGCCTCAAACTAACACTCACAAAACGTCTCACTTTGTTAATATACAGCAAAAACGGTCTTTTGCGAAAAATGTCTTGAAATGTGGGTTTTGTAATGATGTTTCTCATAAAATTTATACACGTGATAAATTTAAGGCTCTTAGTTTTAAAAATAGATATGAATTTGTAAATGCAAGTCAGCTTTGTAAAAATTGTTTGGGTACAAAACATCTTGCACATGATTGTGGTTCATCTTATCGCTGCAATATATGTAATGGAAAACATCATACTCTTGTGCACGGTGGTCAGTTGTCTAATAATAATGTAAGTACTTCTCACCAGGAATCAAAATATGTCAGGAACTCAAACTCAGGTTCTTCTCCAAAAGGTCGTATCTCTCAATTCCCTCAGACTGCTAAGTCACTGACGGATACTCAAGCACCCAACGAGCGAACTTCTGCTTATGTCTCTGATTGATACTCACATAACTAATCCTCATTCTCAGATGCCCTCTTTCTCTAATTTTACTCAAGAATTGAGTTCTCATGCACATTTTATGACCCTGCTCTAAATATCAATGAAGAAAATTCAATTTTAAACCCTTCATGTCTTTCAGCTCTTTCCTCTTTTAAGGAAGTATTGTTAGCCACCGCTATTGTTACAATGTACACTGCTAAAAATGAACCAGTGTATGCACGCGCTCTTTTGGACAATGGTTCACAAACCTCTTTTGTGACAGAAGAACCTATAGAAAAATTGAAACTCACTTCCTTTGATGAGTCGGTACAAATTTCAACCATTTCAGGAAGTTGTACGGTCTCAAACAAAAAAGTAAATCTCTCATTTTATGCATACAAAGGTAATGAACAGTCTATTGAAGTATCCTGTGTGATATTGAAATTCATTACGTGTAAACTTCCTCAAGTTTTAATTGACAGGCAACAAATTCCTCTTCCAGCAGGTATAAAACTATATGATTGCTCTTATTCTGAATTAGTCACTGATGGATTGATAAAGCTGGGAAAAGGGTTACCAGTTCTTTAGAATACTTATTTAGGTTATATTTTATCAGGAAGCATTCCGTCTTACTCTAAAGCATCTAAGCCAAATTCTACTTCCTCCTCGGATAATGTTTCCCTGTTTGTGCAAACTCACCCAAATGATTCTACTGAAGATGGTTCCTTGAATGAACTTCTTCAGAAATTTTGGGAAGTCGAAGAAATATAGAGTGACTCTATGCTCTCGCCTTTAGAACGAGTTGCGGAAAAAATATTCTCAGAAACCACTGTTTCTCTACCTAATGGAAGATTCCAAGTGAATTTGCTTCTTTTGTCTCCAGATGAGAATCAGAAATTAGGTGAGTCATTCACCTTAGCTCAAAAAAGATTTCTAAAACTCGAAAATAAATTAATAAAGAATCCAAACACTTACTCACAGTATAAAGCATTTATAGATGAGTATGTTCAGTTAGGCCACGCGGCTATAGTTCCTCTAACATTGTACAATAATCAATTTGAAAAAAAAAAAAATTTTCTCTCCCATCATTGCGTGATTCGAGACGACGCGGTTACTACCAAATTGAGAGTAGTATTTGATGCCTCTATGAAGTCCTCCACAGGTGTTTCTTTGAATAACATCATGCATAAGGGTTATACTACTCAGCCCAAACTTTTTACAATCCTCACTCAATTTAGGTGTTTTAAATTAGTCTTAAAATAATAAATCCCAATCAAACATTTCTGTTGAATATACTGTGGCGTGATGCTCTGGATGAAGATTTAAAATGCTTAGAACTTTAGACTGTCACTTACGGCACGAACTGTGCTCCGTTTCTCAGTACTCGATGTCTTGTTGAACTCGCTAGAACTCATCAAAATGAGTACCCTCTTACTAGCAATGCCCTCTTAAATTACTGTTACATGGATGACATACTGTATGGTTTCAATGATCTTGAATCCTTAAAAACTGCTCATCTTGAGATTACTCAACTTTTGGCAAAGGCATGTATGTCCCTTCATAAGTGGTCATCAAACTCCAATGACTTTTGAAAAGTATCTCCTCTGCCTCTACTGAGTCAAATTATGTCATAAATCTAGAAACTCAATTTGGGAAAGTCTTAGGACTTCAGTGGAATTCCTCTGTTGATAATTTCTCAATTTATGTCCCTGATATTGAACTGAAGACTTCATATACAAAGCGTGAAGTTCTCTCCATAATAGCTAAAATTTTTGATCCTTTTGGTCTCATAAACCTAATTACAGTTTTGGCAAAAATTATTATGCAAAAAATCTGGATCTCCAGAATAGAATGGGATGATAACTTGGACTCTGAAATTTTGCAAGAATGGCTAAAATTCATTTCTAGTTTACCACTACTTAAAGACCTGAAGAATCCCCGATCCCTTTTCTCAGAGGACAATATATTGAAAATCGAAATTCATTCATTTTCAGATGCCAGTATTAAGGCTTATGCATCGTGTGTGTACATCCGTACTCTTTATAATTCAGGAAATGTCTCATGTACACTTATTGCCTCTAAAAGTAGGATTGCACCTTTAAAGGTATTGACACTTCCAAGGCTAGAACTCATGGGTGCTTTGTTATGCGCTAATCTCACAAAAAATATTTATGAAACCTTGAAGTCCCAATTAACACTTGACTCTGTAAATATGTGGTCAGATTCAGAAATCGTATTAGCCTGGCTCAGATCCCATCCCTCACGTTGGTCTCAATTTGTCTCCAATAGAGTCGCCAAAATTCAGGAAATCTCAAAGACTTTTATTTGGAGGTATATCCGTTCTAAGAAGAATCCAGCAGATATCCTTTCCCGAGGAATGTCGTCTGCAGAAATTATGAAATCTTCTCTCTGGTGGCACGGACCACCCTTTCTTGAAAATTCTCATCTCAATTTGACTGATTATAACGGAAAATAGTTTATCATGTCACAAATGTTCAAGATATGTTCTTTAATCAGCTGGTTGATAGATTCTCCAATTTCTCCAAGTTACAGCGAGCCATAGCATACTGCTTACGTTTCGCTCATAATACGAAACATGCTGATAAACTCTCAGGGCCTCTCTCAGGGCGTTTCAGAAAGAAATTTCAGACCTCAGGTTAAATAAACCTTTATCTCATAAACCTCTTCTATCTTTAAACCCTTTCATAGACGAAAATACTCCTCCCCTTTGTTGGCCCTTGGCGCGTGTAATTGATGTTTTTCCTGGCAGCGATGGTAAGACCAGAGTAGTTAAGGTACTAACTAAAGAAGGAACTTTCACTCGCAGTGTGAACAAGTTATGTCTCCTAATTGATGAAAATTAAATCCATTGTACCTTATTTGTGTATTATATAAATTGTTGCATAATTAATTTGTTAGCATTTGTAGTTGCATTTTTATTTGATTTTTTAGTTTATTACGCTATTTTACTCTATTTTACTCTTTACATCCCCTTAATCGTGAAGCTTAATACTTCACCGGGGCGGAGTATGTTGAAGAAAACTCTTATTTTAATTTTTGTTACTAACGAAATCGTTACGCCTATGGTTGTTTATTTCTATTTCTCCCCTTTTTTTTTGTAATCTATGCCGCAAGCTTGACCTTGATACGTGTACTTCATCCCTTGGATATTGTTATAGACAATTATAGTTAAAAATGTAAAACATTCGGTCTCTAGACGAGTAGCGAAAAGTTACAAATCTCGTATTCTCTGTAGTCGGCCGATAAAATAATATATTGTCGCGTTTATCTCACCTATACTCTCTAAGGGTGTATTTTGCTTTCACTCTCTCTCACGGTTAAGTTTGCGTCATAGAATCTAATATATTTTTGTTAAGTTGTGTAATATATCGTTGTGTTTTAAAGACTTTTCACTTCCCAGTGCCTATGGAATTATTAATTTGATAACATTAAAAAATCTCCTAATTATTGAGGAGTCGGCTAATTTTAGACCGCGCTTTTAGTAGCTGGGTGAATGGAAGTTTACTCCACCCCCAGCCTACAATTGTATTTGATATTTTAGAGGAATTGAATATTTCTAATCCAGTAGAACCTTTTAAAGTTTTCCGTCTGGGTAAATCAAATGATATTAGCAAACGTCCCGTAAAGGTTGAATTTAATAACTCTCAGATTATATCTACAATATTTAAAAACAAATATAAGTTACCTCAGAGAAAGTTTCCTAAAATTAAAATAAAAAATTATTACACCCTTAAACAAAAAGAGGAACTTACAAAAATATATAAAGAACTTGAACATAGAAGAAACAATGGTGAACAGTTGAGAATTAAGTTTATATCAGGTCAACCCACAATTATTGTACCTACTTCTAGCAAGAAAAGTCGTGAGGAAGAGGAGAGTCCAAATAAAAAAGCAAGTAAATATAATAAAGCTGACCCTTCAACGTCGGAAAACTTCTAGTCTGCTTCTGGAACTGCCATGATTTTCAAAACCTTCATAATTTTAAACACGACACTTTACATTTTGATATTTTATGTCTTAGTGAAACGTGTGTCTGATATTGGTACAATTCCAATGGAAATTGTCGAAGGTACTAATTTGTTTGAGGATAGGTTAAGCATGCATAAGATCTTGAATATGAAAGATCGTCTGTTGGCAGAATTTATGTGTAATAACTCATGTAGTCTCATTAACGGTAGAACACAGCTTAATAGACCTGGAAACTTTACTTTTATGAGCCAGCAGGGTCAAAGCGTCGTGGACATGGTTTGGATATGTGATATGTTTCTTTCCGTTGTAGATAATTTTTATGTTTTTAATGATAACTTTTTATCTGATCACTTTCCTATATGTTTAAAGCTAAGCTACGTACTCCCCTTGTATATTAAAGAATCTTACAATGAGAAAAATCATATGTTACCAGATGTATTGAAATGCAATGAAAATTATTTAATCAATTATAAGCTTATGATGCAACATTCGAATAGGGTATGCTTTATTGAATCTCCCAGTCAGTGCTATACCAACCTTTGTTCAGCAATATTTGAAACTGTGGGACTGTGTTTTAAAAAACAAAAAACTCACACAAATGGCAATAATAAAATTCACGTAAGCGAACCATGGTTTGACCATCTTGCATTACAGCTAAAAATAACATGAAAAATGCGTTAAAATCTTGTAAATTACAAAACTTTCAGCTTAGCATAAAAACTGAACATTTCAATTTAAAAATAAATAAAATAAAAAAAAAATATAAAAATTTGGTTAAAATGAAGAAAAAAGAGTATCAGCTTCATTTAGTCAATTATTTATCAAATACAAAGAACCCCAAAGATTTTTGGTTGACTATAAGGCAATTTCTAACCAATTTAAGACATAAATCTCTTTCTCTAAATGTTTGGAATCACTTTTATATAGATATATATCCCAGTAGAATATATACAACTCTTGACTACCAAGATGTTACACATCCTTATCTCGATGCTTCCCTCACAACAGATGAACTATATGGGGTGTTAAATAAGTGTAAAAATAACAAGTTTCCCGGCTATGACGGTATTCCTTATGAGTTTTATAAAAAGCTTCCTCACAACTGGATCCTACATTTGACTTCACTATATAATTCTGTATTTGAATCTAGTAATATACCTGTAATTGGGACTAAAATTTTACTATCTATGTTATTTTAAAAAGATTAACAACGTGGGTTGATCATTGTCATATTTTACCAGTGTGTCAAAATGGTTTTCGTCAGGGAAGAGGTTGTGTCGATGGTATTTACACACTAAGCTCTATTATTCATTTTCACATAAGACACAGAAAGGGCAAGGTATTTGCTATTTTTGGTGATTTTCGAAGAGCATTTGATTCTCTTAACCACTCATTGTTATGGTATAAGTTGATTAGCATGGGTATATCTTCCAAAATCATTCGTTTTTTAAGCTCTTTATATTCCCAGTCAACTGTTCAAATCCAAGGTTCCAATGGTTTAACGAATTCATTTTATGTAACAACAGGAGTTTTACAAGGAGAGCCTTTAAGCCCTCTTTTGTTTGCACTGTTCTTGACGGACATAGAAACATTTTTTTATGATGGTGGTGCTCGTGGTGTAAATATTGACGATAGAAATGATGTCTTAACATTACTCTATGCAGATGATCTTATTATTTTGGGTAGCTCTGAAATCTATGTTGCGAGAAAATTAAAACTTTTAGAGAAATATACTCTAGCAAACGATCTAACGATTAATTTGCAAAAAACAAAAATTATGTCGTTTTCTAGGAGCAACTGTCGCAATTTTAATTATAAATTTAATTATAATAATAATCCACTTGAAATTACAAATAAATAGGACCATTTGGGTACTACATTTACATCATCAAGTCTCTATAGTGAAATGTCATCATAAAGGTAAACAAGCTGTTATTCCCATTTTGGCTAAATCCAAAATTAATACCTGGTATCTTAGAATTAAGCTTTTGAATCACTGGCTCTCAGTGTTGTCTTTAATTCTGTTACAGTCTGGGGTCTAAGATGTTATGAGCCCTAAGGGATTATCCTGGATGTATTTTCCTCGTAAGATCAGTGTAACTGTGCAATCATATAGAAAAACCAGGAAAAAAGTATATCGTGCTGATCTTTACAATAACTTAATATATTTGTGTTACAATTACGTCTTATCTATGTATAAAATGAAAACTCAATCAAAGCAAACACTTTAAAAGTGGAGAACTTCCCAGATTTATTTGTTCATTAACAACTTTAAATTGTGAATCTGCTAGATGTCTTTTTATTTCAAGTTCTTCAAGGAAATCTAAATTTTGTTTTTTATTACAAGTGTGTAGTATTTGGATGTCATTGATGTGTAAGAGTGAGGTTGGATGTTCAAGTAGGTATTTTACATAATTTGACTTATCTGGTTGTTTTAATCTATATGCTCTTAAATGTTCCTTAAATCTTACTTCAAAATTTCTTTGTGTTTGACCTATATATACAGCATTACACTTTGGATAATTAATTTTGTAAACACCAAATTTTTTTAATTTAGGTAATTTTGTTTTTACATTTAACAATTTTGTACCATTATTATTTTGTGTTTTAAATGATATTAATGCTGATGTTGCCGAAGATATTATTTTTGAAATTTCATTGGAAATACTTCCACAATATGTAATATTTTTATAACTTTTAATTTCTTTAGTTTGTTTAGGAAATATTAGGTTTAGTGACACTTTCTGTTCTTTCTTATTAATTAATGTATTTATCAAATGAATTGGGTAGCCATTAGATGTAGCTATTTGTTTTATGATATCAATTTCTTTATCAAAGTTAATTTTGTTCATTGGAATTAAAAATGCCCTATGTATCATAGAATTATAAGCTGCTAATTTATATGTTATAGGATGATTTAATTTATACGGTATGGTTACATCTGTTTGTGTTGGTTTTCTGTATATTTAATAATTTAGTAAATTATTAACTTTTTTTAATTTTTAAATCTAGAAAATTAATTGAATTATTTTCTTCAACTTCTAAAGTTGGTGTCTTGAAAGAATCAAGCTCAACCACTAAATTACGTGTTGTGTTTGATGGATCATCTCCTTCATCGACCGGAGTTTCAATCAATAATTTACAAATGACCGACCCAATAATACAATCTGATTTAATATCGATACTTTTGCGATTTCGTATACGTCCTATCGTGGTTTCAGGTGATATTCGAATGATGTATCGCCAGGTGTTAATTAATCCAGAGCAACGTCAGTTACAAAAGATTGTGTGGCGATCGAACCCTAACGAACCCGTTAAAACCTTTCAGTTAAATACGGTAACCTATGGTACAACAGCTGGACCTTTCCTGGCTATCCGTTGTATATATGAAGTTGCGAACGAATGCGTTAATCAATATCCCCAGATAGCAAATATTCTTCAAAGGGATATGTACGTAAATGACTTGCTCACCAGTGTAAACTCGGTTGAGGAAGCCAAATTTATAATTTCTAAAATTTCAGAAGTTCTGTTAAAACGTGGATTCGAATTACGGAAATCGAAATCCAATAATCCCGAAGCAATCAACGAAGTTAATCATAATCATTCCGAAAGTTCTATTGAGTTTACCAAGAATAAAGAGAGTAAGGTATTGAGTTTACTGTGGTTATGCGACCAAGAGATATTAACGTATAAAATATCTACACCAAAGGAAATTAATCAAAAAAAGATCACGAAGCGTTTAATTCTGTCCCGCATTGCAACGATATTCGATCCACTTGGTCTGGCTAGTCCCTCCATCATAATTGCGAAAGTATTATTACAAAAACTGTGGATGGAGAATTTGACTTGGGACTAACCCTTACCCAACCATATATTAAACATATGGTAAGAATTTGCTTCCGAACTAGATATGTTAAACACCATTAAAATCGAACGCAGAGTTATCTGTGATCAACCTACCTTTATTTCCCTCTAAGGCTTTTCTGATGCTTGAGAAGCCAGTTACGGAGCTTGTGTATACGTATTATCAACGAATGCAAAAAATAAACCCATGTGCAATCTTTTATGTGCAAAATCGAAAGTGGCTCCACTCAAAACGTTGAAAATACCTAGATTGGAGTTATGCGCTGCGTTACTATTGTCCCAACTTGTTTCTAAAGTGCTAGAAACTGTTAAAATTAAGGTCGATCAAATAGTTTGCTGGTCAGATTCAACCATAGTTCTTGGATGGTTACAGACGGCACCCAACTTATTAAAACCATTTGTTGTGCGAACGCCAGAAAAAGCTTTGTTGAGTCCCGTGAAGTAACGGCCAAGTGTGGGGAGTTGGCGAGTCGGTCGAAGCCAAGCGATCGAGACACATCAGTAAAATAAAACTGTTAATTTTATACGTCTTTATGTATTTACTATCTTTATTTTGTAAAATTAAACCAGAAATTAAAGTTTAAATTGTGCACAGTTGTTTCACACGACAACATCAACAGAAAAACTGTTATTTTTTGAAGAAGAGAAATCAAACAAATAATAAAATTGGCCACAATTGATTCTGGAGCATCCAGCCATATGACTAATGAAAAAGATTTCTTTATCAATTTCAAAAACTACGAAGAAAAAGTAGCTGTTGCAAATGGGGAACAAATTCAATGTTTGGGCGTAGTAGATGGGAAATTAGCTTGTAAAATAAATGAAGCGATTAATATATGTGTAAAGAATGTGTTACATTCCTGAATTAAAATCCAATCTGTTGTCAGTAAAAAGATTAGTGGAAAAGGATTGACTGTTGATTTTAATCAAAATGGTTGTTCGATAAAATTCAAAGGTAAAATTGTAGCTTAAGGAATAATTAAGCAGGGCTTGTATAAAGTAATAACAGAAGAACACATTGAATCCAATATCTGCAAAAAAGAAAAAGAAAAACAATGTATTCATGTTTGGCACAAGCGCCTAGGTCATAGAAATATAAAAGATATTAGAAAACTACTGTCCAAAGATTTACCAAGAGGAATAAAAATTTATGATTGCTACAAGTATTTACATTGTATTAAAGGAAAATTGACTAAAAAGCCATTTATAAAGAATAAAGAGAAAACATCCAGACATTGTTTAGATCAAATCTTCTCTGATCTTTGTGGTCCGATGAAAACAGAGACTCCAGGTAAAAAGCGATATTTTCTAACATTTATCGATGATTTTTCAAGATACACAACTATATATTTACTAAATTCAAAAGATGAAGTAACTAGTAAACCAGAAGATTATGTAATGGCTGTGAAAAATAAATTAAATAAAATTCCAAAAATGTTTAAATTTGATAATGGTGGAGAGTACTGTAATAAACTTGTCAAAGAAATATTTCGTAAAAATGGAATGTTATTTCAGACGACTGTTCCTTATTCTCCTGAACAGAATGGAGTAGCGTAACGTAAGAATAGGTCATTATGTGAATCTGCTCGGTGTATGCTTTTTGAATCTAACTTACCTAACAAATATTGGGGGGAAGCTATCTGCACTGCTAATTATATTCAAAATCGTTTACCATCCAGTGCAATTGAATCTACACCATATGAACTTTGGCATGGAATAAAACCTAGGTTAGATCATATGAAAAAGTTTGGTTGTGTTACCTACAGCTATGTCCCCAAGGAGACTGGTAGAACTAAATGGGATAGTCGTGCTCCTGAAGGAATATTTGTAGGTTACTGTGAGGATTCGAATGGCTACAGAAAGTAGTACAGTTTGTTTTGTAGAAGACTGCCTTTCTCCTTCATTATCAGCTTCATCCACAAAAACATCAGAAAACTGAAAATTTGAAAAGCCAGATACGGGTGAAATTGATATTAAAAATATGTCTAAAGAAATTTTATACTTTGAAAAGGAAGAGAATAAAGTAATAGAAAAAGAGAATTTATTATTACCTAAGGATCAAGTTGAAGACACAGAAACTTTAGTAACAAATGAAAAAGAAATTAGAGAATCTCCAAGAGTGAACAAAGGTAAACCACCACAAAGATTAGCATATTTGGTAAAATTAAAGTATAAAGAGCCAGAAACAATTCAAGAATTGAAGACTCTTCCTGAAAATGAACAACAGAATTCAGGCTATGGAGGATGAACTTAGATTATTTAAAGAGAAAAATGTTTAGAGTCTTACAGAACCGCCCGAAAACAAAAATATAAAATCTAAATGGGTTTTCAAATTAAAGACAGATTCTGAAAGAAACATAATAAGATATAAAGCAAGATTGGTTGCTAAAGGGTTTACTCAGAAGTACGGTGAAGATTATGATAGTACTTTTGCACCGGTAATGAAACAAGTCACATTAAGAATCTTATTGGAGATTGCAGCTGCTAGAAAATTGAAAGTTCGATATTACGATGTAAAGACAGCTTTTTTGAATGGGACACTGACAGAAGACCTTTATATGACCCAACCAGAACTGTTCATACAGGAGAAACAAACAAATTTCGTATACAAATTACACAAAAATCAGTTTATGGCTTAAAACAAGCTGCGAAAGCTTGGAACGACACTTTAAATAAAACTCTGATCGATTCTGGATTTACACGAAGCAAAAACGATCTGTGTCTTTATACAAAAAAAGTAGAAAATGAAATTTTATACATTTTGACGTATGTTGACGATTTGGTCATATGTCATAAAGACGAGACAGTTATTAAACGAGTGGGGGCTGCTTTAAGTTGCAATTTTGAACTGACTGATTTAGGAGACTTAGTATATTTCCTTGGTATTACAGTTACGAGGATGCAAGATAGAAGTTTCCTTCTTAACCAGAAAAATAAAATTATTAAAATATTAGAAGATGTTGGCATGGAAATTTCATCTACTGTCTCAACCCCGATGGACATTAGTTATCCTAAACTAGTAGATGAAGGTAATTTGCTTCCCAATAATGACTAGTATAGGCAAGTAGTAGGTGCCTTACTTTATTTGTCAACTACTTCAAGACCAGACATAGCTACATCTGTAAATTATTTAACTAGAAGAATTTCTAATCCGAGACGGGTAGATTGTAGTGCATTAAAGAGGGTATTGAGATATCTGAAAGGTACCTTAAATTATAATTTAAATATTTCTGCGAAAATCGATCTGGAATTCTCAGGATATGTGGATTCAGACTGGAGTGGGGATACCTCAGATCGGAAATCTACAAGCGGATATGTATTTTTGTTAGGAGATACTGTAATTTCTTGGACAAGCAAGAAGCAAACAAGTCTTGCATTGTCGTCTAAAGAAGCCGAATATATATCTGCAGCAATAGCGGGTCAGGATGTAGTTTAGTTGCAAAGACTTATTGAAGATTTTGGTGTTCCTGTGAAGAAACCGACAATATTATTTGAGGACAACCAGGGTTGTATCAAATTAGCTTCTAACGATAAAATGAGTAATCGAACAAAACATATAGATGCATCATTGACTTTCTCTACTGTCACACTTCCGAAATGATAGCGGATGGTTTGACGAAACCGTTGCCCAGAGAAAATTTTGAGGTGTTTCGAAGAAGCTTTGGCCTAACAGAAGAATGACCTGTCAAGTGGGGGTGTTAGCATGCTTTGCCCGGCCATCCTTTTTTAAGGTTCTATGGTTTCAAAATTTATTCATTATTATCTGTCAGTTTAATATATGTTTTTCCTACGACCACATATGAAAGTGCTAGATTGCACACTTATTTGTACTTAAGAAAGTAGCTAATATCAATACACGTATTGAAAAGTAAATATCAATACACGTATTGAAAAGTAAAAAAATATAGTTCTATGATCTGTGACATTTACGTCAAATTTATCAATAGTAAAAACACATAAATGTCAAAGCAAGGACCATTTAATTTTTTTTTAAATCTTCCTTATGTCAAATATTGTATTGTAATTGCCAATACAAATTTTTCTGTATAAAGTAAGAATAAAGTTTCTTATAGGGTTTTAAATTTTTTAAAAATAAACATATTTTTATTCAGTATTATTATTTTTATAAAAACACTTTTAGAAAGAAGAACAGTTTATTCTTCTTTTTTATATTGTGTTTATGTTCCGTGCATGTGTCGAATGTGGATTTTTGAAGTTATGTTTGTGTTTCTGTTTACAATTATCTTTGTGTCTATTATTATTACATTACTTTTCAATTAATTTCACCAACTGACCATTTTACTTTTAATTTTTATAGAGCCCACAAAAAAATTAAAATGTCATTTATCTAATAAAGAATTTTGATGTGATTTCCTGAGAAAGGTGGTTATTTGATTTTAATTAATTATATTTCCATGCAATATATAAACTCGTTTAAATTCTAATTTTTAACATGACTTACAATTAAAATAAATTTTATAAATAAATTTAAAATATTCATTATAATAAGAAATATTGGGGTCGTAGGAAAAATCGTGTACACAACGCGTTGGAAAGTGTATTTCTTGCACTCGTTACGTTTCCGCACTCGCCACTACGCGGCTCGTGCTAAACTTCACTTGTGCGTAATACTTCACTTTCCACACTCGTTATGTAATATACTATTAACTGTCATATACATTTTTGTAATATCTTGAATAAAGATTAAAGTAAAGCAATTGTTTGCCAATATAAATCTCAACAGTTATAACATCTCAAAATGTAGAGACCGATATGGAAATAGTGGGAAAATGTAATATTCTTTTTAAAATTTTAACCCTAATAGGAAAAATATGGAATATAGTGGAAAATATCAAAAAAGTTAAAATTTGAAGAGATAAATTTTGAAGTAATAGCAATTCCCAAGAATGGAAGCAGCTTATACAATTTAACTGTTGTAGAATAAAGTTTTTGAAGAAGTTTTAAAGAGAAATGTATAAGAGGAGTGCATGAAGCATATTTTAAAGTGGAAATTTTAGGGGATAAACGAATTTCCAAGGGTAGAAACCCATCATTCCCATGTGGATGGAATTTCGTAGAACGAACTTCCAACCAGGAAAATATCCCACTAAAAACAATTAGAAGAATAATAAGTATGACAATCATAATATTGGTCCATTAAACCAAAGCGATTCCAGAAGATTTCAAAAAGATTTAAAAACTATATCTGAAGTAGACACACTGACACTACCATTCAATAAACAAGGTTAACTTATCACATTTCAACATAAAACCGAAAAGCATGGAACTAAAGAAGAAAGAGAAATACCTAACCACAAGTACTGTATCATAGAACTATGAAAATTTATCATTAAAAATGAAGTCTATTTGTCAAATTTAAGAAAAGAAAAGAAGAAGAAAAATAGTAAAGAAATTCACGTTGTTGACAAAATATTATTTTTGAGACTAAGGAAAACATAACTTTCGACGGTCTAAGTTGTTCATTAAGGCAAATGATGTTATCATCTAAAAGGGCTGTATGTATCTCAAGGCTTTCTAGCAAATTTAATCTAAAACTTTTATCGCAAAAATGCAGTAAATCTACCCTAAAAAGTTCACGAGAGTAGTTTTCAGAAAGGATGTGATTCGCAAACGATGAAGGAGAATTGAAATGTTCAAATTCCTGGTATTTCTTAATAAAGTTAACATGTTCAGAGAGACGTGTTTCAAGTCTACGTTCGCATTGACCAATATAAACTGAATTGCAATCAGCGCAAGAAAGTCTATAAACTCCCGATTTATGTAACTTGGGAATAGGATCTTTATTATGAACTACAATGGATTTAAGTGAGTTATTAGTCCTGAATACAAACTCAACAACAAATTGTTTAAAAATCTTCTGTATTTTATAGGAAATATTGCCAGAGAAGTGAATGGAACCTCGAAAATTCTTAATAGAAGAATCTGTAACATTTAAACCATTGTGAAAGGATAACTTGAACTTAATAAAAAATTTTAAGTACAATTTTTGTATGATATGTAAAGGATAATTGTTAACTGCCAATTGCTTAATAACATTTATCTCATCCACAAACTAGAATTAGAAAAAGGTAAGGAAAAACATCTATGAAAGACACTATTAAAATCTGCTAATTTATGTGAATATGGGTGGCAAGAAAAATAATCTATGAGTCCATCAGTTGTAGTAGGTTTTCTTTATACTCCAATGTCCAAACGGTGCAAAGTAGTATTTCTCGAAATCATAATATCAAGAAAAGGGATATTGGTTTCAAACTCAACTGTAAAACGGATCCTTGGATGTAAAGTGTTAATGAAATTTAAAAAATAATCAAAGGACTGTAAAGAACCAATAAATAACAGAATGCAATCATCTACATCAAATTGTGTCCTATGAGAGCAGGTATGCCCCTTTACTCTATGGTCTTCCTAAGATCCATAAAGCTCATGTTCCCATACGCCCTGTAGTTAGTTTCATTAACACCCCAGCATCTAAACTTGCTTCTTTTCTTTGTTCCAATTTGAAAACTCTAACTAATTTCAACAATGAATTTTCCATTAAAAACTCTATTAATTTAGCTAATAAACTTATTAATGTCTCAGTCCCTGACAAATCATTTTTGGTTTCCTTGGATGTTAGTAAGTTGTTCCCCAGTATTCCACCTTCGGATTGTATTTCACTCGTGAAGGACTTGATACTTCTTAATGATACTCCAACTCATATTGTGTTGGATTTTTGTTCATTGCTTGGTTTGACACTAGAACAAAGCTTTTTAAATTTAATAATGTTTTTTATGAACAGACAGAAGGCCAAGCTATGGGTTCTAGTTTATCTCCTTTTCTTGCTGAGGTTTTTATGAATAATTTAGTCACAATTTCTTGATTCAAACTTTAAAAATGATATTTTTTTTCTATTACAGATAGTGGTTTTTTACAGTCCTTTGATTCTTTTTTAAATTTCAATAACACTTTACATTCAAGGATCCGTTTTACAGTTGAGTTTAAAACCAATAATTGTATCCCTTTTCTTGATATTTTCATTTCGAGAAATACTACTTTGCACCGTTTGGACATTGGAGTATACAGAAAACCTACTACAACTGATGGACTCATAGATGATTTTTCTTGTCACCCAGAATACGTTCCGTTAATCAACCGATGTTACAGTGACAGTGGTTACATGTTGGTGACAATGGTTAGGATTCATTTACGGAATGCCAGTCATTTGTCAAATTTGGATTAGCGTCAACTTCAAAGCAAATCTTAAACCGAATGTGAATTGTTTTTGTTTATTTTATATTTTGTGATATTTTTCCTGTTTTTTTATTATAATTTCTCTTTTAATCATTGTATTTGCTATCACTTTTGTTTTCTGCTACAAATTATATGATGGATGCTAATGCAGCTTTGTTTTTATTCAACGAAGTTCTAAATTCTGATTCTAGTACTAGTAGTGAAGATGATATTCAGGTTAGAGAACCAATGAGTAAGTTTCATAATTGAATTTATTAGAGCACTTTGTACTCAATATCCTTAATTTGTTATCTAATACTTGTTATTCGACAGTTCCCCGTCCTAGAGTACAAAACTATATTGAAGAGGTGGTTGACCACTATTCTGACGAAGAATTTAGAGAAAATTTCAGGTTGAATAGGCCTACATTCAATGATGTCCTCTTGATGATTAATGAACAAATTTCATCAAATATTGTTGATAGAGGACGACATACCATATCAGTTATTAATTGCTCTTTGGTATTTTGGAACCCAAGATTCTTATAGGTATGAATGAACATTTTTGTTAGTTAGGTTTATATATTGGATTCTTATATTTCATGTAAACAACAAATGGTTATTAATTTAAGATCCATATGTGGCCGATTCAATATTGGTAGAGCTACAGCACTAAGAACTGTAAGGAGAGTAACTGATGCACTTTGTTCCTCGAGCCCAAATATTTGTAAATGGCCCACAGGTGAATACCTAGAAGATGTAAAAAATGGTTTTGCGGGAATGGGATTCCCTAATACAATAGGATGTATTGATGGAATGCATGTGAAAATCCCAAAACCTAAGGAACATGGTTTATCGTATATAAACAGAAAAGGATTTCCAAGTATTATCTTGCAAGTATGTTTTTCAAAATTATATTATATCATTTTTTGTAAAAAGTTGTATATTTTGATCATTATAAAAGTAAAATATATATTTTTTAGGCAGTGTGTGATCATCAAATGAAATTTACACTTTGCTATGTTGGAGAAGTGGGATTAAACCATGACGCAACAGTTCTCAGGCGTAGTGAAATTTGGACATATATGAATAATGAAAAATTTCCAAATAATACTCATCTTATAGGAGACAAGGCTTATCCATGTCTGTCACAATTAATGACACCATATAGAAATAATGGCCACTTGACTGATGCCCAACAGAATTATAATTTCCTGTTATCAAGAACAAGATCAACAATAAAACGATCTTTCCGTCTTCTACAAAAAAGATTTAGGTATTTAAAAGATTTATTGGATGTTCAATGTTTGGAATGGGCCCCAAAATATGTTATTGCATGTTGTGTCTTACATAATATATGTATTTTACAAAATGATGTAATCGATTTTGATTATATTCCTGATGGAGATGAAAATGATGATCCACATATTCCTGAAGATAGAGGAAGAAACCGTTTAGGCATGCAAAAAAGACAGGAGTTATGCCAACAATTAATGAATTAATACTTAAATGACATTCTTTGAAAAATAGAGTATTAAAATATTAATAAACTTTCTTAAAAACAAAACAACTCAACAATTATTATTAATAAAACCACCCAATAACAAATTGCAGCGGAATAAAATCATATGAAAAAGTAAAAAATATATTTACAAATATAAAAACGTTCTTAAAAATAAAACAACTAAAAAATATATTCTAAAAAATAAAACTCACATTCTTTGAAAAATAAATTAAAAAAAAATTAATAAACATTCTTAAAAACAAGTCAACTAAAAAATATATTCTAAAAAATAAAAATCACATTCTTTGAACAATAAAGTAAAAAAATAATAAAAATTATTAAAAACAAAACAACTAAAAAATATACACTAAAAAATAAAAATCACATTCTTTGAACATAAATTATTAAAATATTAGTTAATATGTTTTAAAACAAAACTATTAATAATACCACAAACAATTTTGTAACAAATTGCAGCTGAATAAAATTCTTAATTATCTTTCTTCATGTTCTCCTTAAACCACTCAAATATTTCTTTTTTCAACTTCATTTTTTTTTCATGCCTCTTTTGTTTTCTGTGTTCAATTTCAGAGGCAGTAAAATTTATTTTTGTTTTCCTTACTTCACCCACAGAAAAAATTGTCCTCTTACTACTACCACCTTCTTCTGTATCATCACATGTTAATTTTCTTTTATTACTTTCAGCAGAAGTGGAGGCAGTAGCAATTGGAACAAAATGAGGATCTTTCCAAAAGATTTCCTGAAAATCTTCAAAATATTTCCAACTCTCCTCACTTTATCATAGGTTTTTTTTAAATTCCTCCATTTTTCATCACACTTTACTCCAGATTTATTGTAACCAAATGTATTTAATTGTTGGCTTATTATTTCCCAGACTTTTTTTTTTTGGTAAAACTAGGTGAGTCAAATTTATTTTTATTTTCTTTGTAAGTTGCTATGAGCAATTTCACAGCACTATCTGTACATATCTCTTGGTTTGCTGGAGGAGCATTTTGATTTTGTTTAATTGGCGCCAGAATTGAGCTCTCGGAATTGTTACTGTTATCAGAGACACTGCTGGTATGAATTTTTTTTTGTTTCATAATCAATATTTACACTATTAGCATCTTTTAAACAGACATGTTCTGCCAATACTTGATTATTGATTAATTCAGTTAAAGTCCCCAAATCTTGGCTACAGTATGCACAATTAAAAGATGTATTGTCCTGAAAAAAATTAAAATCATAACTTGAATGATATAAATAATATTAATTTACCTCATCGAATGAGTTTCGTCGTGGTTTTCGTTCGAGTAGGTCAATTAAAACGTGCTTTCGAGAATATAATCGACTACCTTAATTAGTTATCAAATTAACCAATATTTGTGATAAAAGTTTCAAGTAAACTAAAAAGTGAGCCATGAGTGTTGAATTAGGGGGTAAACCCCCCGATCCCCCCAATCCCGAACAAGCAAACAGCGCCCCGTTTTACGGATTTGCAAATTCAAGTGACATAGATATGGAAAATAGTAACAGTAAAGGTTTAAAAAATACAATTGAAGAAAAAACTGTAAGTTCATCTAGTTTAAGTTTAGATAATAGTAAAAACAATAATAATACAAAAAATCATACGTAAATTACCAATGATAAACAACAAAAAGAATTGTTTATATTCAAACCAAACGACCTTGGGCCTTTTCACATTTATGTTGAAAATAATGAAACCGGCTATAAAGGACGTCTCAATGCAATGAAAATCGGTGATATTATTCTATCAAATTTTCCTGAATTAGACAGTAAGATTGCAAATATTGATGCGATAGGTAGAAATAGAGTACGAATAAAAATTAAAGATTACAAAAGCGCGAATTATTTAATGAGTTTAAGAAATGAAAATATCTTTAAGGAAAATAAGTTAGAAATATACATTCCTAAATTTACGGTTATAAGACAAGGAGTAATAAGAGATATAGATACAGAATTTACGGAAGAATATCTTAAAAATAAAATAAAGAAATATGATATGCATTGTAATTTTCACGTAACAAATGTTAAAAGAATCAATAGAAAAGTCACGGCACCCGAAGACATAATAGAATATAAACCTACTAAATTATGTGTAGTTAGTTTTAAAACTCAAATTCTCCCAAAATACATCGTAATAAATAAAGTTCGTAAAGAGGTAGAACCCTATAAACAAAAAGTATTGCTTTGTTTTAATTGTCTACGTTTTCCCAAATGCCCGTATTTGGGAAATCAATGCAAATCGGCACCAAGGTGTAACAAATGCAAAAAACCACACAATTCTAAAGATTGTACAGAAACGGCTCTCACACCACAGTGTTTTAACTGTTTTGGCAATCATTTAACAACTAATCTAGCCGCTTGCCCAGAATTTACTCGTCAGAAACTAATTAAAGAAGCTATGTCAAATACAAACCTAAGTTACCATGATGCCAGTCGTCAGGTACCTAAAAACTCTTATGCCAACATATCTTCAAAGATTCCTGATGTAAACGCTCAGTTAGAAATTCATACTCAACTACCCACCCCTAGAACATACCATGATACCAATGCCCTTTCATCTCAACCTTGTACAAGTTTTTAACAAACAAATCAATTAAGTCAAAGACCCCTTAACATCAAACTCCCAAGGCTACAGATCCTACAATGATATCTCACAGAGAAATCATATCTGAATCTCAAATTACAGACCCCAGTACACCAATTTTTGAAAACTCCAATTATTTAAAGAATATACATAGTTCGGACACTCAAACTCACAATGCACAACTAGATCTTAATATTCCAAAAATTAAATTGAACTGTATCGTGGAAATTATAAATAAACTTAAAAAAACAAATAATTTTAACATATCTGAAATAGATTTAGAAAAAATAATTGGTACACAATTAAATATAGGAGAAACTGTAGACAAATCATCAAATTCGCAGCTCTAGAAGAGAATATAAAAATCCTACAGTGGAATTGTCGTTCTGCTGTAGCCAATAAAGAAAATTTAGAATATATGTTACATCATCAACATATATCAATTGCTCTGTTATCAGAAACATGGTTCAAACCAAACAAATATTACAATTTTAAAAATTATAACATAATACGCACAGACCGTAACGATGGATACGGTGGAGTTGCGATTCTAGTCAAATCAAATATTTATTTCTCTAAAATCAATATACATAATAATTTAAATGTGTCATGTTCTGCAATATCCTTAAATCTCTTACCAAACAATAAAACATTAAATATAATTTCAATATACATTGAACCCAGAAGTAGAATTAAATTACAAGAGTGGATAGTCTTTTTCGAAAATTTACCAAAACCTTTTGTGATTGGTGGAGACTTCAATGCTCACAAACTTGCATGGGGCTGCGAATTTGATGATATCTCTGGAAATAGTTTATATAACGCATTAAATTATTGTAATCTGGTATATTTAAATGACGGTTCTCCAACATTAGTACATCATGGTAGAAACAGTGCAATCGACTTAACAATTTGTTCGCAAGATGTGGTACATAATTTTACTTGGAATGTTATAAATGATCCGCATGGATCTAACCACTTGCCTATCCTTATTACTACATGTTATGGCAAAAACCCAAATTCATATAAACCTATCAAACATAGCATATGATCTTTGAAAAAAGCCGATTGGACTCTCTACAAAACCATACTAGAGAATAAAGAACACTACGGACCATTTATAAACAATATAAACGAAGCAGCAGAAGAAGCAATACCGAAAAAAATACCTTTTCAAAATCACGAAAAAACCATACTTTAAAACCGTGGTGGAATGAATCGTGCAGAGATGCAGCAGAAAAAAGAAAGGAAGCATATACCGCATACAAACGCTCATTAACGTTACAATGCCTTTTAGATTTTAGATGCTGCAGCCAAAAGAATATTTAAACAAACAAAAAAGAGTAAATGGAAAGAATACTGTGAGAGCTTAAATCAGAATACTCCAATCTCAGAAGTCTGGAAGAAAGTCAACTGTTACAAAAATAGAAAACAACAAAATATAGTACCACTTCACTCTGATGCAGATTGGATAGAACAATTCCATACAAAAATCTCACCAGCTTGGGTAACAGAAAATACGGAACAATCATTGAAGACACTACCTTCCGTACCTAGAAATAACTTATATCTAAAAGATTCGGTCCCCTTTTGGGAACTCAATCAAGCGTTAAAACAAAACAACAGCAGCTCTCCAGGGGAAGACAACATATATTATTCAATGCTGTACCATTTACCAGAAACACGTAAAACAACACTTTTGAATATATATAATTCTATTTTCTCTGGTCAAGCTCCAATACCTCAAAGTTGAAAAAATTATATTGTTCTCCCTATTAAAAAACCAGGAAAACCCTCAGGTCAAGTAAATTCATATAGACCTATATCTCTGGCATCTTGTGTTTTAAAAACATTCGAGAGACTCATTAAAAATCGACTTGAATACTGGTAAGAAAGAGAAAACATTCTGCCTGACTCACAGTTTGGCTTTCGAAAAAACAGATCCACACTAGATGCATTAACAGTTTTAATAACTAATATTCAAATAGCTTTCACCCAAAAGACTAGTACAATAGCAGCATTCATAGACATAGCATCAGCTTATGATAATGTAAACTTAAATATATTATATCACAAACTAAATTCCATAGGATTACCAATTCAATTGTCAAGACTCATACAAAACTTATATTCAAACACCTTAAAAATAAACCAAGATTTACTATCACCTAGAATTACAAACATAGGACTTCCACAAGGTAGCATCTTAAGCCCACTTCTGTATATTTTATATACAATGGATTTAGAGATTGTTTTAAAAAACTCAAAGATGATTCAATTTGCAGATGACATCGTTATATATACTAGTAATAAAAGTATTGAAAATGGTCAGAATGAGTTAAATCAAGATTTTATACGGGTCACCAACTGGATCGATAGAAACGGATTAACACTATCGGAACAAAAAAGTGAAGTATGTATTTTTTCCAGAAAAAGAAATATTCCACAAGGTCATATGACTCAAGGAAGATATCAACTTCCGATGAAAAATACCATAAAATATTTAGGACTACACTTAGATAGAAAGCTACTTTGGAAAGATAATTAAAAAATCAGAAAACAGTATTAATATTCTAAAAGCTTTCTGCCACACAAAATGGGGCGCCGATCCAAATGTAGCACTTCTTTTTTATAGAACACTGATAAGATCTGTATTGGACTATGGCTGCCATTTATATGGATCAGCAACAAACATTTACGAAAAATCGAAAGTCAAAAAAACAAATGTCTAAGGATATGTATGGGATATCTGCAATCCACACCAATAAACGTTATGGAAGTTGAATCATTAGAACCCCCACTTGAATTGAGACGACAACTAATTTCTGATAAATTTTTAACCAGAACCATTTCAAGAGATGCACACTATTTAAATGCTGTCAACAATCTAACGGTATTGGTGCTAACTCATCCATACTGGCAACACAAAACAACTCCATTAATAGTTAATTCATACACATTACAATCAGAATATTCATATATAATTTATTCATGCAAAAAAGCTCCATATTTTTCAGCATCATTAGACATCCTATATTCAAAAAAAAATCAAACATACGTATTAGACTCCAATGAAAATTTTAATAAAATAATTAACACAAACTGGATGCACTACCAGTATATATATACTGATGGATCAAGAACCGAGAATGCGGCTGGATGTGCTTTCTATGACATAAGAAATAAATTCTCCTACAAGTATAAACTACCAAAGGAAGCATCGATATATACTGCAGAAATGTTTGCTATTTCTCAGGCAATGAAATACATAGTAACGAAAACTTACAAAAATTACGTCATATTTACAGATTCCAAAAGTACAGTAGAGAAACTATCGAATATAAACAAACATACACACTTATCTCATATAGAAGTGGAGATCCTGAAATACAATTTTGATATATACACCCAAAATAAATCAGTTATCATTGTTTGGATTAAAGGACATTCAGGTATAAAAGGAAATGAAATTGCAGATGAATTAGCCAAATCCGCCCTTAAAACAGGAGTAACAACGGATACAAAAATTGTACCATATACTGATTTTAATGCACTGTACAAAATTCGATTAAAAACTAACTGGCAAGAAAAATATGATCACTCTACAACGGGATTAAATTTTGTTAACTGTATAAGAGGTATCCCTTCAAAAAGATGGTTTTGTTCAGTTTCCAAAAGGCATTTTATTACAACCATAAATAGAATAAGGTCCCTCCATGCATTATCTCCATCTTACCAATTTAAGATAGGAATACCTGATAGTCCAGACTGCACATGCGGGAAATATGGAAGTTTAACACATATAATTATGGAATGTACAAACCTCTGGGAGAGCATCAATAAATTATACGCAGAATTAATAAAACATAATGTAACATTACCCACTAACTTAAATTGTATTGTATTTAGTGAAGATGTTGGTATTTTACAAAAATTGTATTAGCATCTGACTAGATGCAAAATAAAATTATAAAAAAAACTAACCACTGAATTGTAAGCAATAAAGCGACTACTAGACAACTAAATAAAAATTGTAAATGTGTGCCCAAAAAAAAATAAAATAAAAAAAAAATAAATAAATAAAAAAAAATATATATATATATATACAAAAAAAAAAGAATAAAAGAAAACTAATAACAATTAAAAAATATATATATATATATAAAAAAAAAATAAAAGAAAAATGATAACAATTAAAAATAAAATAAAATACACACACAAAGAAATACACACAAAACCATAATATTAACACACTAATACATTTGTGAGTTTGGACGTCCAATTCATTACAGATAGGATCTGGCTAATTGGTTAAGCCAAAGCCATAAAATTTATTTAAAAAAAAACCTCATCGAATGAATCCATAAGTTTTATTAAATGTATATATATATATATATATATATATATATATATATATATATATATATAATTTTAAAGGTTTTTTTTGAGGTAAGCAGTCAAATAAAAAGGGCAATTAATATAAACTCTTTATATTTGCGAAGCTTTCGAAAATGTTTATTTACTTCTTCAGCACAAACTAAAATTATAATAAACTTTTAACATTATATTATAATAGTTAAATTAAAAACTTACTATCGTGAGGTTAAATAATTTTTGGCCTCATAAATGCGCACATTATAAAAATTTTTACCAAAATACAAAAAATAAATTAAATTAAAAGAAATGTTAATTTAGAATAAATGTTCAAAATCAAAATTTGACGATTATGTCATGATGACATAAACTATCAGAATTTAAAATCATTAATCAAAAAGAAGAAGAAATGAAAGAAAATTAAATTTTTAATTTATATGTTACACATCCCGTGATAGTATATAACTGTAGATATTATTTAAATTATCAATATCTGATCTTTTATTAATACAGTTATTTTTATTTATATATACCATCTCAAGAAATTCTCTTTTTTGTAAATTTTTTTCTTGAATTAAAATTTTTGCTTGATTAAAATTAAAAGAATGATTATCACTAAGAACATGTTCGGCCAATGCACATGAGTTAACACCTCTTTTTATGTCACTTCTATGAGAAGTCAGTCTTCCAGACAAATTTCTAGAGGTGTGACCTATATACATTTTGTCACAGTTACTACATGGAATGGAATATACAATGTTAGAACTTTCAGATGTAGTTAAAGGTGTTTTAGTTTTAGTATATAAATTACCTACCTTTTTAATATTCTTTATAGCTACTTTTAATTCGAGAAAAAAATTTACAAAAAAGAGAATTTCTTGAGATGGTATATATAAATAAAAATAACTGTATTAATAAAAGATCAGATATTGATAATTTAAATAATATCTACAGTTATATACTATCACGGGATGTGTAACATATAAATTAAAAATTTAATTTTCTTTCATTTCTTCTTCTTTTTGATTAATGATTTTAAATTCTGATAGTTTATGTCATCATGACATAATCGTCAAATTTTGATTTTGAACATTTATTCTAAATTAACATTTCTTTTAATTTAATTTATTTTTTGTATTTTGGTAAAAATTTTTATAATGTGCGCATTTATGAGGCCAAAAATTATTTAACCTCACGATAGTAAGTTTTTAATTTAACTATTATAATATAATGTTAAAAGTTTATTATAATTTTAGTTTGTGCTGAAGAAGAAAATAAACATTTTCGAAAGCTTCGCAAATATAATGAGTTTATATTAATTGCCCTTTTTATTTGACTGCTTACCACAAAAAAAACCTTTAATTTCATATATATCAGTCAAGACTACCCTCCTTTATTTATATATATATATATATATATATATATATATATATAATTTAAATAGAATTATTTGCCAACTATTTGTAATATCGGAATGTTTTTGGGGATATATATATATATATATATATATAAAAAACACAATTTCTTTGCTTTAATTTTGGGTATTGTAGTCAATATATGAAGGGCTTAAATAAAAGCACACTATTTTTTGAATATCCAAGCTTTCGGAAACATTTATTTCCTTTTTCAAGGAGTTCTACAAAACAATTGAATACAAAAATTACAATAGGAATCAAAATATTATGAATATTTATAACTTACCAAAGATTAGATTAATATTAAAATAAGCAACTTTACAAAAATGAATATTAACAGCAAAAGGCTGTGGTAAAATAAATCGTAGTACATATCAATTTTTAATAATAAAAACATCGAAAAGAACAGTTTAAAATTTTTTAAAAACAAGTCAAAAGTTAAAAATTATTATAAAAAACGTAATATAACATTGATATACTCTCTACGAGGCACATCACGAACTAAAAGGAAGGTTAAGAATGATTGAAAAATATTTAAAGCATTGAAGAGATGGAAAAAACATACATTATATTTATTTTTATACTAGAAAGAAACTTAAAATCAGTGGTACTAAAAAGTTTATATAAAACAATATTATTTAATCTATAGTATTATTGAAATTTAAAAAGAGCAAATTTTATGTTAGTTATCATTCTCTAACTTTAAAAGTAAATTATAGATCTTACTTAGATTGTCTATTTCTGATCTCTTATTTAAAGTATTGGAAGTTTTACTGATATGAACCATTTCCAAAAAAGTACGTTTATATGTGTTACTTTCAATAGCTAAGATGTGGGGATCTTGAAAATCCATAATGTGATCTTTATTTATTACATGTTCTGCCAAAGCACAAGAAAGTTTATGTGTTTTACAATCACTCTAATGTGATGTAATACGTCCTGATAAATTTCTCCCAGTCACCAATATAAACCATCTCACAATTCGTGCATGCTATTGAATATATGACATCTTTCACTTCCAGTTTATTCAAGGGATGTTTAGTTCTAGTATATAGTGAATTGATTGTCTTAATATTTTTTGTAGCTATTCTAATGTTGGTAAAGTCTTTAAAAATAGGTTTTAATTTATAAGTAAGGTCTGGAATGAACGGTAGTGAAAAATAGAAAATTGGGTTTTGATGTACATTAGGTTGAGAGTTCATTACTGAATTTATAGAATTGTTATTATTATTATTATGATTGTTATGTGATGTGTTAAACAAAAATCTATTTATCAACTTCAATGGGTATGAATTTTCTATTAAAATTTTTCTAAGAGAGAAAAGAGAATTCTGAGCAAAATCTGGATGGGAAAGCCTTGTAACACGATCCTTTAATGCTGTGATTAAGTTATATTTCATCTTGATAGGATCGTGAGAGAAGTAACTTATGTAACGGTTGCTACATATAGGTTTGCGATACCATTTAGTTTTCAATGTATTGTCATCACCTCTTACGATCATCATGTCAAGGAATGGTAGGGTTTTATCTACTTCCTCCTCGCATGTGAATTTCAGATGTGTATTTTGACTATTGAAAATTTGAAGAGTGCAATCTATTTTATCAGCTGGTAATGCTAAGATGAGATCATCAACATATCGTTTAATAAAAGGAATGTGGAACGAGATCTCTCCCAAACAGTCATTGATTAAATCATCAAGAACAAAGTGACATAGAATAGGTGAAACACTAGACCCCATTGGAGTGCCAAATATCTGTTTGTAATATTTATCATTGAAAATAAAGATGTTAGAATCAAAGGTAAATTCAATTAGTTTTTTGAAATAATTTAGATTAATTGAAGTATGTTGTGAAATCTCATCCCAATGCTTCTCAATACTTATTAATATTGTAGATAGTGGTAAATTTGTAAATAGAGAAACTACATCAAAACTGACAATTACATAACTTTCAGGAAGATTAAAATCATTGATGAACCTAGAAAAACTAAACGAATCCTTAATATAAAATTCATTATTAACATTATATGAATCTGTTAAAATCTTTGTTATAAAAAGAGCAATTGGACCATTTGGGCCACCTATTGATGAAACAATAGGTCTCATACTGAGAGTTGGTTTATGTATTTTAGGTAATGCATAAAATCTAGGTGCTATTGCATTATAGATCTTCATCGATTTACCCAAATCAGTGTCAATATATTTGTTATTAATCAAATCAGAAACCATTCTATTTGCCTTCTGCTGCAATGTATTTACTGGACTTCTATTGAGTTGTTTATAATATTTAGTGTCATTTAGTAATTCTGAAGTTCTATCAATATAATCCGTCTTATACATCGCAACAGTAACATTTCCCTTATCACTTCTAACTATGTAAATTTCAGGATGATTCCTTAAAAATTTTTTAGCTATGTCAAAATATTTATTTAGAAAATGATTATTAGAGTTTTTTTACATGTAATTAGTTAAAACATTTGTACATCTGGATCTAATTAAATCTTTATTAGTAATATCAAGTGGTCTGATTATACTTTCAATACCAGCCAATAAAGAAGAAACCCTAAAATCTTTTTTAGATGGACACAAGGCAAACTTAGGCCCTAACGATAAAAATTTCTTAACTTCAATTGGAAATTCGATATCAGTGAGATTTTTAAACCAATTATCCCGAACTTTAATTTCATTAAACCGATTAATTTTAATTTTATTGAATTTATTAATATTAATGCGTTTGATTTTATAAAAATGATGATTATAGTTAATTCTTTGTCTCTTTTTAAATTCAACAAACGTGTAATAGTTTAGAATGGCTTTTGATTTATGTTCAATGTCCTTAAGCTTATATTCAAAATGGTTAATATCTGAGCTGTTCGTGATGTGACTCGGAAAACAACCATTATTTCTACACTTGATCAAAAAAGTCCTTCGATTATGCAAAGCCGCCAATTTGGTGTTAATTGATGCCCATTCCTTCAAGTAGCCAACTGCAATGTCGCCATATTGTCTTCTGATGTCTTCGAAAAAACCCATTCTACAATTCGAAAAAGAAAAGTAGTCACAATTTTTTTGACTAGTTTGGAAGAAAAAAAACACAATTTCTTTGCTTTAATTTTGGGTATTGTAGTCAATATATGAAGGGCTTAAATAAAAGCACACTATTTTTTGAATATCCAACCTTTGGGAAACATTTATTTCCTTTTTCAAGGAGTTCTACAAAACAATTGAATACAAAAATTACAATAGGAATCAAAATATTATGAATATTTATAACTTACCAAAGATTAGATTAATATTAAAATAAGCAACTTTACAAAAATGAATATTAACAGCAAAAGGCTGTGGTAAAATAAATCGTAGTACATATCAATTTTTAATAATAAAAACATCGAAAAGAACAGTTTAAAATTTTTTAAAAACAAGTCAAAAGTTAAAAATTATTATAAAAAACGTAATGATGTGAATATTAAGACAATCAATTCACTATATACTAGAACTAAACATCCCTTGAATAAACTGGAAGTGAAAGATGTCATATATTCAATAGCATGCACGAATTGTGAGATGGTTTATATTGGTCAGACTGGGAGAAATTTATCAGGACGTATTACATCACATAAGAGTGATTGTAAAACACATAAACTTTCTTGTGCTTTGGCAGAACATGTAATAAATAAAGATCACATTATGGATTTTCAAGATCCCTACATCTTAGCTATTGAAAGTAACACATATAAACGTACTTTTTTGGAAATGGTTCATATCAGTAAAACTTCCAATACTTTAAATAAGAGATCAGAAATAGACAATCTAAGTAAGATCTATAATTTACTTTTAAAGTTAGAGAATGACAACTAACATAAAATTTGCTCTTTTTAAATTTCAATAATACTATAGATTAAATAATATTGTTTTATATAAACTTTTTAGTACCACTGATTTTAAGTTTCTTTCTAGTATAAAAATAAATATAATGTATGTTTTTTCCATCTCTTCAATGCTTTAAATATTTTTCAATGTTATATTACGTTTTTTATAATAATTTTTAACTTTTGACTTGTTTTTAAAATATTTTAAACTGTTCTTTTCGATGTTTTTATTATTAAAAATTGATATGTACTACGATTTATTTTACCACAGCCTTTTGCTGTTAATATTCATTTTTGTAAAGTTGCTTATTTTAATATTAATCTAATCTTTGGTAAGTTATAAATATTCATAATATTTTGATTCCTATTGTAATTTTTGTATTCAATTGTTTTGTAGAACTCCTTGAAAAAGGAAATAAATGTTTCCGAAAGCTTGGATATTCAAAAAATAGTGTGCTTTTATTTAAGCCCTTCATATATTGACTACAATACCCAAAATTAAAGCAAAGAAATTGTGTTTTTTTTTTTCCAAACTAGTCAAAAAAATTGTGACTACTTTTCTTTTTCGAATTGTAGAATGGGTTTTTTCGAAGACATCAGAAGACAATATGGCGACATTGCAGTTGGCTACTTGAAGGAATGGGCATCAATTAACACCAAATTGGCGGCTTTGCATAATCGAAGGACTTTTTTGATCAAGTGTAGAAATAATGGTTGTTTTCCGAGTCACATCACGAACAGCTTAGTTAATGTAAATCATTTGCTCCACCACAGAGGAGGAACTATTGACCACCGAACTAGAAGATTAAATGAAAGGTTTGGAAAAAATATATTAAATTTAGAAATTAAAATAACATTCTCAGATATTAACCATTTTGAATATAAGCTTAAGGACATTGAACATAAATCAAAAGCCATTCTAAACTATTACACGTTTGTTGAATTTAAAAAGAGACAAAGAATTAACTATAATCATCATTTTTATAAAATCAAACGCATTAATATTAATAAATTCAATAAAATTAAAATTAATCGGTTTAATGAAATTAAAGTTCGGGATAATTGGTTTAAAAATCTCACTGATATCGAATTTCCAATTGAAGTTAAGAAATTTTTATCGTTAGGGCCTAAGTTTGCCTTGTGTCCATCTAAAAAAGATTTTAGGGTTTCTTCTTTATTGGCTGGTATTGAAAGTATAATCAGACCACTTGATATTACTAATAAAGATTTAATTAGATCCAGATGTACAAATGTTTTAACTAATTACATGCAAAAAAACTCTAATAATCATTTTCTATATAAATATTTTGACATAGCTAAAAAATTTTTAAGGAATCATCCTGAAATTTACATAGTTAGAAGTGATAAGGGAAATGTTACTGTTGCGATGTATAAGACGGATTATATTGATAGAACTTCAGAATTACTAAATGACACTAAATATTATAAACAACTCAATAGAAGGTAAATAGAATGGTTTCTGATTTGATTAATAACAAATATATTGACACTGATTTGGGTAAATCGATGAAGATCTATAATGCAATAGCACCTAGATTTTATGCATTACCTAAAATACATAAACCAACTCTCAGTATGAGACCTATTGTTTCATCAATAGGTGGCCCAAATGGTCCAATTGCTCTTTTTATAACAAAGATTTTAACAGATTCATATAATGTTAATAATGAATTTTATATTAAGGATTCGTTTAGTTTTTCTAGGTTCATCAATGATTTTAATCTTCCTGAAAGTTATGTAATTGTCAGTTTTGATGTAGTTTCTCTATTTACAAATTTACCACTATCTACAATATTAATAAGTATTGAGAAGCATTGGGATGAGATTTCACAACATACTTCAATTAATCTAAATTATTTCAAAAAACTAATTGAATTTACCTTTGATTCTAACATCTTTATTTTCAATGATAAATATTACAAACAGATATTTGGCACTCCAATGGGGTCTAGTGTTTCACCTATTCTATGTCACTTTGTTCTTGATGATTTAATCAATGACTGTTTGGGAGAGATCTCGTTCCACATTCCTTTTATTAAACGATATGTTGATGATCTCATCTTAGCATTACCAGCTGATAAAATAGATTGCACTCTTCAAATTTTCAATAGTCAAAATACACATCTGAAATTCACATGCGAGGAGGAAGTAGATAAAACCCTACCATTCCTTGACATGATGATCGTAAGAGGTGATGACAATACATTGAAAACTAAATGGTATCGCAAACCTATATGTAGCAACCGTTACATAAGTTACTTCTCTCACCATCCTATCAAGATGAAATATAACTTAATCACAGCATTAAAGGATCGTGTTACAAGGCTTTCCCATCCAGATTTTGCTCAGAATTCTCTTTTCTCTCTTAGAAAAATTTTAATAGAAAATTCATACCCATTGAAGTTGATAAATAGATTTTTGTTTAACACATCACATAACAATCATAATAATAATAATAACAATTCTATAAATTCAGTAATGAACTCTCAACCTAATGTACATCAAAACCCAATTTTCTATTTTTCACTACCGTTCATTCCAGACCTTACTTATAAATTAAAACCTATTTTTAAAGACTTTACCAACATTAGAATAGCTACAAAAAATATTAAGACAATCAATTCACTATATACTAGAACTAAACATCCCTTGAATAAACTGGAAGTGAAAGATGTCATATATTCAATAGCATGCACGAATTGTGAGATGGTTTATATTGGTCAGACTGGGAGAAATTTATCAGGACGTATTACATCACATAAGAGTGATTGTAAAACACATAAACTTTCTTGTGCTTTGGCAGAACATGTAATAAATAAAGATCACATTATGGATTTTCAAGATCCCCACATCTTAGCTATTGAAAGTAACACATATAAACGTACTTTTTTGGAAATGGTTCATATCAGTAAAACTTCCAATACTTTAAATAAGAGATCAGAAATAGACAATCTAAGTAAGATCTATAATTTACTTTTAAAGTTAGAGAATGATAACTAACATAAAATTTGCTCTTTTTTAAATTTCAATAATACTATAGATTAAATAATATTGTTTTATATAAACTTTTTAGTACCACTGATTTTAAGTTTCTTTCTAGTATAAAAATAAATATAATGTATGTTTTTTCCATCTCTTCAATGCTTTAAATATTTTTCAATCATTCTTAACCTTCCTTTTAGTTCGTGATGTGCCTCGTAGAGAGTATATCAATGTTATATTACGTTTTTTATAATAATTTTTAACTTTTGACTTGTTTTTAAAAAATTTTAAACTGTTCTTTTCGATGTTTTTATTATTAAAAATTGATATGTACTACGATTTATTTTACCACAGCCTTTTGCTGTTAATATTCATTTTTGTAAAGTTGCTTATTTTAATATTAATCTAATCTTTGGTAAGTTATAAATATTCATAATATTTTGATTCCTATTGTAATTTTTGTATTCAATTGTTTTGTAGAACTCCTTGAAAAAGGAAATAAATGTTTCCGAAAGCTTGGATATTCAAAAAATAGTGTGCTTTTATTTAAGCCCTTCATATATTGACTACAATACCCAAAATTAAAGCAAAGAAATTGTGTTTTTTTTTCCAAACTAGTCAAAAAAATTGTGACTAGGTACTTTTATATATATATATATATATATATATATATATTTGACGGCTAAATTGGCATCGGTATACTTACGGTATAGAGCGGAATCCTACAATATACACCAGTATACATTAAGATGGTCTACATAACGGAAAACCTGGTGTCTTTTAAATTCGGCAACGTTGTATTAAAAATGGCATTTGAGACATTCAAGATTTGTTAATGCTATACAGCTTTTATTACAATGAATTTGATTGCAAAATTTGGGATGCACTCGTGATTGCAAACAAACTTATTATTTATTAAAAAATAAAAACACACAAATTTATATTTTTTATTATTCGAAACCTGAACACAATTAATCAGTTGTCCTTATTTAAAATAATCATTTATAATCTACACTCGTCACAAAAAGTATCGCATAATTTTAAAAATTGAATTATGGTGTAAAATAAAATATCACATTTTTCAGAATATTTTAATATGAGTGTTTGGTTATCCTTTCAATGTATGAAAGCCCAAAATATTGACAATTTAAATCGCCTTTTTGTTGAAAAACAAAAAATGAATAAATTTTGATAAATCATATTTGTATTATTTACATTAAAAAATTTCTTGTATGCAGTACGTGTGTTTAATTTTTCATTTGGAAGTGTCTAGAAACATTTTGAGTAAAAATGAGTAATTTAACCCCAGAACAAACAGCTTAAATCGTGGCCGTGGAAGATCAGTTCCAGGATGTCCCAGGTGTACTAATCCTGCAGATGACCGTTATTTAAGAATTCAGACTTTGCGAACTCGTCATGTTACAGCCAGGCAACTGCAAAATGTTCTCTCTGGAGTCCGTAATGTTAGAATATCTGTCAATACGGTTAGAAACAGAATAAGGAATTTTAGAATCAGATCCAGAATGCCTGCTACTGCTCCATTGTTAACCAAAGCACACCGTGTAGCACGTAAGGTTCGCAAGACAACATGTTAATTGGGATATTACCGATTGGGCTAATAGTCTTTTTGCGGATGAATCAAGATTTTCACTTTTTGGATCCGATAGATGTATTCCAGTTTATATACGCGCAGATGAGCGATTTGCTCAGTGTAACATAAGAGCAGCCAGAAATTATGGGGGTGGTTCGATTATGGTATGGGGAGGCATCTGTTTTTAAGGCCACACGGAGTTAATTGTGTTTCGTAGGGGATCACTGACAGCTGATCGGTATATAAGGGAGGTTCTTGAGGAAAATGTAGTGCCGTTTGTCCCAATCATTGAAGAGAATTTTATTCTAATGCACGATAACGCTCGCCCGCACGTTGCCAGAAGAACAATGGAATACTCCAAGAGGTTGGCATCCAAGTTTTAGATTGGCCCGCAGTTAGTCCAGACCTAAACCCAATTGAACATGTTTGGGACTACCTGGACAGGCGCATAAGAACTCGTAATATCGCTTCAGACAACCTTGATGAGCTGGAAAATGTTTTAATAGAAGAATGGGAAAATTTGGATTTGGATTACAAAAGTGACCCGATAAGAAGCCTTCCACGGAGAATGAGAGATGTTATTAGAGCCAGAAGTGGCAATACCAGATACTAAAATGTTAAATTTATCTAAATAAATAAATAAAAGACTGTAGACTTTGTACACACTTAATGAAATAATAAAGGAAGGAAACATTTTTTGTATATTAAAAACCGTAGGTTAAGTGTGTAAAGTTTTATTAAAATCGGTAACTGAGCGCTTTCGGCATCATCAGAGTTACTTCCTAAAAGGTGTTAAACATAAAACTTAGAAATAAGACAAAAGTGTAACTTACGTTAAAAGTTAAAAACCTCTTCAGAAGAGACATTACAACACATTAAAATATAAATCATATAAATTAGGTAAAAATTTTTAAAAATAAAACAGTTTTAACATTAAAACATCTTGAAGACAATATATGAATATGAATTAAAAACTAATTACAATTATAAAAACAATAAATAAATAAAATGGAAGTGACTACGTTACCATAAAATGTTAATCAACAGATAAAATTGTTTAGTAAAACATTTAGTTGTAAAAATAGTAAAATGTAGGTGGAATATATTAACTATGTTGTAACGACTGTCCAACCACTTACGTAGGTACGACTACAAGACCTTTGGAGATCCGAATCAAGGAACACATGACAAGACCAGATAAGTCCAGCTTTGGTCATCACTTAAACTTCAACAAACACAGTTTTTCTCCTAATAAAAACAGCACTATTCTCCATGATATTCCGGGAATGGCTATTTAAAAATAAACCTACTTTGAAGATTTGGAAATTTTGAGGGAACTCAAGGTTAATCCTACCTATTGCGTTAATACTCAAAACAATTTAAATTCCAAGTTCACACCCTTATTTACATTTTTCTGGAATTGTTGAATGAACCTTCTTTTTGTTTTGTTTTATTCATTTATTTGATGATTTTACATTTTACTATTTTTACAACTCAATGTTTTACTAAAACAATTTTATCTGTTGATTAACATTTTATGGTAACGTAGTCACTTCCATTTTATTTATTTATTGTTTTTATAATAGTAATTAGTTTTTAATTCACATTTATACATGTTTTAATCTTAAAACTGTTTTATTTTTAAAAATTTTTACCTAATTTATATGATTTATATTTTAATGTGTTGTAATCTTTCTCCTGAAGAGGTTTTTATCTCTTAACGTAAGCTACACTTTTGTCTTATTTCTAAGTTTTATGTTTAACACCTTTTAGAAAGTAATTCTGATGATGGCGTTATAAGCCGAAAGCGCTCTGTTACCAAATTTAATAAAACTTTACACACTTAACCTACGGTTTTTAAAATACAAAAAAATTTTCCTTCCTTTATTATGTTAAATTTATCGTTTTTTATTTTGGTACTTTGTATTATTTGATTTTTCTAGAATAATTGTTATTTTTATTATTTATGCCCATTATTTTTTGATTTTTAATTTTAATTAAATAAACTACTTTGAAACATAATTCCAAATTCATTTCCTATCATTTCCCAAAAAAATGAAGAGAATAATAAAAACTTTATTCATAAATCACTTATGCGATACTTTTTGTGACGAGTTTATATTTAGATGAAATAAATTTTCAGAAAAATTTAAATTGATATTTTTTATCTTACTAACAAAGTTTCACTTGTTTTCGTGATTTTTTTTAAACAACATAAGCAAATTTACATTTTAAATTTCACTAAGACAAGTTTTTACGAATTTGCTATTTACAAATTTAATGTAAGTCTATGGTACTTAAAAGTTAACAATGTTTACAAGGTTAATTTATTAGTTCTTAACTACTGCAATATTGATAATGTATTTGCTCCATATTAACGTAGCTAAATTCTGTTGCAGTGGCTTCCGTTTATTGAATTATACAATTTAGTAACTTAACAGTGTATACAGTTTTAATTACGAAATATTTTCTACAGTGTATCTGTAAAATAAATAACATTTGAAAATTATGCGTTTGCGTCTTTGGTAACTTCGTATATACAATATATTTATTAGTACATACAACGGATAAATTGGAATCATCAAAAAATAACGATGTACTTACTGCTGCTTTTTTGTCGGAATAATTCGTGAAAAATACGTTAATACTTATAACGAAAACTAGTATTGTTAATGATTTGGAATATAGTGTTTCAAAATGCCAAGACTTCGTTCCAGGTTAATCATGCAGCAATTAAACATCAAAAAGATGGTAAGTGTATTATTTTTGTATATTTTATCGAACAAATCTGTTATACAATGTTTCAGAGGCTTATTTGTTTGCATTGTCTCGTAAAACCAAATAAACTTTGTTACATTCATAAAATGTAACAATCATACACTAAACATAATTATATCTGAAAGAAAAAATACAAAACTTTTAATAAATAAAATTAAAAAAAATTAAAAAATGATTGCAGTTCTTTAAACTTATACGTTAGATAATTCAAAATTAAATATTTTTCAAAGTTAATTATTTTAGACAACAGAAGACCATATTCAATTTCATTTCACCATATTTTTGTATGACAAATTTACAATTCCACAGGGAAATAATGCCAGGAAATTATTAAATAAACCTAATTATCTCTGAAACTAGTCAACTTAACTGTGCAAAACCATATATTAAGAAAACAAAAACATCAAGAAGAGACCAAAAAGTAAAAATATACAGGGTGTTCCATTTAAAAAAAACATAAGTAATATAGTACAGTAATATTATTCATAATAAAAATGTAAAGATGTGTATTTAATTAACATATAGGTACAGGGTGTTTCAAAAAGGTATGTCATAAATTAAATTACGCATACCGGGGATAAAAATAAATTGATTGAATCCAACTTACCTTAGTAGAAAAGTGCACACAAAAAGTTACAGCCCTTTGAAGTTACAAAATAAAATTTGTTTTTTTGCATTATCTCATAAACTACGTGACATTTAGTTATAAAAATGGACACGTTACTTTCTTGTTCTGAAAGCATTTTTCATACAAAAGAAACAACAAAATCTAAGCGCACAGAATATTATTAAGGAAGGTGTGCAGCCCTAAATCCCCCCAAACTTTTGTGAGTACGTTTAAATCAAATAAATTTCGTGGCATCATTAGTTTAACACATTATTTTTAAAAATGTTTTGCCTCTTAATTCTTTTTTAAAGAACTAGTTTTTATTAAGTTACGACCCTTTTCATAAACCATTAAAAAATTACGTGCAATTTAAAAAATGGCTTATATGAATTAACAAGTACAAAAAATGTCTATAAACTCTATGTCTATAAACATTTATTGTAATATCAAATTTATAGAGTTTTTTTTGAATTTTAGACTCGGTGTCTGATTTATCCCAAACTTCAGAATCTGATTATCTTCCTTCGATAAATGTATCAGATGCCTCAACAAGTGATGGGCTGTATTTACCAATACAAGAAAGTACAAAATTAATGTCTGATGATACTTTAAATTTTATGCTTGGAAGTGATATAGAACAAAATCTAGAAAATCTTCCCGATAATTCTATAATTGATATAAGTAACTTTAATGAAATAAATAATGAAAATAATAGTTCTTGCTACCGACATACAAGTACAACAAAACATAGGGTTAGAAGAAAACATTGTTGTTTGTTTTGCAATATAAAAATTAGTAATTTTGTGCGACATATGGAAAGATGTCATTCTGATGAAATGCAGGTGCAAGAAATAAGTTCTTTGGATAAAAGTTCAAAAAAAAGAAAAAAGTTAATCGATAAATTACGTAAAGAGGGTGATTTTGTATCTTCTAAAATTATACCCGTTATGAACAAAGAAAACAAGACCAAAGATTATATCATTTGTAAATTTTGTCGCGGATATTATGCTCCAAAGAGTTTAAGGAGACATACAAAAAAATGTTTTTTCAATCCGGATCCTTCTAAAAGACTACAGTCGCAAGTCGAGGGTCAGGCTATAATGGTGGGTTCTTTTGGACCGAACGACCCACTAATTGTAAGTGGCTTATTAAAAATGCTTAGGGCAGATAATGTCTCCCTTGTTGCAAAGAAAGATTCAATTATTTTTGAAGTTGCTAGAAGATATTTAAAAAGCCACAAAGAAAACCACTTGCGGTTGGTCGCCAAAAGACACATGAGGCGCTTAGCAAAACTTTTACAAAAATCACGTGAAATTGAACAACAACCCACACTAGATTTATTTCATTTTCTCATCCGAGTAAATTTCAAACTCTAATTAAGGCAACCAAATTAATTGCTAATTACGATTCGGTTAACCGAACTTTCGGTTCACCTTCATTGGCACTCCAAATGGGTACTTTAATTAAAAATGCAGGAAATGCGGCAATATCACTAGAAGTTCAAAAAGAAAATTGTCGAAAAAATGTGGTAGATGTCATCAAAACACTAATTGGACTAATTGAAACTGACTGGGCACAAGAAGTATCCAGTGAGGCTGGACAAAATTTAATGGTCAACAAATTCAACAAACCCTCTTTAATACCAGCAGTACAAGATATTAAGGTAAACCTTTTTTGTTAATAGTAGATTAAATTAAATATTTAAAAATACTTTAGTTACATCTGTTATTCTTAAGATTTTAACGTTCTCTTTGAAATCCTTACTAGATACATCTGCTTAATGAATGTTTGGGTCTATTAAGGTCTATTAAGAAAACACTAGACTATTTATTTTACAACAATGTGTTGTTTAACAATATTTTAACCGTTCAAATGCAAATAACATACGACAAATGTATGTGGACCCCCGTGTAGCTGGCAGGACCTATTTGGAATTAATAAAAAATGTATACCATAATTTTCAGCCAATTTATTACGAATTTACGAATTTTTTGTTTTTTTAATTGTGGAAGATGTCGTAGGTTCTGCTAGCTTAACGTTAAGCAGAATCAAACCGCTAAACGAATGTTTATAAAGTTTGATCACACCATATAATGTTTATAAAGTTTGATCACAGCATATTTAAAAATAAACAATCCTGCATCAGCGTTAAGCTAGCAGAACCCAACCATTTTGGAATTTTTTCAGGACATAATTCAAGACAAGTTTATTACCCTATTCCTAAATTTTTTTGCTCTTTATTGTTGGGACAAATGGCGAGTTTCACCAGCTTAACGTTGAGCTGGCAGAACCGAACCGCTAAACGAATTTATGAAAAGATTAATCATTAATCATAATTTTAGGCTCAAGTATGAAGAAATTGCAGATTATTTTGTATTATTTCTTTTTTAATTCTGGGTTTTGCTAACATAACACAACAATACAATAACAAATTTAGTTAGAAATTGAGGCTCTGTTCGGGGTAATCTATTACACTATTATATATTTTTTTGCTTTTTAGTTAGAAAAGAAAACAAAGATTCTGTTAGCTCAACGGCAAAGCTAACAGAACTCCACAATCTCCCACAATTGAATTACGCATTTGCGTAAGAAATTAGAATAAAATTTTTTTTTTAAATCCAAGGTGGTTCTGGTAGCTCTACGGAGGTTATATTTGGTGAATTTTAGTTTGTTTGGAAATTCAACTTAATAATGCAATTTAAAGACTATGTAAATCTAGTTTTTATTGTACATCCGCCACAAATTATATAAATATTGAAGTAGAATAGTTTTTAAATTTTTAATTGTACTTAATTAAATTTAGACATAAATTTAGACATAAATATCTTATATATATTATTTTTTCAGAAATTTGACAATTATCTTCAGGAGAATATACATCAAAATTCGTCGATATTGGATAAAAATCCTTATAATGAGGCAGCATTTAAAAATCTAATGGAATGCATTTTTTGTAGTATTATCCTTTTTAATAAAAGACGTGTTGGTGAATTGCAACGTTTAACATTAACTTTATACAAAGAAAATTGCAATTCAAAAGTTTCTTCAGAATTTGAAAATGTTTTGACTGACACAGAAAAAATTTTATATTCTAAATTAAAAAGAATAGTTATTCGTGGGAAACGTGGAAGAGATGTTCCTGTTCTTATCGAGAAAAGCATAAGTGATGCTATTGAAATTTTAATTAAACTAAGAAAGAATTTTAATTTAAGGAACAATATATATCTTTTTGGTATACCTAAAACGGAAAATCCTATATCTGGGTACATAGTAATGCGAAATCATACCCGATTAGCTCTCGGGGATGTTAAAAAGGCATCTCTTTTAAACTCCACCTAGCTAAGAAAACATTTGGGTACAATAGCGCAAATATTTCGAATGGAAAAAAAATGATTTGGAGCAGCTTGCAGCATTTATGGGGCATACCGAAAAAACACATTCTGAGTGGTATCGATTACCTGATGATATTTACCAGACCACAAAAGTAAGTAAATTATTGATGCTTTCAAAGCAACAGCATATGTTTGAGAGATATAAAGGTAAGAGCCTTGACGATATTGACATTGATGATTACGTAATGGAAGACAATGTACCATTTGAAGAAGAACAGAGTGACCAAGAAATTGAAGCCAATGATGCAGGACCTTCAAGTTCTATCCAACAAAGCTCCTTTTCTACTAAAACCATAAAAAAAGTATCCAAACAAACACGCATACCTTGGACTAATGAACAAAAAGCTGCAGCAGAAGTTTTCTTTAAAAAACATATAAAACAAAAAATTCCTCCAAGAAAACACGAAGCTATGGAATTATTAAATAAACACCCTAATCTATTTACTAATAAAAAGTGGCCCGTAATTAAAGTTTAAATCTGTAATAAATTTAATAAATAGTAATTTATTTGCTACAAAAAGAATTTAAGTTAATATTTTTGTTTCGACTTATTTTTTAAATTCTATTTTTAATTTTCCTCAAGTTTTTTTCACAATAATATTTTACTGAAAATTTTTTAATCTGTAACAAAAATAGTAAAAAATGTTAATTTGATAGTTCTAGTAAATATTTTTTTTTTATTTTTTTACATATACATTATTATTTGTCAATGTACTTCCTTGTTTATTGTTATATATTATAGTTTTTTTTTAAATAAAAACATATTTTAACCTCTACTTTTTACTTGCTTGAATTTATTTTGGTTTCCTCCACTAATTATTAATGTTTAATGCATATTGTATAAGTTGATATGTTTATACTTTTTAATATTTCAAAAACAGATAAAAATAATATTCTTAGTTAAAACCTTTAATTTTTTTTAATTATAGGTAAATATAAGTTGAATAATTTATGCTTAATATTTTTAAAACGTATTAATAATACCAAATTTCGGTTCTTGTATGCTTACGTTCCACAGTAATAAAAGGCAACATTGCGCGGATTCCACTTTGTAAGAAAAATGTAAAGAAAGTTGTCAAAGTGTACGCTAAATATGAGTATGGTCCGTATATATCTTTGGTTACTTTGGTTAGTAACTTGTCGGTCCGTATATACAAAATTCCTGAAAAAGCGGTGATCATTTCCTGAAATTATCTGTCACCAGAGCAACCGTACTTTTATTCTGGGAAGTTTGGTAACCACTTGTCACTTGTCATTTCAGTCATTTCAGTGTATTGTTTGTGATTGTTTGTTTGTGTATAATCTGAACAGAGAAATTAAAAAGTATTTATTGAAATGTCTTTGGAGCATTTGGAAACTGCAGAAATTCGAGAAACAGAGGTAAGGAAATATTTTAGTTATGAAAAAAATATACATAATATAATTATTTTAGGATGACTGCTTATTCATTTGCGGTCACTGTAATGGCAATGTAGGAAGAATGAAAGAAATTTTAGAGGAAGATTTGGCTTCCAAGCATCTATGTTTTTTAAATTCCTTGAATGTGGAAATGGACTTTGCCACAAAAAAAATGTTTATTTCTCTTCCCCAAATGAATTTAGACTCTTCTCCTAAGAGTAGCACCTTTAATACCAATGAGGCATCTACTTCTGCTTCTAAAGAAAATAAACCAGCAAACATCATGGAGGGCGAGCTGAATGAAACAAAATGTAGCTGGACACATGAAGAAATAAAATTATTAATATTTTGCTTTATTAAACACAAGGAAAAATTTAATAGTGCAGTTTATACAAAAAAAAAAAGTCTGGGAGATCATATGTGACGAAATTAAAAAAAAAGGAATTATAAAAACATCTCAGAAATGCGACGAAAAATGGAGAAATCTTAAAAAAACATATGATAAGATAAAAACAGAAAAAGATAAAACAGGTAATCACTCTGTTAATTGGAAGTATTTTGAAGATTTTCAAGAAATATACTTTCGTGATCCATATTTCGAACCAGTAGCTTCAGTAAGCAGTACTGGTTTGGTGAAAACGTCAGAAAATAATGAAATACTACTTGGAAAACAAAAAAATACTGTACCAAGATGTGAAAAAAATTTGTCTCCTGGTGAAGTATCTAGAAAACGAAGTATATCTTCTTATGAAATGGAACAAAAAAGACAAAAACGCCATGAAGAGAAAATGAAATTGAAAAGGGAGATATTTGAATGGTTAAAGGAACATTTTCGTAAAAATGATTGAGTAGAAATGTGATGTTACACACCAAAGTACCTCTTTGTTAGTTTGTAAATTATGTATGTTTTGTTCCTTTTTTATTCACTTTTTGTTTCAATCAAAATATATTTAGCAGAACTGTTCATTTTTTATATTTTAAGTATTTGTTTCTATTTTTGTTGATTTCTTAGTTTTATTTTTAAATACTCATATTTTTTTAATGTTTTACTTATAAATAGATGTATTTTTATTCTATTTGCTATTTTTATTTTTTTTGATGTTAATATACCAATGTTTTTTTACAAGCTGATTTTTTTTAAGTTTATGCATGTTTATTTTTAATAGAAATATTTTGTTTATTAGAACTATTTTTAATTATATAGGTAGTTTACTTCAGTTCTTTTATTTTTTTGTTGATTTTTTAGTTTTGTTTTTAAATACTCATATTTTTTTAATGTTTTACTTATAAATAGTGTTAAATTTTATTAAATACTAAACACAAATAAATATAACAACAAATATTCCAAAGAAATTCTCAGGTATTTCAGAGATGGCAATAACACGAGCGCACAACCGGTTTTTCAAAAAAAAAAAAAAGAGAGCCCTCCAATCTCGTCACTTCCGGGTTCCGTCCTTTTCTTTCCGACCGTACGACCGACAGCGACCTCTGCGTTTGACGTTGCCATGTTTTATTTTGTAAGATTTCTAACAATAGATATATTTTTATTCTATTTGTTATTTTTTGGGTTTGAATAATAAATATTTATTTAAAATTGCACTGTTTATTAATTTTTTTGTTAGTTCTGTACTATTAATTTGACTGTCTTCCTTGCACAAAAATTGATAAAATTAATGTACTGGGTAGATTGGCAGATGTCAGATCAAGTATACCAGTGCATCTTTTTGTTTCCAACTCTAAAACTTTTTTAGTGTGAATGAATATACTTTGCTCCTATCTAGTTATAGTATGCAATAATTAGGAAGGTGAGTAAACAAACAAACAGTGAATTAACATTTTATGTAGGTAAAGAATACATTGGTGAATTATTAATTCAATTCCTGGCAGAGACGGTTGCGTTTGGCTTGACCCTGTAGAAGTCTTGGTCTTATATCTCCAACAAAAATATCATCATTGCCATCTGGTGCATTATTAATACCCACAATTGCTTCAACTTCCATGATGTCATTTTGCATAATGCAAATATTGTGAAGCACACAGCAAGCAATTACATACTTGGGAATCCAATCCAGGCGGCGGACATCCAATAAATCTTTTAAAGTCCTGAACCTTTTTTGTAATAGACCAAAGGCTCTCTCAATTGTGCTCCTAGTTCTGGATAATAAAAAATTAAAGTTTCTTTGAGGAACAGTAAGATGGCCATGATCTTTGTATGGTGTTATCAATTCAGGCAGGCAGGGATATGCTTTATCACCCAACAGATGCGTATTATTTGGAAATTTTTCATTGAAATTTTCATTTATATAATTCCAAATCTCACTACGTTTTAAAACTGTGGCATCATGGTTTGAACCAACTTCTCCTGCATAGGCATGTATAAATTTTAGGCGGTGATCACATATTCCCTAAAACAAAATTCATTAATTATATAAATTAATTTGTGCATTTTGCTGCTTTTCCCCTGAATGAAGAAAACAATTTTCTTATTTTTATTTTATATATATTAACTTACTTGTAATAGAATGCTAGGAAATCCCTTTCTATTTATATATGAAATTCCATGAACATTAGGCTTAGGAATTCGAATATGCATCCCATCGATGCAGCCAATAACATCTGGCATTCCCATTTCATGAAAACCATTTTTAATTTCTTCAATATTTTCCTGTGATGGCCAACATATTACATTATTGCTTATTTCTAGTAGAGCATTTGTAACCCTTCGTACACTTCTAATTGCAGTTGCTTTGCCTATATTGAAGCGACTAATAATAGATCTACAACAGACCATTACATAATTAATTAGATTACATTCAAATAGGGACAATCAAGTAAAACACATTTTTAAATGAAATATGATGTTTAATTTGTTATATTCCTACAGTATATACAAAAATACCGACCTATAAGAATCAGGAGTCCCAAAGTACCAGAGGGTGACTAAAAGTTGAAACTTTGGCGGTATCACTTGACGACCTCTCTCAAATATAGGTGAACTGATTCTCCCTTCAATCAATGCCAATATGTGCTGAAATGTTGGCCTATTCATTCGAAAATGTTCTCTAAATTCTGCGTCACTATAGGCATCTACAACATCTTCCACAAACCTAAGGATTCTGGGGCGCAGTTCTAAAAAGTAATTCCTTGATTATTGTAATTGTCGTAAATTGATAATGAATACACTTTCTACTAAATGGAGTAAATATTATTTTGAATAACTTACCAATAGGTCCTCTTGGAATGTAATCATCGTCACTATCACTACTATCTGAAGAAAGTAGTTCGTCGACAATAACCCATAATGCATCTTCTTCCATCGCACTTTATACTTTAATAACACAGTTTCATATTCTCTGCACAGTTTATAATTTTTATGTTATGCCAGAACCTCTGTCCAGAACAGTTGTCTTGTTTACACTGAAGCGTGCACTTGTGTTATGTCATTTTTTTTGACTCGTGGTCCGTATATATTTATGAAATCTAAAAACCGCTAGTAACCGCACTGAAATTTTCGGTGTCATACGGACCATATTCTATAATTGTAAATACACGGACGCTATTTTAACCGCTATTTCAATGCTAGTTATACAAGTAACCGATGAAAGCGACACGAGACGTAATTTCTTTGAACTAAAATTATACATTTATTCAAATAGGGTAAAAATTAGACTCCGGCTAATTTTTATGTTAGATGAAAGCTGACAAAAATCTGAGCCAGATGAACAAAATTTATGGACTTGGTAAATTGGCATCCGTATATCGGATTCCATTTTGCCTCGGATGCCATTTTAACCGATATTTTAACATAAGAGGATTCCACTTTATGCCATATATATATATATATATATATATATATATATATATATATATATATATATATATATATATAAATTTAGAAATAAATAAAATAGTAAGAATTTTTTAAAATTGATGTTTATAGCACAGAACAAAAATAAGGTTAATAGTAAACAAACCGAAGTTACCAAAGCAAATCGTCGGTCGTTTTTCAGCTTACCGAATTCCGTAAATAACCTTTTTTCAGGAACTAACCAAAGATTTTATGTTTACGGAACGGAAAACGAGTAACCAAACTAACAAAGTTGATTTACGGAATGCATTCCCAATGACACATAAATTGGCAGCTTTTAATAGTCTTTTTCATAGATGTTTTTCCTTACCTCTTTCTAATTCTAGTTTGTGGATGAGATAAATGTTATTAAGCAATTGGCAGTTAACAATTATCCTTTACATATCATACAAAAATTGTACTTAAAATTTTTTATTAAGTTTAAATGGTTTAAATGTTACAGATTCTTCTATTAAGAATTTTCGAGGTTCCATTCACTTCTCTGGCAATATTTCCTATAAAATACAGAAGATTTTTAAACAATTTGAAATCCTTTAACATTTTTTTAAATTTTGTCGTGCACCTTTTAAACTGAAAAATTTCTTTGTGTTTGACCTATATATACTGCATTACATTGAAGTAAGATTTAATGAACACTTAAGAGCATATAGATTACAACAACCAGATAAGTCGAACTATGCAAAACACCTACTGGAACATCCAAACTCACTTATACACACCAATGACATTCATATACTACACATTTGTGATAAAAAACAAAATTTATATTTTCTAGAAGAACTTGAAATTAAAAGACATCTAGCACATCAACAGTTTAAAGTAGTTAATGAACAAATAAATCTTGGAAGTTCTCCACTATTAAACTGTTTACTTTGATTGAGTCTTCATTTTATACATAGATAAGACATTATTGTAACATAAATATATTAAGTTATTGTAAAGATCAGCATGATATAGTTTTTTCCTGGTTTTTCTATATCATTGCACAGTTATACTGATCTTAGAGGGAAATACATCCACTTACTTGGTCTAGCCTTAACTCCTTATCAACATCAAGTACCTAGTTACAAACAAACAACATGTAATTTCAATATGTCAATCTGACAATGCTAGTTATAGCGAAACAGCTGTAATTGAATTTTAAAGCGAATTTTTCGAATAAATAGTGTTTAACTGTGCAGTTATTTATTGTTCTTAGTAAGATGAACTTCCAAAAAGTAAAGGTTAACACAATCAATTTCATAAAAGCCATTGAACTTACTTTTGCATTATATTTCATTTTAAACATGAAATTTCCAAAAAAACTCATTTGTACGATGGAAACACTGCAGCGGTACTGCCTTAATATAAATGAAAATGGTAAATCATCAACCAAATTTAAAGTGTTTAATTTCATAAAAAATATTAGTTCATAAAATAATAATCTATATGTGTATAGAAGAAATGAAAATTATTTACATACATAACATTTTTTAGTTATGTTTCAAGAAAGTAATAGAAGAATCTTTTTTAGAAGTGAGTTACCTCTTGAACCATAATTTTGTACTAATAATAAATTTTTCCCGGCCTCCCTACCATAAAATGATATTATAAAATACTATTTTTTAGTTCAAAATTACCTTATACTTACCTATACTTTATTTTTTATAATGTTCTTGTTTTTGTTTAAAATATTGTTTTGTTTAATGATTGATTTTTATATACGTTTAATCGATTTCTTTTTATATTTTATTTACCAAAATTTTTTATTTATAAACTCTGTGTCTTATAGCATAATATAAATATAGAAACTAAAGTTTTTATTTTTAATTCAAAATTGAAACGTCATTTTGACAAATTGTCTGATACAGTATGAGATGCTAATAAGGTTTGGATAAAAAGTACTGAAATAGTGGATCTACGGAAATAAGAGTACGTTATATTTAATTTTATCTTATCATAAAGGTTTATTTAAACTTTCATGTTGTCAACAAATACAATGGTAAAAAAGATATTCAAAAATTTCAGATTTTCAAACTAAAGTAACTTAGTTTATTAAGTTTAAGAGTATATAAACAATATAATATTAATATGAAATATCTGTAAAATAATAAAAGATTAACAAAATTAAATATAGCTAATTTTAAAAGAGTTTTATAACTTACATTTTAAGTTTCCAAAGAATGTTATAGCTTAAGTTCAGTTTTAATTTTGAGCAATAATATAATATCATAACCTGCTTTTTATACATTTTTTTATATTTTTTATTATTATGTTATACTTTTGTATATTTTTACCTAAAATTTGTTTAAAATTAATATTTTTAATATCCAAAATTATACATTATTTTGTTTAAAACAATACTATATTTGTATATTTTTACTTAATATTTGCTTTAAATAAAGTTTAATTATGTAATTACCAATTTTAAACCGTAAAATTTGACAAGGTATTTTTAAAATTAAACAATTTTTGTGTTTAAGGACAAATTACACAAATAATATGTAAAATTTCGCATAATTAATTTCAAAAAAGTATGATTTTTGTGTATTATTAGTCCAATAGTTATTAATATTTAAACAAGTTCTATTTATTATAACAAAAAATTTGCTTTAAAATTACAATTTTAATAAAAATAAAATGTAGCATCCCTATAACAATCCACCGATAGTCGTGGTAATATTACTGTAGCGCCCCGTTATATTCCACTGACACAGACGTGGGCGTATTTAATACATATACAATCCTTACCATACACCGACATAGTCGTAGGGTCTCCGTATATATACCCTGGCTTCTCAACGTCACGGTAATTCCAATGCAGTAGAAGATATTTATTATCAATATATTGTATTTTAGTGAATTATTATATTTTGTAAATTTGTAACTGTGATTATATTTATTATATTAATAAAGCAGTTATAATCTGGCGCCCAACGTGGGGCCATATTATGTTGAAAGGAGTTTTAAACAAACATTATTGTTTTTATTTTGTTTATATTCTTGTTTTGTCGCCTGCATACCTGATAAACGTCAAATACTTGACATTATCTTTTCGCATTGCAGTAAGAGATAAGGTAAACATAATTTTTTTGATTTTACCTATATTCACTCTAACCTGCATATTAAATAAACGTCAATTTGTTGTAGGGTACAACAAGAATTTCGATAAGGTAATCATCATTATATTGACGTTACCTGGTCTAATTCTTCATCATTAGGCGTTACAGTGAAAGAATTTTTAATCGGTCCATGTCTATGAACGCCGAACAATTTCAGCAGTTATTACAAGCTGTAGCTGGAATGCGTGGCCCAGCGGAAAACTTCGTTGGAAGTAAGTAAGTAAGGTAATCATCATTGTATTGACGTTACCTGGTCTAATTCTTCATCATTAGGCGTTACAGTGAAAGAATTTTTAATCGGTCCATGTCTATGAACGCCGAACAATTTCAGCAGTTATTACAAGCTGTAGCTGGAATGCGTGGCCCAGCGGAAAACTTCGTTGGAAGTTTTAGTAAATGCACTGCTCGATTCGATGGCGATAGGAATCGCCAGACCGTCGAAAATTTCATTACAACGGTTAGCATTTACAAGGACATAGAGAAGATTTCTGACGCCGATGCCATTAAAGGTCTTCCCTTACTGTTAACGGGAACTGCAGCAACTGGGTGGCAAGGAGTGAAACATGAAGTTAATACGTGGACGGAAGCAACCGATCGTATAGCAATAGCATTTTCGCCCAGAAGACCAGCCTATCAAATTTACATGGAAATCTTTAGCGAATCGCAAACCGCTGACACTCCCATCGATGAGTTTATTTGTAAAAAACGAGCATTGTTAGCTCAATTACCCAGGGACAGACATAGTGAAGCCACTCTAATAGATTTAATCTACGGACTAATACACGTTAGGCTTAGAAAAGAAGTTCCTCGTGACCAAGTGCAAACTTTTGCGGAACTATTATCTAGAGCTAGACAAGTTGAAGCTATAACAGCTGAAAATCAAAAATCTGAACTCAGAAAATAAAAAGGTTGGATACAACATTAGGAAACTTCGATGCAACTATTGCCATTATCGGGGTCACACGGAAGATGTATGTCGCAAACGGCAAGCAAAGGACAAAGAAAATGGAAAACCCAAAGCATGTACAATCCCAAATTACGGTCAACCGTCAATTAACAATGAAGGATCTAGCACAATCAAGTGTTACGGGTGCCACACACCCGGTTATTTCAGAAGCAATTGTCCAAACTGTTCCAAGAAGAATAGAGTGGAGGCTCAGGCTGTTCACTTTTATTCGATCAACACGCTTATCAGATCCACATCAGAAGTTCCCACAATTCCCGCAAGAATTAATGGAATCAACGGACAAGCGCATATTGATACTGCTGCAAAAACGAGCATTGCTGGAGCTGCACTTTATAAGTTACTACGGGAACAACACTGTAGTTTTGTGGAAGGCCAAGCGGACGTGTCTTTAGCCGATGGATCAAAAAAACAAAAGCGAGTCCTCACAACATTAGCCACTATTGAAATAGGGGGAAGGACACAGACAATAAGTTTTGTTGTGCTACCTGATGCCTCGGACAATCGAACATTATTGGGAATCGACTTTCTCGAAAAAGCTGGTATTGTTTTAAATCTACCCCAAAGATGTTGGTACTTTATTGATATTCCAAGCAAACATTTTGAATTTGTTCCACAACGAAACCTTCTTATCGTGGATACACCAGTAAAAGGACCAACTACCAAAACAGATGGTCCGCCTCAAACAGAACCAACGACGGAAACCACGAATATATTGGCTGCCGCAGTACATCCTGCATCGCCATTTCTAGAATTTTGGGCATCCCCCCTTCCAGATGAGGATCTGGACTATTACGAACCTCCGTCCACCTTTTCCAGTACAAGAGACCTCCAAAAGAAAATAAACGACCTCGGTTTGACCTATTTATGATAGATGTCACTCTACGAGAAGATGAAACAATGAATCTAAATCATGAACAACGAGATTCGGTAAATAAAGTTCTCGCAAGCTTTTCTGACTTGTTTGAGATCCTTGGACCTCCTACGCCATTTAGCGAACATCATATCCAAACTACTACGGATGTACCGGTTGCAAGTGCTCCATATCGAATAAGTAGAACAAAACAAGAAATTTTACAATCAAAGCTAGACGAGATGTTGGCCCAAGGAATAATTGAAGAGTGTGATACCCCTTGGCTATCGCCTGTTGTTCTAATACCAAAAGAAAATCAAGATGTGCGGGTGTGTATTGACTATCGACGGTTAAACGCCATAACAATCCCGGATAGGTATCCGTTACCGCGAGTAGATGATCTCTTGCAGGCTGCTAAAACCAAACCATATATGACCAATATAGATCTTCAAAGTGGGTATTGGCAAATTGAGGTAGCTGATCAAGACAAAGACAAGACAGGGTTTATTACGCCCTTTGGCATATATCGATTTAATCGAATGCCTTTTGGACTGCGAAACGCGCCTGCAACCTTCCAGCGATTGATGGACAGATTCCGTGTTAGCCTCAATCATATCTCATTACTAGCGTACTTGGACGATCTGATAATCAGGTCAACGACTTTTGAAGAGCATCTAAGTAATTTAATCGAAGTATTTGAATAATTACGAAAATTTAAATTAAGAATGAATCGGCGCAAATGCAACTTCTTTAGAACTTCCATAAAATATTTAGGTCATATACTAACTAAAGATGGTATAACCGTAGACCCAGAGAAAGTTTCAGCTATTAACAGAATACCTCGACCACTAAATGTGAAGCAACTGTTAGGCTTTGTTCAAACATGCTCATGGTATCGCCGGTTTGTACAGAATTTTGCCACCATAGCAAAACCTCTTACAAACCTCACAAGGAAGCAAGCTACCTGGAAATGGGGCGAAGAAGAAGAAAAGGCGTTTCAAACCCTAAAACGCTGCTTAACAACCGCTTCTATACTCCAACAGGCAGATGAACATAAACCGTTTATCCTTAAAACCGATGCAAGTGGATACGCACTCGGAGCTGTTTTGGTCCAGGGGGAGGGGTCCACTGAACATCCCATAGAATATGCTAGCCGACAGCTTACTTCAGCCGAAAGGAACTATTCTACCAGAGAACGAGAAGCGCTGGCCATTGTTTGGGCCTTTAATAAGTTCCGTGGATATATAGAAAATGCAGAAACCATCGTTATTACTGATCACCAGCCACTAAAATGGCTATTTAGTATCAAAACTCCTACCGGCCGACTTGCCCGATGGGCTCTACAACTTCAACCTTTTCATCTTCAGATTAAGTACACACCGGGAAGAACCAATGTGATAGCAGATTATCTTTCAAGACCACCGTGTCAGGAACACTGCCCTGACTCCTCTGGTGAAGGTGAACTGTGTGCATGCCACATTGAAATAGATCTTCCGCGTCGACAAGAAGGAGAATTACGAGGAAAGCAATTAGAAGATCGTAAACTAAAAGAAATAATCACCGAACTGGAGAGCAACAACAGTGATGAAGTCACTGGAAAATGGTTCCGTAGAGGATACCTCCTCCATAAAGGAGTCCTTTATCGAAACTCAGAGGATCAGGAAGACGAAAACGCCCGTCTAGTGGTACCAGAATCAGAGAAGCGGGAAGTTTTACAAGCCTACCATGACGCCCCCACTGCAGGCCATCTTGGAATTGATAGAACGTTATGCCGAATAAATAAACGATACTACTGGAATGGGATGAGGCAAGATATCGCTAGGTACATACAAGAGTGTCTCGTTTGCCAAAGATACAAAATAAATAATCGCAAACCGGCAGGATTACTTCAAACCATTACAACAAATCAGAGATTTGAGGTTTTAGCCATTGATTTGTTTGGACCTCTTCCTGAAACAAATGATAGTAAGAAATGGATTTTTATTATTGAAGACACGGCCAGTAGGTGGGTCGAGTTATTTGCTTTGGAGGAAGCCACAGCTGCTAGCTGCGCAACCATCCTATTGGACGAAATCTTCCTACGTTATGGATTACCTCGGAGGTTGATTAGCGACAATGGTACACAATTCGTATCTGCCGTCATGCAAAAACTCATGTTCTGTTTAAATATAAAACAGTCATTTATTCCCGTTTATCACCCTGAAACTAATCCAGTTGAAAGGAAAAACAGAGACTTGAAGACTCAACTTGGCATTTTAGTAGGAAACGACCATTCCACGTGGTCAAAGCATTTACCAGCAATACGTTTTGCACTGAACAAGGCCACATGTGAAAGTACTGGTCAAACTGCTGCCTTTCTCACGTTTGGAAGAGAGCTTCGAACACCCCATGATACAACTGATGACCTAAGTTCAATTGTTCAGTCTGAAAACTTTGTTTCAGAAATCACGCCAAGGTTGTTGCAACTAGCAGGGACATTAGCCTTGGCCCGAGATATCACAGAAAACCGACAAGACCGGAATCAGTCATATATTAACAAACACCGGGTTGAAGGCCCTTCTTACCAACCTGGAGACCTGGTTTGGGTATCAACGCACAGTCTAAGTAATGCTGCGAAGCACTACACTTCTAAATTAGCCCCAAAACGCGACGGGCCCTACGTAATTTTGAAGAAACATGGATCTACTTGCTACGAGGTGGCTTCTAGAGAAAATCCTTTGATTCCGTTAGGCAAGTATCACACTTCCGTCATTCAAGCGTACAAAGGAGTCCAAGAAGAAATACCAGTGCCTCTTAAGCTTATCCGGAAGCGTGGACGTCCCAGGAAGAACCACTAGACAATGTCATATCCTTATTCTGGCCCTTCATCGAGACGGTCTCAGTGCCAGAGGGGGAGACTGTAGCATCCCTATAACAATCCACCGACAGACGTGGTAATATTACTGTAGCGCCCCGTTATATTCCACCGACACAGACGTGGCCGTATTTAATACATATTGTAATGTTTTAAAATAATAATAAATATAACTTACCCAAAATATAACTTGAATTGAAATAAACTATTCAACAGGGATGTTATTTTCAAATCTTTTCATCAAATGATTAATACACCAAAAATTTCTTTATTTGAGCCAATCCAGTAAATCTTAATTCACACAAGAACACAAAAATATCTTGATAAAACGAGTTCAAAAGAATGAGCACTAACACCAGTAGTCGATCCAAGAATCAAAGTCCAAGATACCATTTTGTTTAAGCTAAAAATAAAAAATTTAAATAAGTATTAGAATATGTTAATAATGAATCATAGGAATACAATATTAGTAAGATTAAAGTAGTATTAAAGTATTAAAGAATATTAGTAGATTAAAATCCAAATAATTTATAATCAATGTTAAGAATAATTAGTTCAATAATTTTTTTATAAGTAGCTATAAAATAAGAATAAGTAGGTTTAGGTTATTTAAATTTATCATGTAAAATAGAGATTATTCAACTGTATTCAGTCAGTAATATAAGATACAAAAATTTAAATCTCAACAAACTAATTTAAATATTTGAGCAAATTAAATGAATCAGAGACAATGATTATAATTTGATAAATAAATTTTACTTACCCCAAACAACATTTTCAAATTCATTTAAGTATCAAATGATGAGTCTTGTAGTATGATGTATCGGATGTCAATACAAGTCTAGTAGTCCCTATGTCCTGAACATCTCAGATTTGATAGAAATACAATACTTAAGACAGAATCTAAAAAGAAAGATATTGAAATATATTACATGATAGAATAAAGCTGTGAGAAAGTGATGTTTGTGTTTACAAGCTAAGACTATTTAATCAAGCTTAATCAAGGACTTTATGAATGATAAATTCAATAAAAAAAAACACTATAAATAGTGAAGTGGTGATTAAAAACGTTGACTATAAACTTTAAAAAGGTGCTTGTATGAGAAAGACCAAAACTTAGTATTAGATGTTTAATTGATGTTTCTATTTGTTGTAATTGTATGTTTTTGTAAAGTAATTAATTTTAAGTTGTTTTTTGATGTTTTTGGATGTTATTAATTCGTTTACTTGATAAATTTTGTATTTGAGTCGCTATGACATAGTAAATTTTAAAAGCAAATAAAAGCTAATATAAGCGGTGTCATTGAAAATAAAAGTTATCTGATCATATTTGAATATGTAAAATTTCAATTTTTGTTAAAATTATTGGCCAAAAAGAGATATTAGCTCACAATTGTTAAATTTTATATTAATAATTGTCAAAATGGCTGACATTGTTTACTCCACAAAGCCAGCTATTTTAATAAAGAAAAATTGATTTTAAAATTCTAAAAAATGTTAATTTATAATGAAATAAATTACACAGATTTAATTTGTAATAATTTTAAGGTCAGAAAATGTCTAATTAAAAAGTCAATTTTTCAAAATTTTGATGTAAGAGAGGTTATAAAAAAACAAAACACGCTCAAAAAGGCAGCCATTATGAAATTTTGACCGAGGGTATATAAGCCCTTGGAAAAGAAAATTCGGGAGCATTCTAAATTTATCAAAAGGCCAATCCACGTCAGTATATTTGAAAATTATCATAAAAACAATGGCAGATGACTGTTAAAAATTAAAAATGGCTGACAATTAACATGATCAATTATATGATATATTATAAAACAAAGTTTATTGGAAAATTGTAAATAGAAATTGTGTACCAGCTAATAAAATAAAATCCTAAGAAGAAAAAAAAAATTAAATATTTTTGACTAACCTGTATTAATAATAAAAAAAATTCCGGAAGAAACCAAGGAGAAATAATATCCGGTGGTCATAATCCTGTTTAATATCCGTCCAAGGAAGCATTTGTACGTGTTGTAGATTACCATTGGAAGAAGGCCGAATCTGGGAAGCCGCTACGGAAAATTTCCATCCTTCACCGTCAGCAGCAAGTGTTTTAGGGTATGTTTTTTAACTATATTCACTAATATCATTTTCATAAATATTATAAACATTGTGAGTAATATATTTCAATATCATTAAACAAAAATTTTTATAATTTTGGTCTGAGAACACTGTATCACTAAGAATTTTATAACGATTAATAGACACACGACACGCGTCTCGACAACTTTCACCCCAGAAATAACCGTTAAGTATCACGTGTTTCTATGTGCGGGGGTTGATGCGCACCAAATCTGCCATAGCCGTATCATTGAAGAGATCAAAGGTATAATATTCTTTTAGGGAAAACAAAGTTAATAAATAAAATAGTGTTAAATCTTACATTTGAACCGACTACTGAGTTTATGAGTCTATAATACTAAGTAATTGATTTTGATATATAAAATTTAATAATAAATGATAAATAAAATTATATATTTTAGATTTAATAACATAATTTTTTTTACAAACAAAAGGATCAATAAAATAAAGAAATTTTAAGGTGTTCTAGATTAAAAAAGGATTAAATAAAAATTGAAACAAACTTAAACATAAATTATAGCCCCACAAAACTTTAAAAATAAAAATTTCAAATTATAAAACAACAAAATTAATAATTACATCAATAATAACAATATCTATACAATCTGTACATTCATTATAATTGTAATTTATTACAATATACAACCCTTACCATACACCGACATAGTCGTAGTGTCTCCGTATATATACCCTCGCTCGCTTCTCAACGTCACGGTAATTCCAATGCAGTAGAAGATATTTATTATCAATATATTGTATTTTAGTAAATTATTATATTTTGTAAATTTGTAACTGTGATTATATTTATTATATTAATAAAGCAGTTATAAAAATAAAATAAAATTACATAAAAGTTAATAATAAATTACATATTCGTTTTCTATTTTTACACTTATATAAGATGTCATTTAAACAATGATATATTAATTTTAGATTTTGAAAATTACAATACATTTTTTGTGTTATTTTACACATATGTAAATTTAAACATCACTTGATAATTTCAAATATTTTGTGTAAAATTTTTTTACAGTGTAATGTTTGTAAGTTTAATTCACTTCATTTAGTAAATAATGAAAGACATCATAAATATCAAAACACACTTAGAAATAATACCAATGTTCATGTAAATCAAAAACCATTTTTCTTTGTACTTAACCATGCAAAACGGGTTAACAATACCGTGACGTAACGGTAAACTTTTATGAGGTAACGGTTTGTGAAGATGACATATCGTCGGTCTAGTGGTGAATAGTCCTAATCCACAAATTTGTCATTTTTGGCTTATGACTGTTAATATACTTTAAAATGTTTAAAATTCATATTGGTCAATAAAAGTGACTGATCAAGTGTAGCCTTGGTAACAGCAAATTTGCTAACAGTTCTAACCAACGAATGTTCCGTGGTGAAAAGTCCCAACTGACCTACGATTCTTCACTATGATAATACAACTGATTTCGCGATCGTTTTTTGATAGTAGTGAAGAATTCTAATCCACATTTGACAAGTCAGGACAGGTTTTTTTATGCGGCTTTCTTCAGTTGTTGTTTGATTGTTACTGTGTAAAGTGCTCTCTCTTTTACAATAATTTTTTTGCTGTTTTTTTTTGTTGTTTTTGCTGTTGTGCCTTTTATTTGATGTTGGTTTGAAATGAGTGCCCGAAGTAAATTATTAGTGGACTTAGCACAAAAGCAACAAAGCAGGAAGGATAATTTCAGCTGCAATAATGGTACTGCAAGTGACTTGATTTTTGCTATCTTAACTCCTGTGCCATTACGTGGTAAGGGAACATAATATATTACTTTTAAATTATAAAAAACAGGAATGCAATTTTAATAATTTTGAAGAAACATGGGTTTGTTAGAGATGTGTGTATTTTATAATAATCCAATTATTATAAATATTAGTTATAAAGCCTTAATTAAAATGATTTCTAGGGTGGATTGTCACAAACCCAAATGACGTTACTTTAAAACATGACAAAAATATCATCTCTGTTGCTTTGGACATTAAGAGTGCCCGTTTAAATAGCTAATAATTTAATTGTTATTTTTAGGTATAAGAAAAAGACAGTTCTTCAATAGATAATTATGATTTACGACTAAATAACACACAGTGCGGCGATGAGCAGATTCATAACGAACCTCTTAATCATGTTCTAAGGGAATCCTTTTTAAATATGTGTAACCAAATACTAAATTAAGAAATCAGTTTTAATATTTATTTTTAAAATGGCTCGTGATGTCTAATGAATCGCTTTTTTCTTTTTCAGATCAAAATGTATTCGATGAGGATCTTATTGAATTAGATTCACAATCAGCTTATGGCATGAAAACTGATACTAGAAATGATGTTGAGAATATGAAATTTGATGAGTTTACTAATAGTTATAAATTACCCAGCAACGAGTCAGAAAAGTCTTCAGAATCTGAAAAAGAACCAAATCAAGAAATGGATCGTAAGACAGCTTCTGATGGAAAGAATTATTCTCAACAATATATTAATTTAGAAGGCGAGAACGATGTAGATATAGAGCCTGACCAGGAAAATACTAAAACGATTACTCGAAAAAAAAAACGAGATTCAACCTCATGGAAAAGGAATACACAAAGGAAATTAAGATTTGAAGGAAAAGAGTATTATACACAAAAAGGTAAACAAAACCCGCTAAAATATTAGAAGATGTTGCATGTCATTGTCATTATAAATGTCAACAATTTTTCACAAACGAGCAGCGAGAAGAAATTTTATCAAATTTTCTTCAGCTTAAATCTCAAGAGCATAGATGGCATTTTATTACAAAACATGTTTCGTCCATTCCAAAAAAACGCTGCTATAGTGAAAACAATGACAGACGATCTAAAAGATTTGTTTACTCTTTAACATCAAATGAAACTTAAACTAAATAGTTAAAAACTGTGAGGTTAGAATTTAATCACTCCGCTCCTTTCGCTCCGAATCGTTCGAGATTACGAGACCACTCCGTTAGCTCTGAAGTCACGTGATGTATACGCCACTCTTACTCCACTCCAACTCCGTGTTCACTCCGAGTGTGCAAAACGAACGCACCTATAATAAAAATAACCGTTACATTTCCTATAGTTGGACCGTTAGAAGTAATTGTAGAACCCGAAGTATATTTTAGCATTTTCAAAAAATATGGTACAGTTTTCAGACTTGGAAGTGATTTCCAATTTTATGACTGGAAAACAAGTGTTACAAATGTAATTAAACAACCTGGCTCTTGGCATTTTAAATTTAATGCTTCTAAAAGATTATTTTTGAGAAAAGACAAAAATAATAAAATTGCCATTAAAGGTGAGGCTAATTATATATCTGTACTGGCTAACCATAGGAATGTATGTAAAAGAGGAAAGTCTTATGAAAATATAGAACCTACTGTTACATTAAACACGTGATTCACTAAGGGTGGGGTCATTTAATAATCTTAATAAAATAAAAAAAAATAAATCCCACCAGAAGTGAAATAAAAACAAATAATACGAGTGGTTGTTGACCAATTTTTAATTAGGGAAAAAATGTTTCAGAAAGTTAATGAAGTAAGTACCCAGAATTCCCTCTTTCTGGGGTTACTCCGGCCTGACCGGGCATTCGGGGTTACTTGAATAACCAATGTATTATTGAGGCGGGAAGTTTGGAAAGGAAGTTACATTTTATTAAATACATTTATTGACGATGAAACAAGCAATTTATACTTCACAATACTGGTGATTGGACATGTTATCTATCGACTATTGTACCTATTAAACAAAATCTAATGAAAATTGAATTGAAAAGTAAGAGAAAAGAGTCCCACTTTTTAGTAGCTACTAAACCTTTTGTCCTTTAAAATAAAGAAAGATAATAAATGAATATTAAGTATTTTATTGTTACATTTTAACTAAATACTTTATGTTTTATACATTTTATTTATTCTGCTTCTTAATTGACCATGATTGTATGTAACAATGGCAAAAGTAATAAGGTCTCACAGCATTTATAGAGTGGAGAAAAATCAAATAGGCTATACAATTAAATTAAACTTATCTGCCGGGGCTCTTCTACCCGTACATCCAGCAACTCCAGCTTGACTAGTCGTTCGAATAATTAGGTCAGTGTAGGTGGATAAAATCCTGGGTGGCGGTCTTCAGGTTCCAGGTTGTCAGTTGGGTATCCAACATCACGTTACAACTTAGCACATGATACTCTTCGTTAAAACGAGTAAGTAAGGTATCCTACCCCGGGACAGCGCCTAAATAACAAAATACTAATGCTTAAACGCGAGGTTTTTGGAAAGAACCGTTATCAATTCAAAACAAAACAAATTACAAAAAGAATCAAACTATGGTTACCAATTTTCCTTTACTATCATAACTGAAAGACAAACTACCAAAAAAAAACCAAAAGAAATCTAATAAAATGCTATACAAATGACGGAACTTACCATGAATAGGTGCTTATAAGTGTGATATTCCGCAATCTTGGCGTTTTCTAACAATTCTTACTTTAACAATAATTGTTAGATCTGGTCACACGGAAGCCGTAATATTTGATCCCCTATAAGGGTTATTTAAACGAAATAGTTAAATAAAAACCAATCACGGCTTAAAGACTATTCTTTGCGCTGGATTTTTCGAAAAAGACTCACTAAATATACCGAGCAGTGATATACACCGATCGAGGCGATGGTTGGTAGCTGCGAACCCATCTTATTAGGTAGGCCGACAAGTGGCTGTTTTGAAAAATTTCTCGTATAACCGAATAGTTCAAGCGTCGAGCATCCGACCGGCAAATGAGAAACCTGAGCCCAAATCCGCCAGACTATGCTAATTTTTTTTGGCTATATTTTTACTATTTTATTTATATTTTGTTTTTGGTTTTGATAACAAAACATCGAAAATGATAGAAATTCGATATTTAGCAACCTTGCCAATAAATAATTTATCTTGATAAATTATTTAATTATTATTTTTCATCTCTTAAAAAAAAATTAATTGTAACACTACTTTAATAAATATTGGAGATCCAGTGAAAGTAGCAAAATTAAATGATGTGCGAAACTTACTGGTGAATCATTTCGGTGTAGATTGGACTGCTAATGGAGCTCTTGAATATTACAAGTTTATTCAAGAAGAAGAAAATGAAAGTACTTTAGAAGAAACTGATTCTGAAGAAACATTAATGGAAGAAGAAATAGATGTAAGAGTATAATAAAATTAAACAAGATATTTTTTTATATGTATAAGAGGTGTACTGAGTTTGACATCATTTGGGAAGTCATTTTGAACATCTTACTTAAATAAGATAATTTCAAATTACTGTTGTTTTTTATTTTTCTATGTGTTGTTTATATCTCCGTCGGTTATTTTTTATAAGTTTTATTTGAAATAATTGAAATTATTTTCTTCTCTGTGACGCTATTTCGTTACTGAATTAATAAACAATAATGTCAAACTGTGATATCCTTTATAATTAAAATAATAAAAACCATCAGAAGCAGGTGCCCGAAATTGAATGTGTAGGCCATCTAATGCACCTAGGCAATTGGGGAAATTCCAGTGTTTGTAAAAATCTTCTGCAATTGTTATCCAATCTTCAACTGTTTTAGGAGTCTAAAAAAAATTAATTCCATATTTTAGATATATAACAATTTAATTATAAACTGTATTTAATATTTTACTGTAAATAATTACTCTTTATGTAAGTACAATAAATAACTTCCCTCCCATCCGGTTTTCCCTAATACTCTGTCAAAGCGCTATCGAGAAGAATACCAGCAAAGGAAAAGAATGGATCCTCCACTATATGAAAGAATAAATAGATATGTAGACAACCTACACATTTCTGCCCTTCACTGTTTTCCTATCAATATTAAAACCCCTCCCCCTTGGATGACACCAATACCGTCCTGCGACACTAGTATGTTAAATTTTAATAAAGCTGAAATAAATCCGATAATCATTATAAATTCGTTTCATAGTAAAATTGCAACATTCCCAAACTATATCCACATTTACACCGATTCATCAAAAACAGAAAATGGTGTAGGTTCAGCAGTCATTACCCCAAACTCAACAATCCGAATAAAACTCCCAAGTACAACTAGTATATTTGTAGGAGAATTATTTGCTATACTTCATGCCTTGATATTCTCAAAAAACCATGAATCAAACAAATTTCTTATTATCTCTGATTCCATTAGTTCAATTCAAAGTCTCGAACAGCTCTATCCCAGACACCCTATTATTTTAATGATTAAAACGGAGCACCGGTATAAGAGGAAATGAGCGCGCAGATGAAGAAGCCAGGAATGCTGCCCAAGATCCAGACTGCCAAGTTATCGCAAGAATAACATCCTCAGACTTTAAAAACTTTATAAAATCCAAAGTAATCAGTGTGTGGCAAAACAAGTGTTAGGAACACTGTAGCGCCTTATCACAGAAATACTAAATACTCGTTTGATGAGTCAAGGCTTGTGTAGGAGGTCCGAATTGGGATTGATTCATTCTTTTGTTAAAACTCGTAGGGTGAAAACGTCGGCTAATAGTTGTGATTTAAGATATTATTTATTAAATATAGTTGGTGTTAAATATCAAGTGGTATATATAAACCTAACCCTAACATCAGAAGTGGTTCAGTCTCACGCTAACGGCTAAAATGGGTAGGAAAAGAAAATATTCGACATCGTCAAGCTCTTCTGGTTCTTCGAGTTCTACTAGTTCCTCGAGTTCTACGAGTTCCACGTCTAGTTCAAGTTCAAGTGCTTCTAGAAGGCCGAGATCAAGTAAAAAACCAAAGAAAAATATTTCAAAAAAGAAAAGAGTACATGAATGCAAGGCGGGGGTAAGTCAAGTACCATTTTCAATATTCCCGGAAAGAGTAATGAATACATCTAATGCAATACCAAAATTCAACCCATTATCTGACAATGTCGGATGTTGGATTGAAATAATTGAGCATAATATAAAAGTTTATAATTGGGACGAACATCAAACGATCCATCAAGTCTTAAATAAACTACACGGAACGGCAAAAATTTGGTATGAAAATTTAATTGCCAATGACAAACAATGGCCTACTTATAGTTGGTCAGATTGGAAAAATAAATTAATGGAGACATTTCACTCTAGAAGAGACATGTATACACTTTTACTTGAATTAGCAAATCACAGGCCTTCAGAGGGATGCTCTTTATACGAATTTTTCTTCAAACATCTGGCAAAAATTGATAGTTTAAAATTAAATTTTTCAAACGAAGATAAAATTTCACTAGTTCTGGGGGCTATAGCAGATAAAAATATCACTTCAGCTGCAGAGGCTGCAAATATTAATGACTTAAATACATTAGGGTCTTATTTGCGCAACGAAACTTATAATAATTTTTCAAAAAAACCACAAAAATCTTTTGTAGTGAATCAAGACAGTTATTATAAACCTGTTCCTAGTTCTAGTAAAGATATTGGCGATAGGGATACTTTCAACAAGTTTAAGGAAACTAATTATGATAAAGAAAAAAATTATTCAGCGGGAATTCATAAAAATAGCACTTGTTTTAGATGTGGTATAACTGGACAACATAATAGTGATAATTGTCCCCACCGTCATAAAGTTTGTAATAATTGCAAAATAAAAGGTCATATTGGTAGAGTTTGTAAAACAAATGAAACAAAAAAAGAAACAAATAATAATAAACAAATTAATAAAATTGAAAATGTTAACATGATTAGGAATAAAGAGGCAAAAAAAATTTTTAAACAGGTACAAATTAATAACCAAATGATGCAGGCTTTCATTGACTTAGGAAGTGATTGTTCGTTAATTGAAAAACATCTAGCAATTCGACTTAAATTAAATATTAAAAAGTTAGAAGAAAAAGTGTGTCTTAAGGGGTTTAATGGTGATGTAACCGAGGTAAATGAATATGTTGAAACTGAAGTAAGTATGGAAGGGTGTAAATTAAATATATTATTGTACGTCACCGTTAATACGTTAAAAGATGTTGAAATTTTAGTAGGACGTAATTTTACGGAAAATCCAAAGATATCTTATTATCGTATTGGTCACGAATTAACCTTTAAATATTCGGATGCGTTGCAACCCTTCCAACTCGAAGTCAATCACGGAGACTTAAGTAATACCGAGATAGCAAAATTATATAATATCCTTCATTAAAAAAGCTGGGCAAAACACACTCTGTGATAATGAAAATAGAAACTACTACAACTAAACCAATAACATTTCGACCTTATAGATTGTCGCAGTCAGATAAAGAAATAATGAGAAAACATATCGATGAGTTACTGGCCGCTAATATAATAAAAAAAAGTAATTCAGAATACGCCAGTCCAGCTTTACTTGTAAATAAAAAAGGGGGCGATAAAAGACTAGTAATTGATTATAGGGCTTTAAATAAAATTACAGAAAAAATCAAATTTCCGTTACCTATTATAGAAGATCTTATTGACTCATTGGGAGGTTATAAATATTTTACAACCTTAGACCTAGCCTCTGGGTACCATCAAATACCATTACACCCCGATTACACACATAAAACTGCATTTGTTACTCCGGAGGGACATTACGAATACTTAAGAGTACCTTTCGGACTATGCAATGCTCCTGCTGAATTTCAAAGAATGATGTCTGAAATTTTCGAACCTCTTCGAAACCTTGGTATCACCCCTTATTTGGACGATATTATTATTCCATCTAATTCGATAAGCGAAGGGATGGAAAAATTGCATAGTGTTTTCCAAATTATTGAAGAACACGGCTTAACGGTTAAATTATCAAAATCTCAATTTTTTTACACTAAAATAACATATCTAGGTTATGTAATAGAAAACAATAGCATTTCTATTAGTGAAGAAAAAACAGCTGCTGTTAGAAAGTTCCCTATGCCGAAAACGATTCATCAAGTAAGACAATTTTTAGGACTTACTGGCTATTTTAGAAAATTTATTAAAAATTATGCGTCGAAAACCAGTCCATTAACAGATTTATTAAAAAAAGATTCCAAATGGAATTGGACTCAAAAACATACAGACCTTTTCAATCATCTGAAAGTAATTATTTGCTCAGTTCCTATACTAGCCATATTTGACCCAAATCTAGAAACACGCGTATACACAGATGCAAGTCAAGAAGGAATAGGGGGTATAATCACACAACTCAATGGGACAGAAGAAAAACCAATAGCTTATTACAGTAAGAAAACCTCAACCGATGAAAAGAAATTCCACTCATTCGAATTAGAGTTGCTTGCCATTGTAAAAACCTTAGATCGTTTTCGACATTATCTTTTAGGAATTCCCTTCACCATATTTACTGACTGTAATGCGGTTAAGAATGCCATGTCAAAACAAATAATTATTCCCAGAATCGCAAGGTGGATGCTATCATTGCAAGAATATAATTTTAATATACAACACAAACAAGGCAAAATGATGCAACACGTCGATGCCTTGAGCCGTAACCCAGAATTAACGCAGGAAGAACTTGAAATGACGATAAAAATGATAAATGAGGAAGATTGGTTAAAGGAAGCGCAAGAACTTGATAAAAACATTAAAGAAATTAAAGAAATTTTACTATCTGGTGACCTGAAGAACAACAAAAAAATTTTCAGAGAATATGACTTACGAGGAAACAGAGTTCTCAGAATAACGGAAAGAGGTCGACGTTGGGTGGTTCCAAAAAAATGCAGATGGCAAATAGTAAAACTAAACCACGACGACATCGGTCATTTTGCATTAGAAAAGACGTTAGAGCGAATAAAAGAAAGATACTGGTTCCCTAAAATGAAACATTTTGTCCGAAAATATATCAGATCATGTCTTCATTGCCTATATCATAAGTCGACAGGAGGGAAAAAACCAGGTTATCTCCACTCCATTCCAAAGTATGCCAATCCGTTTCATACCTTACATATCGACCATCTAGGACCTTTCGTAGAAAGCCGTAAGGGAAACAATCATCTCTTAGTTATCGTCGACGCATTTACAAAATTTGTATTTCCCAGAGCAGTCCCAGATACTAAAGCAGCTAGCGTAATAAAAGAATTGTCAGAAATATTTCCTATTTTTGGCAACCCAAAAAGAATAATAGCTGACGCAGGAACAGCTTTTACGTCTAAGGAATTTAATACATTTTGTGAGAATAGAGGCATTCGTCCTCATATTACAGCAGTAGGCATGCCTAGAGGCAACGGGCAAGTTGAACGAGTCAATAGATCACTATTGGATGCCTTGGCTACAATGGGAGCCAACACATCAACTGATAATTGGGACTCAAATTTGGAGGCAATTCAACAAGGAATTAATAGTACCATACGTAAGACAACACAGACTACTCCCGCCGAAATAATGTTGGGTATAAAAATTAGAAGTCAGGCTGACCGATACATTGACGAAGAAAGTGACGGCCCAGATGTGACTAAATTAAGGAAAAAAGCAAAAAGACATTTAGAAGACAACGAAGAAAGACAAAAAGAAGCATTTGATAAAAAGAGAAAGCCAGCAGACAAGTTCATAATAAGAGACTTGGTTCTAGTGAAAAGATCAAGCCTTCCTTCCAATAATAGTAACAGTAAGAAATTATTAGAAAAATATAAGGGACCATTCAGAGTGGTAGAGGTTCTCCCTAACGACAGGTATAAGGTCAAAGAGGACATACACGCAAAGAGATCCAAAAACAATATGGCTTATGAAGGAGTTTATTGTGCAGAGGACATTAAACTGTTTAGCCTTCGTAAATAAAAGCAAGGTAAATAAAAAAAATGCACACTGAAGGTATAAAGGCCTCCAGTTGCGTTAACTTAGAAACTGAAGGTATAAAGGCCTCCAGTTGCCCTTATTTAGAAACTGAAGGTATAAAGGCCTCCAGTTGCGTTAACTTAGAAACTGAAGGTATAAAGGCCTCCAGTTGCCCTTATTTAGAAACTGAAGGTATAAAGGCCTCCAGTTGCGTTAACTTAGAAACTGAAGGTATAAAGGCCTCCAGTTGCCCTTATTTAGAAACTGAAGGTATAAAGGCCTCCAGTTGCGTTAACTTATAAACTGAAGGTATAAAGGCCTCCAGTTGCGCTAAGCTAGAAACTGCAGGTATAAAGGCCTACAGTTGTGTTGTTTTAGAAACTGACCACAGTTATTTTAAATTGGAAGCTGAAGGCATAAAGGCCTACAGTGGTTCCAACTGAAGCTGAAGGTATTAAGGCCTCAGCGAAAAGATAAATAGTATCAGACAACTTACAATGACAACTCATCATAAGATTTTAATATTTCATTTTGTTTTAGATATACCTATGGGTTCGAGGGCGAACATAGCCTACAGGATGGCCGTGTTAGGAACACTGTAGCGCCTTATCACAGAAATACTAAATACTCGTTTGATGAGTCAAGGCTTGTGTAGGAGGTCCGAATTGGGATTGATTCATTCTTTTGTTAAAACTCGTAGGGTGAAAACGTCGGCTAATAGTTGTGATTTAAGATATTATTTATTAAATATAGTTGGTGTTAAATATCAAGTGGTATATATAAACCTAACCCTAACACAAGTGGTCCTGCTCACCTGATAAACTACGAGAAATTAAACAAAGTGTTAAACCATGGTCCTCCATCCGAACGAACAGAAAAGAACAAGTTCTCATTTCTCGCCTACGAATAGGACATACAAGATTCTCTCATGACTACCTCTTAACTCACTCGGAACCTCCAAATTGCGAAGTCTGCCAGTGTCAACTCACGGTAAAACACATTGTTGTTCAGTGCCAAAAATATGTGAATGCCCGGAAAAAGTATAATTTACCTTCGAAACTAGTGGACATTTTAGGAGAAAACTGCAATGTGAACGATTTAATGATGTTCTTGTCGGATATCCATTTTTGGATAAAATTTAATGAAAATGATATATTTCCAATGCTAATGTAACTTTTATATTGTAATAGCGCTAATAACCTAAATGGTTGATGCGCTTTGCTTATAAATAAAAAAAAAATAACTGAACAGTTAAACTAAACTTTCACTATTTATTCGAAGAATTCGCTTTAAAATTCAATTACAGCTGTTTCGCTATAACTAGCATCGTCAGATTGACATATTGAAATTACAATTTGTTTGTTTGTAACTAGGTACTTGATGTTGATAAGGAGGTAAGGCTGGACCAAGTAAGGACATAACAATATTAAAGCCTATATGTTATTAGCCCTAAGGGATTATCCTGGATGTATTTCCCTCTAAGATCAGTATAACTGTGCAATGATATAGAAAAACCAGGAAAAAACTATCATGCTGATCTTTACAATAACTTAATATATTTATGTTACAATAATGTCTTATCTATGTATAAAATAAAGACTCAATCAAAGTAAACAGTTTAATAGTGGAGAACTTCCAAGATTTATTTGTTCATTAACTACTTTAAACTGTTGATGTGCTAGATGTCTTTTAATTGCAAGTTCTTCTAGAAAATATAAATTTTGTTTTTTATCACAAATGTGTAGTATATGAATGTCATTGGTGTGTATAAGTGAGTTTGGATGTTCCAGTAGGTGTTTTGCATAGTTCGACTTATCTGGTTGTTGTAATCTATATGCTCTTAAGTGTTCATTAAATCTTACTTCAAAATTTCTTTGTGTTTGACCTATATATACTGCATTATATTTGGACAATTAATTTTGTAAACACCAAAAATGTACGAAATAATTTTGTTGTTGCAAACAGAACGTGACTATTTTTTGAAGTCAAACTACAGCTACAATTTCGTACAAAATTTTTTATTAAGTTTTACTCAAAATTTAGTATCATGTCATACTGGCCTTAGCAAAAATTTCGCCTAAAAAAATATTTATTTTATGGTAGTTAATACATTTTAGATAAAATATTAATTAATAAAACTTATAATGAAAATAACAAATACTTGCTGGGATGCTTTGGAACCTTTCATTTCTGATAAATTAAACCGATTGTCTTTTTTCAAAAAGTCGTGAACCATAAATATATCCACATGAGGTAAATTATTTGAATTTGCCTTCACAAACAATGCCATTTTTCTATTTATAATAAAAAACAGTATACGGAATATCACAAAATAAATTCACAAACAAATCAACAATTGAACAAATACCAAGTATAAACAAACTCAGTACAAGTGACCTGGTGCGTAATATGAGATGCACGAAGCTCAGCTGTCATTATTTGATGCTAACTTCACATTTACCCTTGTGACGAAATATCTTAAATGGCGGACTTTTTAAATTAATTTAAGTTAAAAAATTTAACTCAACGTAAAATTAAAAAGACATGTTTTAAAAATAAAAAAAATGGTGCAGAGATATTTTAATAATAATTAGTTAATATTAATTTTTATTAAGGCCTTTTTAAGATTTACTTAAACACCGGATTTAAAGGTACAGAGACGCCCAAGGCTATACAACTATGGAAGGGCTTAATAGTAGTGATGAATGATGATCAAATAGGCATTTGTGATGGTGACCACACTATAGTAGTTAAGGATTAATAAACTTGTATCTTTAAAGTCTGCTGCACACGGCGTACGATAATATAATATATATTTTATGTTTGCACTCTATTATATATTATATTAAGCCGCCTGCACACGGTGTGCGATAATATGATATATATTATATTATGGTGGCTGAAGACATGGTACGATATTCATATACCTTACGTGTTATTGCTAGATTCCATCGATAGTTCGTCAGATGAAGACGATGATACTATGTATGACAACTTTATAGCAACAATAAACATTAAAAAACAAAACAAGTGTTGGATAAATGATCATATTAAATTTAGAAAATCACGCGGAGAATTTTTGTTATTTAATGAGTTAAATGATACTTAAAATACACAAAAGCTTTGAAAAACAAGTGTAGACTAAAATACCGGTTCGTCTAAACTCAAAAATATCGAATTGTGGGCTTTTGCAGACAACGGGACGCAAGGGGCTGGTAAGATATAAGTAGATATATTTGTGAAATATCGCTCAGTAGGCATATTTTTACAGGAATATAATATATCGCCTAGATATAGATATATATTAAAACGCCAATGTGCGGCGTTGTGTGTTTTCTAATTATAAGCGATTTTTGTGTAATATGTGAACTTTAATATATATTATATTATCGTACGCCGTGTGCAGCATGCTTAAATTTAAGTATAAAATAGACTAATCTCTTTATGTAGAATTTTTCTTCCAAACATGCTAATACATACTGGAAAAAGTACATCTTCAAAATTTACAAACAATTCCCAAAACCCAGAAGCAGAGTGACAGTTTAGTAAAAGTATGCTGTCTTACAACTGATTAAGGTTCTGCATTTAGTTTGTAAAATATATTACAATCAGTTAGTTTAAATTATAATTCATATTATTATTATAATTAGAATTCAAATTCTTAATATCTATTCCATTAGCATACAACAATGCAAAGTAGTTTTGGGCTTTTTTTTAATATATTACATATTTTTTTAATATGATTGAAATGAGAGGGCTTTTTTTTAATATATTACATATTTTCTTAATATGATTAAAATGAGATTTTTTATTTTTATATTGTATATTTTTCCACTTTTTCAGTTTTATATTGACTGCACCTTATAGAAATTATTTCTTGATTGTTATCTGTCGATTACAGTTACCTTTGATTTATTGGTTTGCAAATGAACGGTAGGATGGCGCTTTTGCGACTTTATCATTGAATCGTGGATTCACGGTTTATGTATTGGCGTAAAAGAATCATTCTGCATCCTGCTCTGCGGGATGAGAAGAACTACTTACCTCGTAATGATAAGACACAATAATGTCGAAACCGGTCTAGTGTTCTTTCCCTTGGTTTGCAAATCGATAGAGATGGTTTCAAGTATCGACTAAGTCGGTCGCCATCACGTTTTCTTTGGAATGTAATTCAATGTCCGTTGGGGCATATAGCCCAGGAAGTAGTTGTTTTTTCATGGAAAACGGTCAAGCTTTGGTATAGAAACTATTCAGTTTCTTTACCCTGGGTGCAGGTGGAAACAATTTTTCCACATTTTTAGTTTTATATTGACTGCACCAATTATTTCTTAAAAATTCTCTTGTTCTGTCATTTCCAATATTTCGCCATTATTGGTTATAATTTTACCTTAATAAAACAATTGCTATTAAGAACTTAAAAATAAAAAAGCCGTATCTATAATTTAAAAAGTTTTTCTTTGGATCGTATAATGGATAAAATAATTACGATTACGTGTATTTGCCTGACGCGCGTTTCGATAACCAAGTTATCTTCTTCAGAGACCGAAGGTAATTAGTTTAGTTAGTTTACCTTCGGTCTCTGAAGAAGATAACTTGGTTATCGAAACGCGCGTCAGGCAAATAAAAGTGTGTGTTGGTGTAGTGGTAGTGTAAACGGTTTTCGGTATCATTTTCGCCAACGGTTCCAGATTCAACATTTTAATTACGTGTATATTAACATAGAACTGTGAACCCATAGAACACTAATATTATAAACCTATAAACATAAAATTATCAAGTTTGTCAAGAAAAAGGGTATGGATTACTATACACTATGAATAGAGAATAATACGGAAGGATTGTCATATTTAAAATTAGCAAATAATTACGACGGAAGTCGGCCATATTGAATAACCAAATATGATTCATTTCAATTTTGATATTTGATAAATTTGGTTCTTTCATGTTATTTCTTATTTTAATTTCAGATTTTAGTGGTTATATGTATTTTTAGTAATTTAGTATAATAATTTGTAGATGTGTAATGTATTTCTAGTGTAGTGACTCTTTAGTTTTTGAATTTTAAAGTGATAAAGATTTTAAAGTAAAATGGTTAGTGGTGCCTAATGTGGATGCTCTAAAACCCCAAAAAATTCTCGATTGGGAATTACTTTCGGAAAAAATGAAGAATTTGGTAAACTCTCCGATTTTCATAAAAATTCTATGAGGGATTTAGGACAACATAATAATTACGAAAATTTTTTTCCGCGGAAATAACTAGAAACAGTAAAAAATTCAACTCAAAATAAACATAACCTAACGCTTAACTGTTGTAAATAGAAGAATTAATTCATATTTAGAAGCATCAAATGGTTTCCAAAAACTTTATTTTTTATAATTACATCATTTTTAAGGTCAACAAAATTTCCACAAAATTAATATTTATATAGTTTTTAAATAAATAAATTCCATAATTGACTTCATTTCGGACATATGTTAAAATAGTAAAATTGCCATGTTACCAGACTAAAAAAATTTGCTATTCTTGTGTACCATATATAAATATTAAAAAATGTACCTTAATATATAGAAAATTTAAAATGGATACTTGAAATTTGTAGGAAATATTTACCTATCCTACAATACCAAATTTAATGTATTTATGAAAAATATAAAAATATTCGTTCCATAAAAATAAAATAAATAAAACCAACTGTTTACGCCGTGTGTATGTACTTGTTAATTTTACAGCCAATGTAAAGACGTCCAACCCGGCACGTTAAAAAAGAAGAAGTAGGGATAGATACACAATGAACATGAGGTGTAGTTACAAGCATGTTTATTAATGATAGTCAAAATATACATTCAAGTTCAATAAAACAAACTTTCTTTATTACCTATACAAAAAATAAAGATCTGCAAAAATAGTTCAACACCAACAATTCTCAAACAAAATTCTACACTGGAAATAAAATGTAAAGGAAACAAAAATATTTGAATCATTTTCCCGACCAACAGCCCGACAACAACAACCTAAACCAACCCAACCCAACCCAAAACCCAACCCAACCTAACCTAACCTAACCTAACCTAACCTAACCTAACCTAACCTAACCTAACCTAACCTAACCTAACCTAACCTAACCTAACCTAACCTAACCTAACCTAACCTAACCTAACCTAACCTAACCTAACCTAACCTAACCTAACCTAACCTAACCTAACCTAACCTAACCTAACCTAACCTAACCTAACCTAACCTAACCTAACCTAACCTAACCTAACCTAACCTAACCTAACCTAACCTAACCTAACCTAACCTAACCTAACCTAACCTAACCTAACCTAACCTAACCTAACCTAACCTAACCTAACCTAACCTAACCTAACCTAACCTAACCTAACCTAACCTAACCTAACCTAACCTAACCTAACCTAACCTAAAGTAACCTAACCTAACCTTTTTTTTTTTTTTTTTTTTTTTTTAACGGGTGAGGAACCTCATGGCTACCCCAGCGCTTAGTGTCTCTATCGCCACTGGGAGTGTGGGACTCAGGGTCTCTAGCTCCTGCTAGAGTAGTGCAAAACCCTGCCTACCGCACCAAACCTCACCCCTTCCCAAAAGCACTTGGAATCGTCTTGCGACATGCGTCAAGTGCATTCGGACGCAAAAATAACTAGCTTCTTTCCTCCTCTTCCTTTTTCCTCATGACAGCACGGATGAACTCATGGCCTGTCTTCCACTGGTCCTCGTTCTCGAGCATCCACGAGATTATACTAGCTGCAGTATTTGCCATGCCGGCTTGCGCATTAAATTCTGCCCTATACTCAGCCCACCTTTCGCAGACAAAAACCGTGTGCTCTGCATCGTCGACCATACCACAATATCGACATGTACCGTCTGCAGTTTTTCCTATTCTGTATGTGTAATACCTAAAAGACCCATGCCCAGTTAAAAATTGTGTAAGGTAATAGTCCACTTTTTTAAAAGCACACTCCGTCCACCGCTTTACACTTGGTATAAGGCGCTTGGTCCATTGTGCCGTCTCGCTAACCTCGTTCCATCTGACCTGCCACCTGTCCATCGTCTCTTCCCTCAAGCTTGTTCTCACGGCTCTATCTTTCTCGGCTCTTGCGCACAATTTCGTCCTCTCCTCGATCATCAGGTCAATGGGAGGAATACCTGCAATCACTAGAACCGCTTCCAGTGATGCTGTTCTGTAAGCGCTAATGACCCTTAGCAGGAACGCTCTCTGGGTTGACAGCAGCATGTTTCGGTATCTCTCAATATGTATTACTTTCCCCCATATAGGAGCTGCGTATAGCAGCACAGACGATACCACACCATATAAAATTCTCCTCTTCCAGTACCCGGGTCCTTTTATATTCGGCAGTATTCTACTCAGTGATGTGACTTGTCGTTTGGCTTTTTCACATGTTTTCTTTACATGTTCGTTAAAGATCCTCTTGTCGTCCAGCCAAACCCCTAGGTATTTAACGTATTTGCTAGGCCTTATCTCCGTCCCTTCTATCACAAAACTTATGCCTTCCCGTTTCCGGGGTCCCTTCAGAATTATCGCCTCAGTTTTTTCGGGCGCCACTTTCAGACCATGTTGTCCAATCCAACCCACTATTTCCACAATGGCCTCATTTGTCCTGTGTATGAGCTCTTCCTTGCTTTCTGCAGTTGTAACAAGAGCCAGGTCATCGGCATATGCTGTTGTGGTGCATCCCTCATGGAGTTTCATCTCTAGTACGCCATTGTACAAAAGATTCCACAGTAGAGGACCTAGGACGGAGCCTTGTGGTACCCCCTGAGTCATCCTTATACATTGCCTACTGTCTATCTTCAGACACCTTTCTCTGAAGTAGTCCCGCACTAGGTTTATCAGACTTGTATCGATCCCACTTTCCGCCAGTATTTCCAGGATTTCACTCCACTTTGCCGTATTGAAGGCGTTCCTTATATCTATCAGGATAACTGCTCCCCATGTCTTTCGATGTTCTGTGGCGTGTGCTATTACCTGCGCTACCGCGTCGATCGTTGACTTGCCCTCCGTGAAGCCAAATTGATTTATCGATAGGGGGCGCTTGTCTCTCAGTTCCATGCTTAGCCTTTGTTTCACCAGGTGTTCCAGGAGCTTTCCTAGCGCATCAATTAAGCAAATTGGCCTGTACTTCCCCTCAGTGGGGTTCCCTTTCGGGATTAGAACAACTTTTTGCTCTTTTCCACTGGGTGGGGATGGCTTGTTCTCTGAGAATGTTGTTCATCAATTCCAGTACTACATCCGGAAATAACTCAACCGTCATCTTGATACATTCTGGTAGAATGCCGTCGATCCCAGGTGATTTTTTGGTTTTGATCTTAGCTGCGGCATTCAGTAGCTCCTCTCGAGTCCAGGGCGGTGGTTCCTCGCAGTTCTCTTTTCCTGGAATGGGGATATCTCTAATTTCTGGAAAGAGTTGTTTTATTAGCTCGCCCTTTTTTTTCTCCGGCAGCTCGTATGGGGTTAGCGTGTGCCTCATCCTGTTGGTTGCAAGCCTGTACCCGTTGCCCCAGATGTCATTATCCAGCTCGTCACACATTTCACTCCAACATCTATCTTTGGATCTTTTTATTTCAATTTTGAGTTCTTTCCTTAAACTCTTATAGGATCTCTCCGCCTCTTCTACCTCAACACCCAGGGGTCCTCGTCCCCTGAGTCTAGTAAGGAGTCTCCGTGTCCTTGTGCACTCCTGCCTTTTTTCTTTGATTTGGTCATTCCACCAAACTGGTGACCGCTTAGCTCTTACAGATGTGTTTTTCATGCACGACTGCTGCACTTTTCTTATTTTTTCGGTGAAAGTCTCAAGTTTCACCTCTCTGCCCATTACCAGGCTAATGGTGTCCATGAAAGCCTGTTTGTCTAGGGATCTCTCCTCCCAAATCGAGACAGGTTTCTTACCCGAAACTTTGACCTCAAAAGATATATATCTGTGTAGGCTTAGGCTCTCGATGTCTTCTTCCACAATCCACTTGGACACTTTTCGTGACATCCTCTGGGTAGCGCAAGTAATGTCGATATGTGACTTTTGGGCTCCTCTGGTGAAGGTGGGTGTTGTACCGTTGTTTAGCGTTACCATATCTAAAACCTGGAGCCATTCCACAAGGTATTCCCCTCTGGCATCCTGTATTGGGTCTCCCCATAGTGGGGATTTCGCGTTGAAGTCACCTGCTATGAGCGCATCCTTCCCCTCGTTCCTGACATCGTCCATTAATCCATCGATGCGTTGTTTGTAGTCCGCTTGGCTGATGTTTGGCGAAAAGTAGCAGTTATAGATTGTCCCAGATGTCAGCTTAATCTTAACAAACCCTCTCCCACTCGAGTGTGCCTCCACACCACATTTCCTGTTTACGCAGAGCACTGCCACAGTATTTTCCACGTCCGCTATCCATCTCGGGTTTTTTCTTATATGAGTCAGGTTTGGCTCCTGGACAAGAAGCAGATCCGTTCCCTTGTTGGCTGCCGTCGCCATTACCAAGTCATGAGCCTGTTTCCTCCTATCAACATTTATTTGTAAAAACTTAACGGACATTGTATAAATAATTCTCTCTATAGATAAAATAAATAAATATAAGCTGTATAAATAAAAAACTATTTGTGTGTCTAAGACTTATTCTTATTCTTTCATATCCACTGCCTCATCCTCCTTCTCTGAAGAATCCAATGTATCTTCTAGGAGTTCGTCTACTCTTTTTTTAAATGACCTGGTGTGTTCCTCCTTCTCCTTGGCACTCTTGTTGGTTTCACTTTCATGGAAGACATCATTGTCATATTCCATGTTGCCCGCGTTCTTCACCCTTTCAAGTGTTTGCATTGATTGAGTAGTTTAATTTGCTTCTCCCGCAATCCTATCAAAGCTTTCCATTATCTCCTGGATATCATTTCTCCCATCTTGTTTCTCCTCAGCCCCTACCCTCCTTTCTGGGGGTTCCCAAACAGACGCACTTCTAAAGTACCTTGCCGTGCTTGCGTTTCTCGTCCTGTTATTTTCTCTGGCCTTCTGTAGGGCGTTTCTATAGGCGGGGCACTTGCCAGTGTTTGGTTTGTGTCCTTTGATGTTACAGACCAGACATGCTTCTTCGTTTTCACATTTCTGGGCCGCATGTCCCAGCTCCCCACATTTATAACAGTTCCCTGTCCTGTCAGGGCCTTTACAATCTTTGGCTATATGTTCGTAGGACCAGCATCTCCGGCAGCTTCTAACTCGATGCCATTTCTCGACCGTACAGCGCACCAATCCAATACGGATGTACCGGTCCAACAGCAGTGTTTTGGCAGCCTCTCTTTCCAGCGTAACCGTCACAGCTGCCGTATTTCCTCTCATTTCCCTCACGTTGCTGATCTGGTATGTCTCACTCCATTTACCTATTACTCTTTGGATCGCATTCCTTACCTCCTCCTTCGAGGTACCCTCTTCCATGCCCCTTATATTAATGGCCTCCATTTCTCTGTCGCCCAGGTTTTTTGTTGTTAACTCCGCCGTTTCCTTCAACAATTTTCCAATATTTACCATGGCTTCTTCATCCCTTTCTATCGTTAGCAGTAGTTTACCATCCTTCGTACTTCTGATGGAACGTATCGCGTCTTTATCCCCGTTTGTGCTCAATGCCTTTCTAACGGTTCCCAGTATCTCAGTGTATGTCTTTTTTCCTTCGCTGATAACCATGCCAAGGGTCGTTGGTGCTCTTTTTTTGCTCACATCGTTGCTGTCATTTCCGTGTCCATTTTTAAACGCTTCTGTTGTGTATATTCTGACACGTGTGCCCGTGTTCCTGAAGATTGTCTGAACCATTTTTTGGAGAGTCTCCAGTGACAGGGACTGTATGTGGTGCATTGCTATCTCTTGCCCTTCCATTTCCTCCTTTAATAGCGTCAGCTTATTCCAGATATCGAGCCTTGTACCATCGTGCAGTATTTTCACTATTCTCCTGCTCGAGATTTTATCCGTTTGGGATTTCAGCCTCGTCAGTTGCTCCATTACCTCGAAATATCCGGTAATCCTGTTAAGGTCTGGGAACTTATCCTTATATATCTTTTGGATGCTCTTGCTCATGGTTGGATCATCGGGCTCCACCATGACCACTTTTACCGTCGAGTCTGGTGTATCTATTGGGTTTCCCACCTCTACTACCGTGTCTCTAAAAACACTGTCTTCCCAGCTCCTTCTTTCTATTCGTTCAAAATCACTGATATTATTTATTCCCTCCAATGATGTTATCACGTTCTCCTCCATAATCCATGGGTCCGTTTGGCAGCCCCTATCAAAGATTTTCTTTTCCATCGTTTGTGTGTCTATATCGATTGTAATTTTTTCGATCTGCTCATATCTATTCCTTTCCAGCCAGGATCTTATAGATATCCTTTTATATATGTCAACACTTCTTACGATTTTATCCGTGAGCTCCTTTATTGACTTCTCCGTGTTAGGACATCGTGCCACTCTCTTCGCTAGTTCTTCCGAGAGTTTAATGCTTACTTCCATGGCTTCCTTGATTTGGAACACCTCCGCACTCTCTATTTTGTTATATGGGTCCAGCTCTCTTGTCGCCAAGTCATCAACCCTTTTTCTTTTTAACATTTCTCCTATCGAGTTGCATCTACTACGCCCGGGCATGCTTGTCCTTTGTACTTTCGAAACTTTACCACCCTCAGACGGTTCGTCTTTTGTCAGGTCCATTTCTTCTTCCTTCTCTTTTGTTTTTTTAGAATCCATAAAATTCCCACGAGATGGGTCGAAGTATACTGTCCAGCAAGGCAGTGCGCCCGTACCTTGCTAAGGCCTTCCGTTACCAGCTACCCCCCAGGCCCTCGCCATGGCTGGGGGGGACCGTTCATGACCTCGTCCGTGAGGCCATGCATCCCTCGGCACGGTCAACACCTTGGATTCCGGCTTTTTTCCCGCTGGCTTGCTCCATCGGTTTTTTACTGAGGTTGGCTCCTCGGATTTTTTATCGACCTTCTCTGGTCTAGATCCAATGTGTTTCGTTAAAATAGTGGCACCTCGGAAAGGATGTGACTCTTCGTCACGCACATTGGTCTTTGTCTAGCGTAAACTCTGGTCCCTAAGGCACTATGTTTCGCAATACTAGACACTGGTGGTGAAAACCACCTACGCCACCAACCTAACCTAACCTAACCTAACCTAACCTAACCTAACCTAACCTAACCTAACCTAACCTAATCTAACCTAACCTAACCTAACTTAACCTAACCTAACCAAACCAATACTTAGTTTTATCCTAACAACTACCTTACCTAACCTCACCCAACCTAACCTAACCTAACCAATACTTAGTTTTATCCTAACAACAACAACCTAACTCAACCTAACCTAACCTAACCAATACTTAGTTTTATTCTAATAACAACAACCTAACCCAACCTAAACTAACCTAACCTAACCAATACAAAGCTTAAAATTTGGAAAAATTAAAATCGATTAAAAGTATACCTGTTTTATTTTCAAATACTTGATACAATTGGAGTAAATCTTGGCAACTTTGTAACATCATTTGAAGTTTTAACCAGATTGGCCAATAAGAGGTTTTAACAGAATTGACAGTTTGTTAAAATAAACAATACATTTAAAAATTTTGTGGAATAAAATTAATTAGAAAACGAGTAAACCTAAACTCATAATCCCTTCATATACAGACACAGGCCAGGTGAATAATATTCTTTAAAAGCAATTATTAGTAATTATGCAGGACAGACAGTTATATACACCGATGGGTCTAAATCAGAAAAGGGGGTAGGATGTGCACTATATGACCAAACTACTGACCAACATAAACAGTTTAAATTATCTAACATATGTAATATCTTTACTGCAGAGATGGTTGCTATAGAATACGCTTTAAAATATGTTGTTACCAATAATATAAAAGAAGCTATAATAATAACAGATTCGAGATCGGCATTGGAAGCAATTCAAAATACTCACTTTAGTTCACACACATCACATGTACTTTGCAATATTAAAATATCAAAATTACGTTCATATGGGTTAAAAGTCATCTAGGTATAAGGGGAAATGAAATAGTAGACCGGTTAGCTAAAGATGTCACCAACGGGGACGTATGTACAGCTATAATGAAAACAACTGTTAAGGAATGGAAAAGACAATGGCTAGACATTGCACAATCCTCAAAAAATCCTTACTTCCTCCTATATCCACAACTACCACCACCATCACCGTATATATTTGAATATAAAGTCTCCAAGTTTTACTCTGTCATAGTGTTTCTAAAAAATTTGATGAGTCTATGGGTTCTTTTGCAATGACTCTCCATTTTTATTCTCCAAAAGCATACAATTATGTACGGCAAAAATTTAAAAACTGTTTGCCTCATCCAAAAACTTTATCCAAGTGGTATTCTTTAGTGTAGGCAGAACCATGTTTTACTACTGAATCATTTAATTTTTTTAAATCAAAAGCTGAACAGAGTACAAGATCTATGGTATGTAGTATTATGTTTGATAAAATGGCACCCCTGGGACCGGTGTTCGTTATTATCAAAGTGCGGCGTGTGAAAACTGCAAACTTTTAAAAATTACGAAAGGCACATCTTCGTTAATATTCGTTTGTTTTAAATGCTAAAAACAGCATTATACTTGACTTAAGATTCTAAAGATTATAAAAGAAAAAAATGTACCGGGCTTTGGGGGCCGGTAACGCACAGAGATTACAATTGGACCCGATGGGATTCCTCCTATTATTCTAAATGAATGCAGCTTTATACTATCTAGACCACTTTATCATATCTTCAATGTCTCTCTCGATTCTGGTGAATTTCCCGACTTCTGGAAACAATCTTATGTAACTCCTATCTATAAATCAGGTAAATATGATATTAAGAACTATCGCCCCATATCTATTCTAAGCACTACCCCTTAAGTATTTGAAAGCATTATAACTGAATTTCTTACTTACGACTGCTCTAGTGTTTTTACTAACTCACAGTTTGAGTTTTCTTCCAGTAAATCTGCTGAGCTAAGTCTACTCAGTTATACTGACTACCTATCTGAAGCCCTGGAGGAAGACTTGCAGGTTGATTCAGTGTACATTGACTTCTCTAAAGCCTTTGATAAGATAAACCATGAACTCCTATTACATAAATTACGTTCTTATGGTATTGATGGTCAGATATATAGCTGGTTATGTAGTTATTTAGAAAACAAAACTCAAATCGTTAGAGTAAATCACTGTTATTCTTACATTTTTCCTGTAACTTCAGGTGTTCCTCAAGGTACGCACCTGGGACCCCTACTATTTAATCTGTTCATTAATGATATTATCACTTGCTTTTCCCATACAAAAGCTCTCCTTTTCGCTGATGACCTTAAGTGCTTTACTATAATAAGATCTCATGATGATATTCGTGGACTACAATCAGATATTAATAAGCTATCCCAGTGGTGCTCCTTTAATGGTATGGAATTAAATGTTGGTAAGTGTTATATTATGCGTTTCTGTAGGAATCACCATTTGCTAACACATGATTATACTATTAACGATCAAGCATTGCCATCATGCACACACATCAGAGACCTAGGCATAATGGATTCTTCACTCAGCTTTAAACACCACATTAGTACTATTGCCCAAAAGTCTATGAAAATGCTTGGTTTCATTAAAAGAACATCTCGTGATTTCACAGATATTAATTCAATAAAAATTTTATATTGCTCACTGGTTAGATCTCATCTTGATTTTTGTTCCTCTGTGTGGTCTCCATACTATCTAGTTCATAAAAATAAACTTGATAGAGTTCAGCACACCTTTCTCAGATACATAGCTTTTAAACAACATATTTATCGTAGCTACTCAGATATTGAGTTATTATTGAATATTACTTCATTAGAAACCCGTAGAAAAGGAAAAGATCTGACAATCTTATTCAACATTATTAATGGTAATAGTAACTGTCCCGATCTTCTGTCAAAAGTTGGTCTTTTTGTACCTACTCGGTCAACAAGACAAACTCAAACTTTTCACATAAGCTATCATAGATATAACTATACTTATAACAATTTTTTACCACGAACACTTAGACTCGCGAATTCTCTAAATGACTTGTTGAACATACAATGTTAGTGATATAATTTCTATCAGCAATTTTTAAGCTTAAACTTTGTTTTATATCGTAATGTACTTTTTTTTTCCTTTAACTTATTAGCTTGTTATCCAATATATATATTATAATGTTTGTTCCTTGTGTTGACACTGTTTACGGTTTTGCTTTTGTCTTTGTAATAATATTTCTGAATTGGGCTTGCCCGTAAATAGATAAATAAATAAATAAATTTGTTACTGGGCTGCGAGACCGGTCCTGCGGGACCGGTGCATATTTTATTATCTGCATGCTTGCACACTCTATCGACATTTAGTATCGTTTGTATTTCAATAGCAGCTGTGTTTACGTCCGTGTTTTACGTGGTTTTACTAGTCTAAAAATGTCATCTCGCGTTAAAAAGATTTTGTTTTTAGCTCAAACAGCTGATACAAACAAAACAAAAACTGTTGAGTGAACCGAGTACTTCGGTTGAAAATAAAAAATATGACGAAGATAACCCAAGTATTGCAAATTCGCGCCAAAGTCCAACTGATTCAAGAGCCATGTGCTTGCAGAGTTGCCAAGTAGTGACAGTGAAAATGAACGGGACGATCCTTTTGATTCGGACGATTCTGTGATCGACAAAAACTATGTTCTTTCTTCAGATGAATCGTACAGTGATGTAAGTGAGAGTGATTTATTCGAAGATGATAATGAGACAAAAATTGATAATGAAAAAATGTCAGAATCTGAAAATGAAAACGAATGGCATGATATAGGTGAGAGTAACAATGAAACTGGTGAGTTGAATCAATATCAAAATATGCCTATATTAAATTTTAACGTTAACGAAATAAAAATTCTTTAGACGCTTACAAGTTATTTGTAACCGATGATCTTTTACAGAATATTGTCACTGAAACAAATAGATTTGCTCGGGAAACGTTGTTAAATATACATCGATCAAAATCACGTATACGTTACTGGGTCGACTGCGATATAGCCGAACTGAAACTATGTATAGAAATGGGATTAGTTGATGGTTCCGCAATAAATTTATATTGGTCGAGAGATCCCATGTTAAAGAAAGAGTTTATTACGACTACCATGAGACGAGACAGGTTCCTTTTACTGATGCGTTGCATTCATTTTTGTAATAATCAGCAGTGTATTAAAGATGATCGGCTCTTTAAGTTAGGGAAAGTTTTAAAAGTACTGAATAAAAATTTTCAAGCTGCATTAACTGCAGGACGAATTTTGGTAGTCGATGAAAGTATAGTACCTTATCAAGGAAGACTGCAAATAAAGCAATATCTGCTAAATAAAACAAATCCGTATGGAATTAAATTATATCAGTGATGTACAGTGGATGGTTATACTAACAACATAATCGTTTATTGTGGTAAAAATACGACTACCAATGCAAATACTGCTCATAGTGAGCAGATAGTGATCAGATGAGTTCTTATCATTCCGTTTTAAGAAAAAGTTTAAAATGGTACCGTAAACTAGCCTTTGAATTTTTGCTTGGAACATCTATTGTAAATGCCTGGATTGTTTATAACAAGATTAGTTGTTCCACAACATTATCTATAATGGAATTTAGAAGAAGATTAGCGCAGGAGTTACTTGTTACTACAGCGGCACACGAAAACACCACTACTCCCAAAAGAGTTCTACATACTTTTGTTAAACCGTCAGGACCTGGAAAGAAAAGGAGAAGACAATGCCAAGGATGATATCATAAATTAAGAGAAACATATTCAAGCAAATAGGCAAGTAATACGGTGACAAAAGTTACAAGTTACTGCAATAAATGTCCTGGACAACCAGGAATGTGTTTATCTTGCTTTAATAGCATTCATAAAAAATAATCTATTTTTCTGAAATTTGTTTTTTTTAATAACTACGAAAAAATCTTTTATTTTTCTGAAACTCTGTTTTTTTTGTTTAATAACTAGGGACATAAATATTACTTAGTTTACATGTTTTTTGTTTTGTTTTCAAATATCATTTACACTAATAAAATATTCAGAAGTTTTGATCTTTTAATCTAAATCTGTAAAAAATAGTAAGCTGTCTTGATACTTTAAAATATTCTTAACAGGAAACCTGATCAAAAAACGAATGACAATGGTAAGTTTTAAAATGTTTTTACTGTTAATAACTGATCTCAAAACTCGTATAATTTACATTATAAAACTGTAAAAATGTAAAAACTAATTACGTCACCACCGGTCCCCGACGGTCGGTAACGCACCGTGTTCGCGTCAAGCCACCGGTCCCGGGGGACCGGTAACCCACTGTTCTTTGGTTGACATATTTTGGGAACGCAGTCAACCTGTTAATTATGTACAATATCTGGATGAACATAGTTATGATTTGAAAATTAATCCTTTATCTCCATATAGTTCAGAAATAGTGACTTATATTGCTGGTTTTGTAGTTTTTAAATTAGGCCAAAAATTAAAATGTGAAATTTGTATTCCTGAACTATATGAGGAAGAAAATAATTTTTTGAACTCATTAATAAAAAAAAAAATATGGGAATTTAAAATATCCCAGTGATACTGTTATACAAATTTGTGTTTGTTTCGAAAAGTTATTACGGGTAGAAAATAGTAAAGGAATACGTATAAATAATGTCTCAAAACATTTCAAATATTAACCTTTTTTTGTAAATATGCCTTATCATTATGTATCCCACGAGTCACATGCTATCCTATTATTAAAAAGTGTATCCAATATGTATAGATACAGGATTACATTTTATATGTAAAAGTATTCAGACAAATGTAGAAAAAATCAGATGTTTGTATACCAAATTAATACAATTTAAAGGACAATAAATAATATAACTATTAAGTTGCTTTATTCTTATAACCTCATCACAATATTACAGATCAATTAAAGATTACTAAGAACATTGAAAAATAAAACTTTTCAAATACTTTTCAAAAACTTTCAAATAAATCCTTTTCGCTAAAACTAGTATCGTCATTGAGTTTAAAAAGCTAATTTTTAAATAAAAAGTGGAAGTTTTGTTGAAAAGTTTTATTTTTTAATGTTCTTAGAAACATGAACTTCCACAGAGTAAGGGTAAGTACTAACAATTTTAATACAAGATTATTTTTATTAATAATACGGGGCATAACAATATAATACCCTATGTGACACCACTGGTAACCGGAAATTTTAAATCCGCTATATACAAGAACCATCGCGGACATCGTTCAAATTGTATTATACTCCCTTTTTATTCTTTATTGAAATTTTTTGACCACAAAGTGTAAACAATACCAGAGACAAGAAAGAACATCCAAATGTAGTTATATGTATGATGTTTACCACGAAAGAAAGCCACCAATAGAAGAGTTCTATTTAAGGCCAATATAACCAACGGAATAAAATAAAAATACCAAAATGACATATGAAATGGTGGTCACTGAAAGGGGTAACCTTTGACTGGACATAATAAATACTAAAACAGACCACATCACACCCTCCTGACAGTTTAACTCTTATCAAAAATTTGTATCCAAGTTATATTATTGCGCTCACCCGCTTGAGGGCGCATCTGTAGCCTGACGTTACAGTATCGCCCAATTGGGGGAAACGTGAACTGTCATCACATATTTATAAACTTTTAACTAAGCATGATTTCTCATTTCATTTTCATTCGTTAAATTTTGAATTGTGTTTTTTGTGCTTTTTCCGTTGATTATCGTTAAATTGAGTAATTACAGTTATTATTTGTGAAAGTTTCTTCCAGTTTATTGAATTTTATATTTTAGTTTATGAACTTTTAATTGTTTTTTGTATTATAAGAAAATTAGAGCAGTGTAAGTATTCTGTATTGTGTTAATATTTAAATGTTAAGAGGGGCGTTTCTAGTTTGCTAAGACTGCCTAAGTTTAGTGAAAATCTGGTTATTTTTAAATTACATGAATGTAGAGTAGATGGCGATAGTGGTTTCAAATAAGTATTTTTATTATTTATTTGAGTATTTTTTGAGCTTGTTGACTTTCTTAATCTAAGACAGAGATGAAAATATGAATTTTGCTTCGTAAATCTTTGAATGTTTCCACAACATACACTTACATTTGACCTTGAGACCATAAACAGATGAAAAATACCTGTATATTTTTTATTAAATATCCTATTTGGATACACATTGGAAGTTTGTTGTGTTTTATAGGCGTAACAAATTTATTTTTTTTTTAGGATTTAAAATATCGATATATATAAAAAATAAAATAAGATTTCGGCATACCTAACAAATTAATTAATGAAATTTATTGTATTAACCCTTAAATATATTAATTATAATAAAAACATATTACGGTTTCTGAATATACACACAAATGTATTGCTTCATACATAATATAAAAATAACATTGGCAACAATGCAAAATTAAACGAGGTTAGTTTTATCACAGATTTTATTTACTTTCTGATGGATGTATTATTTGAAGGTGTTGAAGTAGATGTAAATATTTAGAATATATTCTGTGGGGAAAATTTAAATACTTTTCCAAAACGTTTGATGATTATTGCAAAGGTGTTACTATAATGTTTGAAAACATTAACATGTTAGTCTGTCTTTAATATGACTTCAACTAAGTACCTTGCTAATTATTTACTGCCTAAATAAATAAATCTCATTTATTTTTTAGAGAATATTGGACATACCTATATAAATTACCACCCAGATCCATGATTTAATGAAAAATTGAGTACAAAGTAAACCACAACACACAACAAACTTTTTAGTTTATTTTAGTGAAGGAAAAATATTGCCTTGTTTGGAATAACCTATGATGATAACACACTTATCTAGTAGGTAACTATAGAAATAATATTTATGGACCTGTGACCATCAACAATTAGCTATAAAAACTCTTGCAAGTAGGTACTAAACAACATAATTGTTAATGTTATGGGTATATCTTAATAAAACTAATTGTATCATTAAATGATGGCTATTAATTATATTTCAAAAATGTCAACCCCATACTTTGTGGAATCAATTGAAATTAAAATCTATCCAATAGGTTCATAACTAATTTTTAAACTGGTATCTTTCCCACGAATGAAAAACCTTATTTATTTTATAAGGATCCATATTTTATTTACATTTGAAAGCACTTTCCGTCTAGTAATCAGAAGTGATAAGAGGCAAGTTTTAATTTGTTTATTTACTGATTTAATTTTATTACAATTCATAGGTATTGATTATTTATTTTATTATATATGATTCAGATCTCAATATTCAATTTAGTTTTAAAAGATGTATTGATATACGTAGGTATTTTGCATTTTAGATATATGAATTTTCTTTCTTCTTTTTGAGTACCTACCGATAGTATTAGCCCATGTTGAAGTATTTTCTTTGGAACTTTGAAATCAGTGGTATTTTGTGTACTACTGCTAATGTGTGCCTATTCCCCTGTAAATTTGTCTCTTGATACTAAATAATCAGCATTAGCTGGATAGCATATTTCTTTGATTTCATATAAGGGCATCTCAGAGAAGTGTTAATGCTACTCTTCCTTTGAGCCATCCTTTGTCTACTTTAAATACTAGGATAGCCCAGGAAAAGTATTAGTATCTTTTTCTAAATTAAAACTATTTGATTAATTTTTGATTATTTTATTAGGTGAAATATGGTAAACAAAATATTTCTACGAGATTCAATAGGTTACTACTTTTCTAAAGTATTTCAAAAATGTCCTGAAATACTATTTTTAGCAATATACTTTTTTTGGCAAACATATATGTTATTTCATCTATGTTTAGATAATTAAATTGTTGGAGAAATAAATTCGATGGTTTAATGCTACTGTTTCCTCAAAAACTTTGGACCTCAAGTAACTGCCTACACTGGTTGTATTCTGTTGATAGTAGGAAGACTGACAAAATTTGTAAGTTAGTTAGTAAAGTTATCTCTTCCCACATGTGGGGTCTCATACCAACATGTAAGGGAAACAATAGAGGAACGACTAAGGGAACAACATAAGAAACTCTGGATGGAACTGCCTGGACTCAGGCAATCCAGATTATTCATAACAGGTCCATCCAGGGAGAAAACTACAGAACTACTCAGCCTAAGTAGAACCCAATTGAGAAAGGCAGTGGGACTGCTTACAGGACACTGCCATCTCCGAAAACACATGAACATAATGCGACTCGCTGAGGAGGTGAGGAAGACGAAACTCCTCTTCACGTAATATGTCACTGTCCGAGCCTTAAGTGGCTTAGACAGAGACACTTTGGCATTCAGTTTCCTGAGCCAGAGGAAATCGTGAAAGCGAATATCAGGGACATTCTAGAATACATGAAGGAAACGAACCTGGTATGATTATTTCAGGGGGGTACAATGAGCCTAGAGCTCCAGTACATGCATGAAACGCACCCCAGAAGAATAGAATAGAATAGTAAAGTTATGATTAATTTTATATACATATTGAACATGTAAATAAATATTGTAGAAACCCTTACTTTGTAGACATTTTTATCATGCCAATTTAGAAGAACAGTTTAACAACACTCAGCTGTTAATATTTACATATGTGGTTTTAATTTATAAATGTAAATCCCTTAGGTTGGGTTTATGTTATTTAACGGTTCTGGTGAACAATAGGGAGACACGAATTTCGAAATTTAATGACTTGAAAATTAAAACAACTTACTTTTTATAATACTTTAACTCAAATTATATGCAGAAAATTGAGTTTTATATGCTAATTTAATTTATATTGCAATATATTTTAATAAATCATTTATTAACCTCACTTTTAGAATTCTTTCTTTCCACAGAACTAAAAATTTACCAAGATTTTTATGACAATATACTGTTTTGACGTTGACATTTAATATAAGTTGTCTAACGTTAACATTCCAACATTGCCATATTTTTTTCAAAATTATTGATTAGAATATTAATTTAAAATGGAAATCAAGAATATTTTAGATGTAGTAAATATATATAATAAAAATGATGACGAAATGGTGACTTGGTTGAAGGAGAAAAATTTAATTAAAACATTTAAGTGTCAGAACAGACTGTGTAGAAAAGAGTGCGAAATTAAAAAAAAATGTCTATAAATTCTGTGAACTCAGCATTTTACTGTAAGAAATGTAGAAAATATTATTCTATATTTAAAAATACATTTTTTGAAAATATGAACATTAATGTTAGAGTGGTAATTCTCATTATGTGGTATTGGGCAACCGGCAGTCGGGCTGGAGTGACAGAGGCTGCAACAGGTATTTCTGGGAAGACTGGTGTCCAGCTCTATAGATATTACAGAGGTATTATTTCGTGGAAACTAACGAAGGATGAGAATTTTTTGTTAGGTAATAATTTATTTTGTAATAATATAATAAATAATATAAAAAAAAATAATATTCTAGGGGGAGAAGGAATTACAGTACAAATTGATGAATCTGTTATCACCAAAAGGAAATACAACAGGGGTAGAATAATTCCTGAAAGATGGATTATAAATATATACGATTGTACCACCAAAAGGGGATATGTTCAGTATATACCTAACAGAAGTTGATCCGTTCTGGAGGAAGTAATCAAAAACCATGTTCGTCCAGGGACGGAAATTTGGACAGACAAATTCAAAAGTTATGATAACTTAAAGAATTTGGGATACATCCACAAAAGTGTGAATCATTCCAAATTCTTTAAGGATCCTATTACTGGTGTCTGTACAAATCAGGTAGAAGGGTACTGGTCAAAACTTAAACAATACCTAAGAAGATTGGGTGTTATGTCCAGTCCCTTTTTACCTGAATATATAGATCAATTTATGTGGGATGGGGTTTATGGACAAAGTGGTTCCTCCAGAATGGAACTTTTAATAAATCATATAGTAGAAAAATATTGATTATGTTTTTTTAGTATGATTTGTCTTGTTTACTTAAGATGGATTTAATTTCTCTTTTAAGTGAGAACCATTTATTTATTTTTTGTTTGTTTTTTGAGAATTTTGCAATTATTTTTTTTATTATTTATTTATTTATTATTGTTAATTTTCTAGTAATATATGTTATTTTTTTATTTTTTTTAATATTTTATTTATTTTTTGTAAGTTACATTTGTTTTTTTATTAAAATACTTTGTTTATTTAAAAATTATTTATTATAACCTAATCTAACCAAACGTGTTTTGTTGGTTTGCTTTTCCTGGGTTAGGTTCTGTTTTTGATATTTTTTTCTATGTGAATTTCAATACGAGGATAGTTTCCCTTCGGGTTAGGTTTGGTTAGGTTAGATTTGTTTAGGTTAAGTTTGATTAGGTTAAGTTAGGTTAGGTTAGGTAAGGTTTGGTTAGGTTAGTTTTGGTTAGGTCAGTTTTGGTTAGGTTAGGTTAGTTTAGCATCGCTACCCGTCACTGAATTTTGCCTGTTTATTTATATTTGTTTTATCTTTTATAATATGCAAAAAGACCGATTAGTTTTGGTTAGTAATATTCTCTCTTCATTTCATATTTTATTATCAATATTTTTTATATAACTAATATTTAAAAAAAATTTTTCCTAATATTTAGGTTTTATTTAGAGATGTGGCAACGCTGGTATCTACATGACATAACGCACCTTGGACAGTGAATGTTTTGTGTATTTAACCTACAAAATTTGAGTTTTTGATTCCAATTTTCTCGAAAAATACTGGATAACCCGCAAATTTTTTTACGAAAATTTACTTTAGAAACCAGTCCCTTTTTAGTGTTAATATTTTTTTTGCGAAATTCGTGTCTCCCTATTCTTCGCCGGACCCTTATCTAACAAATAAAGATATAAGATAATGATTAGGTAACTTAAAATATTAAAAAAAAGTATAAACAAAAATCGGCCCTCTCAAAACCCACATTTTTACCAATTCGAGTAAAATAAGACAAGTGTGTTTAAGTAAAAAATAATTTAAGAAATAACAACGGTTCATAACACTAAATTCAAACATCACAATACCTTGCGCATATTACAGTTGGATAATGCTATAAACCAAACCATATTATATAAACCATATAAACCAAACCAACACAAATTGTGAAAATATACTTTAAAATTAATTTTTTAGAACTTCTGGTAAATTATAAACGAATATTAATATATACAATTATATATTTAAAAGCAAAACACTAAAATTAATATATTTTGACGTTATAAACGAGAAATAAGGTTAGGTTATGTTAAGTGAAGTTTATGTTTGGATTTGCAGAATTAGTATAGACATACGTCTCGGAAAAAAGGACCACCAAAACTGTTCAAATTTTGCGTGCAACAAATCTAAAAAGATATACCTTTTTTTAACTTCATATTTTGCTAGTCCCATTCTCTATGCTTTCTTTAGGAGTTAAGCTTCTGGCGTTAAAATTCGTGATCACAAATTGTCAAACTTTTTCAAAACATACCATCACTTAAACGCCAAAATCTTTTTTATCACAGTATAAAACTGAACTAAAAAACCTTATCTCCTAGAGAAAGGTCTAAGCTATATCCTGTTAAAATTTGAATACGTAATTTAAAGGCGTTCTTTAGATTTGTTGTTTACAAAATGATTGAAATTTTGGGGACAATTCAGGCTTGCCACCCGTTTTCAGCTGTCACATTTTTGACGCCCCTCTTAACAATTATTTCATAATTATAGTGTAGCATACAATATCATACTATAATATTTTTTACTTTTTTTAGTATAATAATAGCATGGCATCTCGTAAAATAACGTGTTGTGTAAGTAAGAGGCATCATTTCACCAAGGATCCCAACTTATTTAATATTTGGATGGAAAATATAAAAAATCCTGTGTTAACGGAGAAAACTCCAAAACAACTTTATGACAATTATAGAGTGTGCCATCAACATTTTGACCAGCAGTTTCATAACCCAGGATTTCAGAAAGAGGTGAAAGCAAGTGCATACCCAACTCTACTTTTATCTGGTAAGTAGATACAACTTTTTAAGTGAACAAAATTATTTTATTTCAGATACTTCAGTTATTCTACCATCATCCACAACGGTGTCTTTGGAAGCTCCATCTACATCTGTACATTTAGATTAAACAGAAGTAAGTTAATTTTGCAAAACATGTATTTGCATAAAAGTTTCTTTTCATTCATCTAGTTACTAGTGATTTCTTGTTCTTTTTTTTGTCACCTGAAAATTTTAAATTGTTACTTAATGGCTGAAAGTGGAAAAACACAATAATTCTATTAAGTTATTTATATTTTTATAATGTTCCAGTTTCTTGAAAAATATGTATACTGAAAGAGTTCAATGTCACTCGACAAAAACAATTAACTCCCAATGAAAGACATGCATATAAAAAGGTTGTGGCTTGGAGCAATAAGACTGCCAAGTTGTCCAGAAAATTAGGAAATCCGACAGAAAATATAAAACTTGCTGAAAAATGTAATGCTTCAAACCGTTCTTCAGCTATGATGAAAAATGTAAGTGATGATACTTATAATTTTATATTATCACAAATCAGAAATCAAAAATACAAACCTAGAGGAAGGCATTTTTCTTTGGATGAAAAAAATTTTGGTTCTTACCTTAAAATTTCCATCCATTTGTTAGCTTCATGAAATGCATTTAAATTCCAAATTTTGAATAAAAATAATATCCTACCCACATATGAAGAAGGAAATCTAAAGAAATTTTTATTGAAGTTCAGATCATAATTTATCTACTTTTCAGGTCTTTGCCTTGCCTTCAAGGCTAAGCTTAACAAATCTGAAATGCCACAAATCTTCAATATAATTGCAAAGCAGATATTATTGAAGGACTATCAAAAATTTTAAAATTTAGGTATATCTCCCAATTGTTAATCTACAATTTTTAAATAGTTGGTGTAATTTATTAAACAACTAGTACCTATGAATAATTTTTTGCTGATAAAGTCAAGGTTACCTAAATTCTATTTTTTTGTAGGTTCATGCTCTCCAAATCTTGCAGATCATGCAATGGTATTTTTCTGAAGGGCACCCACAAACAGTGGAAGCAACCATTATGCTACCATTTTAGTGGGTCTTCAAAATCCTTGATTTTAAAAAATTGTAGCAGAATGCCTGAAGATTGGTTTCAAAATTGTGGCAACTGTCTGTGACCTATATTGTGTCCCTGCAGTTAACCTTCGGAGACATCGGAGTCGTACTTAAGAGAAGGAAACGATAAAGTACCTTTTGGATTTGAGGTAGACGGACAAGAAATAATACCATTGTTCGATCCTCCTCATTTACTAAAAGGATTTCGCAACAATATGTTGACAAAGGAGCTTCAATTTAAGATGGATGCGGTAGCTAAAGTTGCAACATGGGAAGATATTGAACATTTTCACAATTTGGACACTGCCGAAGACGTCAAGATTTGTTCCAAATTAACAGATGCTCATGTCATAAAAAGCCAGATAATAAAATGAAGGTCTCTTGTAGCTATCAAGTTGGTTCCCTTATGAAAAGGATCAGTCAGTGGAGTAAGTTACTCAACATGTACAACAGTACACAATAAACTTATTTTTTATATTATTTCAGATTTGTTACATTCTTCAGCAGCTAATACTGCTGACATAATCCTTTAGTTTAGGAGCTTTTTTTTAGGAGCTGTACAGCAGCTCCTGTATCAATACTAAATGATCAATGCATTAAAAATTTCGGAAAAAATCAATTAATATTATTCAGGAAATGAAATATTTTAATTTTAAACAGAACAAATTAGTTCAAACGTTGGAACACAACATATTTACATTGAGGGGGTTCTTAAGGTTTGCATTCTTTATTTATCACAATAGACACAACAATATATCATTTAATCAGAATATCATTAATAGTTTTCTTTGTTTTAGATTAACGAAAAGATTATTAATCGAGAAACCCATAGAGTGTTTTAACAAGATGTTTCAATCAAGACGCATTAAAGAACTTTTTTTGGGCTTATTAGAAGCCAGAAAGCTCGAAATGTTTTGCCAAATGTTACTAATTTTCAGTCATTATTTAAGAGTCTAGTAATCAGTAATTTTATGGCAAAACATTCCATATTTTCGAATTGCGAGGAGGATATAGAGATAACTACTAGTGTCATTAGCCAGAAAGTTAAAATTCCGGTCTCAAAGGTAAATATTGATATTATGGGTAAAAAACGTGGGAATGATAAAAAGCCTCGTCCTATTGCGATCAAATTTGTAAACAAATGGATGAAGCAAAGTGTGTTTAGTGCTAAAAAAAACTTAAAAGGAACTCGAATTGTGATTAGTGAAAGGTTAACAAAAGAAAACAGAGAATTATTTCTTAAAGTTCGTGAAACTGTTGGTATTAAAAATTGTTGGACATACGAAGGTAACATTTTTGCTTTTATAAATAACTCGAAGCAACTGATCAAAACAATCACATATTTGGAACATTAATTTTTCTTGTACTTCTATATTACTGTATTAATTTATAACGTATGATTTATGTAGAATATTTTGGTTGGTTTTCTGAGGGGACTGTATCGTTTTATTATTGCTGCTATTTTTTTTAAATCAGTGAGAAACATAGCATAATTGTGAATTTTGAAGAATGCAGTTATAGTTTTCTTTTTCCTCCTTTTTTTTTTAAATATTCGAACGTGATTTGGTTTTGCTGAGAAACATTACAAACAATAAAAGTAATCAATTTTTTTTTATCCAAATTCTGTGGCAACAACATTATCCGATACACCATCAACACCGCAAATCAATATCGCAAGTCCGCCAGCAGTAGCAACTTCGCCAGAGATAGAATTTCAGACAGATGTGGCATCTCTTAATTATTGTACTAATCCAAATTCTACGACAAAGTTTTCATATGATACATCTTCACCGCACATGGATGTTCCTGCTCCTGCATATTTTGTAGAATACTCTAATGATACTTCTTTAAGCCTACCGAATCCTACTTCTGGAATGGTCATATACACAATCGGCACTGAAAACACCTCGGGGAAATCATACAGTCACATCATCAACAGTAATGACTAACAAAAGGCCTAACACTATAACTAGGAATACTGATTATGAGGGTACACCTGATGTACTAAAAGATTTTATTATATTAAGACGGCAATAATTAATGGTATCTCGAATACTTAATGATTAACTCCTTAGAATACTTAAGATTACTTACATACAATTAATAAAAGATAAGAAATGAAAATTATATGGTGTTTACCTTGATTTGATCCTTTAGAACCTGACATAAAGCAGCAAAAACTTCCATTACAATTTTTGAGATTAGTTGACTTGATATCTTGAAAGTATAGTGAAGGCTTCTGTAGCTGTCTCCTGACGCAAGGAATCGCAAAGTAATCGCTAATCTAACTTTAGCAGGTATAGCTTCTCTCCATTTTGTGTCCTTTTTAGAAATTATAGGATGGATTTTTTGTAACAAAAAAATAAAATCTGCATATGACATTCGACAGAAATTATTAAATTCGTTTGACGGTTCCGCTAACATTTCTTGAAATCTCGTCTCCATAGATTCCCTGAAAAAATCGATAAGTAATTAGATTTTTATTTTAGTATAATTAGCGTGTGCAAACGTCGTTCTACATACAAAATAAGCAAATTACTTACTTGGTTCGATTTCTATGAACAGTCAACATCCACCATCGCCTTGCTCTTGGTCGTTTTTTCATCACTTTGTGTTTTTTTACGCATAACATATAATAGTAACATGCGTTTAAATAATAAAATCCAGCAGCAAGTGCATCGTCCATTTTTTACTTATTCTTTTTCCTGCCTGATAGAAGTTTTGCCAGGTGATAGCAAATATATTTGACGTTTTGGTATTTGCCTCCATGTGTAGACGGTTGTATTGCCTATTTGCCGCTACGTCAAATGTTTTGGCAAAAACAGCAAAAACAAATAACAAATACCAAATAGCCATGTGTGGAGCCACCATTATATATTAACAATTTTAGTGGCTTAATCATGCAAAAACTTTTACAGGTCGGTAGTGTTAATGCTCGTTCATTAGTTGCACATTTTATTCAAATTAAAAATATTATTTTACATGATTTGGATTTATTAGCTATAAGTGAAACTTGGCTAAAAAATATATCGAATAATGCTATTGATATACAGGGATACATTTTTGAAAGAGTGGATCGGGGAAATGAGATTCGTGTGGGAGGTGTTGGTGTCTATATAAAAAATAGTATTAAATATAGTGTTATACAAAGTAGCAAGGAAATTGAACAAATATGGCTTAAAATAATTTTAAATTTAGAGAGTCTGGCCTTGGTACGTTTTACAATCCTGAAGAACAGAATTTGAAACCACAGTTTCATTTATCCAATCTACCACTAATTATACTATTTGTTTGGGTGACTTTAACGTAGATCTTTTAGATATAAATAGTTTGGCATATGAATTAGCAGTTAATACCCTAGAGGGTCTTGGGTTAAAACAAATAGTAAATAAACCAACCCGTATAACTTCCAGAACAGCTACACTTTTAGACTATCTTATAACATCTGATGAAGAACTTATAACTAACCAGACAACCCAACATATTCCAGAAATAGGTGACCATGAAATGATACTCTTTAATATAAATTTTAAAATAGCAATAAATAAACCTAGATTTGTTACTTGTAGAAACTTTAAAAATTTGAACTACCAACAGTTTTATGATGATTTACGATCCATTCCATGGAATATAATTTATGAATTGCCTGATATTAACAGAAAAGTTGAGTTTTTGATCACTAATATTATTAGTCTGTTAGATTTACATGTCCCCATTCAAACTTTTAAAATAACGACAAAATATGCACCTTGGCTAACCCATGGAGTTAAGGCTATGATGTCTGATAGAGATCAAGCACTTAAGATCTACAAGTTAACTAAAACCAAAACGCATTGGGAACGTTATAAACAGTTGCGTAATTTAGTCTCAGTAAGTATAAATTTTTCTTAAATTCCATTCCCAATTCCAGATCCCCATGTTAAACGGTTATATGATCATTGTACAAAAAGTACTGTAAAATCGAGCTTAAAGTTTCTGCCGGTTTCTGAAATGGAAGTCTTTAATATAATAAAAAGCATTAAATCCAAAGCCTCTGGACATGATGGTATAAACATACAGTCGACAGAAGCAAACATGGTCCGCGGAAAATATGCCAACTAATTTCAAGGTTATCACAATCAGCCAATCACGATCAAGAAAACACAGGTAAATATCAAAAATTTGAAGTGGTTAATATTTTTAAAGATAGGTTATTTAATAAACCCGGGACTAGTAAAGACACATAAATATGAACCTTTTTAATATATTACAATGGAACTGCAAGTCTGCAGTTTCAAATAAAATTAATTTAGAAAACCTTCTACATAAATACGATATAAATATTGCATTATTATCGGAAACGTGGTTTAAACCAAATGTTTACTACAACTTCACAGGATATAACTGTTCACGACTTGATCGCGATGACGGCAAAGCAGGAGTATCAATCTTAATCAAAAGTAATATATCATTTACGGAAATAAGTTTACGACCATCAGCAAAAATAATGTGTAATTGTGTGTGTGTTCAGGTAGGCTATTTAGAAAAATTGTATATCGCGACAGTGTATATAAAACCAATGTCCAGACTAAACACTCATGAAATTGTAAATTTTCTGAATAATATTCCAAAGGCATGTATTATTGGTGGGGATTTTAACGCACATCATCCAGCATTTGGGTCAGAAGCAGAAGATATAGAAGGAAGAAATCTATTGGAAGCTATCAATATTACTCAATTAGTGTATATCAATACAGGAACCCCAACTCTTGTGACCAGGCCCGGCCAACGAAAAAGCGCTATAGACATCTCCATATGTTCCCAAGAGGTCAGTCATCTATTTGACTGGGAAGTAATCCAAGACCCCAATGGATCAAATCACCTACCAATTCTTATGAAACAGTCAATAGAACGAGTTGAATATTCCCAGAAAAATCACAAAATTTGGAAAATACTTAAAGCAAACTGGCATGTATACAAAAATTATCTACAGGATGTTTCAGAAAATGTACTAGATGACAACTATGATAAATTAATAAACGATATAAATAATGCAGCAAATTTAGCCATACCAAAACACAATATAAATAAAGTGCACAAACCACAAAAATGTAAACCTTGGTGGAATGAACAATGTAACGAAGCAGTTTTGAAACGGAGATAATTATACAGAAGATACCAAGAAAATCCAAATATAGCAAATTTAAATAGATACCAAAATCAAGATGCACTTGTAAAAAAAATCACAAATCATATCAAAAGACAAAGTTGGAGAGAATATTGTAACAGTCTAAACAAAAATACACCAATAAGAGAAGTTTGGTCCAGACTCAACAGGTACAAAAACAGAAGACAAACAAATATCATGCCAATAGAACCAGGTGATTGGACAGAAGATTTTCACATCAAAATAGCGCCAAGTTGGGTCAACGAGGAATCTTTAGAACTTCGAAACGATAGCTTTTCTGAATTATCTTCACCGTTTGTTAAAATGGAACTTGACCAAGTGCTAAAGAAGAATAATAACACATCCCCAGGAATTGATAACATCCATTATCCTATGATTTCAAAACTACCACAGATAACAAAAAATCGACTTTTAGCAACTTTTAACAAAATTTGGACAAACAAATCAGAAATACCAGAGGTTTGGCAGAAATATCTGATAATACCAATTCCTAAACCAGGAAAAAACAGAAAAACAGCAGAATCATATAGACCCATCTCTCTTGGTTCGTGTGTAATGAAAACATATGAGAGACTAATAAAAAACAGAATTGAACACTGGCTAGAAAAAAACCAACTACTACCAACAATTCAATATGGTTTCAGAAAAGGACGGTCGACTCAAGAAGCAACAGCTTTATTGGTTACAGACGTACAATTGGCATTTACTGTAAACAACTCCATCTCAGCGCTATTTCTGGATATAATAATAATAATAATAATAATAATAATAATAATAATAATAATAATAATAATAATAATAATAATAATAATAATAATAATAATAATAATAATAATAATAATAATAATAATAATAATAATAATAATAATAATAATAATAATAATAATAATAATAATAATAATAATAATAATAATAATAATAATAATAATAATAATAATAATAATAATAATAATAATAATTGGGTTAATAAAATGGTCCAAAACTGACCTAGAAAGCCTTGACAGAAATATCAGAAAAACCCTCACAACCTTCAACAAACATCATCCGAGAAGTGCAGTAGAAAGAATCACTATACCAAGAAAGAAAGGGGGAAGAGGTTTCATAGACATTGAATCACTACACAACAAACAGATCAACAATATGAAAGAATATTTTCACAAAAAACGAAGAAACTCAAACCTCATTACAGCAATAACAGAAGCAGACGATCATTACACCCCACTAAACCTTAAAGAAAACACAACATATAATACCACAAACTCTCTTGAAACAAATATCAATGCATGGAAAAACAAACCTCTGCACGGAAGATATCCCAATGAAGTGAACCAGGAATATGTCGATGAAGTACAATCGTACAAGTGGTTAACTGAAGGGAGACTTTTTCCAGAAACAGAGGGATTCTTTATTGCAATCCAAGACCAGGTAGTGGCAACAAAAAATTATCGACGATACATACTTAAAGATCCAACAGTACAAGATGACAAATGCAGATGGTGCGGTAATCAATCTGAAACTACCCAACATATTATGGCAGGATGTTCAGCTCTGAGTCAAACAGAATATCTCCTAAGACATGACAACATGGGTAAAATATTACATCAACAAATAGAAACAAAATTTTTCAGCTCTAAACAAGACAAGCAATACTGGGATTACACCCCACAACCCATAATAGAAAATGAAGAATATGCCCTATACTGGAACCGAACCATCTACACAGACCGCACCATACATCATAACAGACCAGACACAATCTTATGGAAAAAGAGAGAAAAAACCGTCCACCTTATTGATTATGCAGTCGTTAATAGTAACAACATAACATCTACCTATAATGAGAAAATAAAGAGATACGAAGGTTTAATATCAGAAATAAAAGTGTTATGGAAAGTAAATGTAATTAAAATACATCCAATAATAATGTCAACCACAGGAGTCATTCCAAAATCAATGTCCAAACATCTTGAAGAACTCGACATTAGCAAAACTATTATAACAACTATGCAACACTCCGTAATATTATCAATATGTCATCTGTTCCGTAAAACACTGAATTAATCTGTTCGCAAAGGTACTATTTGAACTGGCATACCGCCCGCAAATAGGATCGTAAACTCACCCATCAAGGAGATAATCCGAGAGAATAATAATAATAATAATAATAATAATAATAATAATAATAATAATAATAATAATAATAATAATAATAATAATAATAATAATAATAATAATAATAATAATAATAATAATAATAATAATAATAATAATAATAATAATAATAATAATAATAATAATAATAATAATAATAATAATAATAATATACCCCTGCCACTACCATAATTACAGACACCCACACCCTCCTTTGGAACAAAAGCATACAGACAGACACGACAATAACAAGCAACCGTCCTGACATTACCCTAACCGACAACCGTAATAAAACCACCTTTCTCATTGACATTGCCATTCCTGTCGCCGAAAACATCGATAAAAAACACAGGGAAAAAATTACGAAATATCTACCGCTGGCCCAAGAAGTTAAAGAGATGTGGACACAAAATTCAGTCAGAATTGTCCCAATAATAGTCGGTGCAACCGGTGAAATACCCCACAGGCTTAGAGATTCCCTCGCTACCCTGAACATCAAGGATGAAACTTCATTCAACTTCAAAAAGCAGTCATCATCGATACGTGCAGTCTCACTCGTAAATTCCTTAACCAATAATCACAGAAAAAAGGACGCAGGTTGGTTGTAAAGACCCCCTACGACCCCTTAAACCCCGCTAGCACCAATCAAATGTTAGTGAGAGCCCACCCCAATAATAATAATAATAATAATAATAATAATAATAATAATAATAATAATAATAATAATAATAATAATAATAATAATAATAATAATAATAATAATAATAATAATAATAATAATAATAATAATAAATAATAATAATAAATAAATACTAACTGCACCATCTCCCACCTCCTTTATATGGATGACATCAAAATTTTTGCTTCCAATCAGCAACAAATCCAACACCTTCTGGATATAACTGAAAGGTTCTCCAGTGATATACACATGGAATTTGGTTTAGATAAGTGCAGAACCTTAAACATCGAAAAGGGAAAAATTGTCAATGGAGATGTGGCGCTACCTAGTGGAGATATAATCGCTGCCATGCAGAATGGGGAAACCTATAAATACTTGGGATTTCAACAAGCCAGATTGTTAGACCAAAAACAGTCCAAGGCTAAAATCAGGGATGAGTTTTCACAAAGGGTAAGTTCCCTACTAAAATCTGAGTTGAACGCAGGACATCTAAACCGAGCCATTAATACATATGCCGTACCTGTGTTGACCTATTCTTTCGGTATTTTACAATGGACAAAAACCGAATTGGAAGATATTCAGAGAACAACCCGAACTATGATGACAAAGTACAGATGTCACCATCCAACATCGTCAGTGCTTAGAACAACACTACCGAGAAAGGAGGGAGGAAGAGCTTTATGCGACATAATAAATCTACACAACAAACAGATAAATAAATTGCGAGACTTCTTTGTTACCAAATCACTGTCATCGAATTTACATAAATCTGTCATAGGAGCAGATAAGAAATACTCGCCTCTAAATTTAGCAGACCCTAATATGGATTTAGACATGACAACTGATGCTGAAAAACAAGTAAAATGGGCCCAAAAAGCTCTACATGGTCGACACCATCACGACCTAAACCAACCACACATTGATAAAATTGCATCAAATAGGTGGCTTGCTGACGGTACCCTGTTCCCAGAGACTGAAGGATTTATGATGGCCATTCAGGATCAAGTAATTAATACCAACAACTACAAAAAATTTGTTATCAGGGACCCAACTATTACAACGGACAAGTGTAGACGGTGCCAACAAACATCGGAAACCATACAACACATCACATCAGGATGTTCAACCATAGCCAACACGGATTATTTACGCAGGCACAACCAGCTGTGTAATATTATCCACCAGAAACTGGCCAACAAATATGGACTGCTAAATACCTATACACCGTACTACAAGTATAATCCACAGACAGTGCTCGAGAATGCAGATTTTACACTCTACTACGATAGGTCCATTATCACCGATAGACAGGTGACGAATAATCGACCCGACATTGTAGTAGTGGATAAGAAAGCTAAATCGGTGCTGTTAGTCGATGTTGCAGTTCCAAACAACAACAATATTTTGGACAAATATAATGAAAAGATAGCAAAGTACACCGATCTTGCTATAGAAGTAGGGCAGATGTGGCATGCAGAAAAAGTGGATGTGGTACCGATCATCGTATCATCAACTGGACTCATCCCCAAAAGTCTTGAAGACAGTCTTAAAAAACTCGATCTTCATAAAAACACTTTTATTGACCTGCAAAAAGCGGCAATTTTAAACACATGTCACACTGTTCGGAAATTTTTAAATATGTAAATTTTGAGCCTAATCCCATTTGCGTTTACGCTCGGGATAGGTAAATATTACCAGCGAAAGCTGAGTAAGTGCATAAGTCTTTTGATAATAATAATAATAATAATAATAATAATAATAATAATAATAATAATAATAATAATAATAATAATAATAATAATAATAATAATAATAATAATAATAATAATAATAATAATAATAATAATAATAATAATAATAATAATAATAATAATAATAATAATAATAATAATAATAATAATAATAATAATAATAATAAGTTTATTGCTTTTAAAACTATAGTTTACAGCAAGGGTAGCAACAAATAAAACAAATATAAATATATGAAAAGTAACAGAAATAGATAAGTGCTCCAGGAGAATTAAAGAATACATATACATATTACAGAGATATAAAGATTGTAGTACCTTCTGATTGGATGATTACATCTGGAAGCGTTCATTCATTAATTATAAACGATCTTATTTTCATTGCCCCACTTACGAATCGGTATAGTTGGCAAAGGGTGAAGTTGTCCGTAGATGATAGAAGTTGTATAGTTGTATTTCAAATAACAATGGGAGACCCCTAAAGGAATGAAGAGGAAGCAATAAAAGTTCTAAGGTTGCTTCTAACGTTATTGCCTTTATTCTAAGCCAAGTCTTTATTAACTTACAATGGTGTTTGCCCAAAATATTACGGATTACCTAAGGTGCATAAAGAGGATATTCCACTCAGACCAATAGTTTCATGTATAGGTGCTTCTACACAACCATTAGCTAAATTCATTTCAATGATATTGGACAAGGCTTTCATAAGTTTTAACAAATTTAAAATTAAAGACAGTTTCGAATTTGCAGATAAAATCAATAATTACAAATTACCTGAAGGTTTTGTATTGGTATCATTTGATGTCATTTCATTATTCACTAATATTCCATTAAATTTAAATGTTAGCATTTTTGAGGAACATTTTAATCTAATAGAACAGCACTGTAATTTATCACAACAAGATTTTTTAGATACTATAAGTTATTTATACAATAACACCTATTTTTCGTTTGATAATAAATTTTACCAACAAAAAATCGGACTACCGATGGGTGGTGCTACCTCACCAGCAATAGCTGAGATTGTCATGAACAAACTACTATATTTTGTCACTGAAACTGTTGATTTTGAAATGCCCTTTTTGTACCAGTATGTTGATGACTTAATCACAGCTGTCCCTTCCAACAAAATAGACTATGTGCTTAATGTTTTTAATTCATTCAACCCTAACTTGAAATTTACAGTGGAAGTGGAGCACAACTCATCTGTCCCCTTTTTAGATACATTAGTAGTCAGAAATGCTGACAATATTGTTTGTTTAGACTGGTATAGAAAACCCACTAATTCAGGTAGATACATACCTTTCTCTTCTTACCACCCAGATAAACAAAAAATAAATGCAGTGTTAGGTCTCAAGAATAGAATTGTTAAAATCTGTCATAGTCAATTTTTGCATAAAAACCTTCTAATTTTAAAAAATTTACTTTTAGAAAATAAATACCCTTTAAGACTGATTAATAAGTTGTTATTTTGTAACAGTGGTAATATACCTGGTCATAATGTAACTTTGGCTAATATAACAGAACCCTTCAGGTATGCTAAATTACAATTTATACATAATTTATCTCCTTCTCTGACTAAATTATTTACTAATTACAATATAAAAATAGCTAATTATAATTGTAAGAAACTCAACCTTTTCTACTCTAAGTTAAAAAACAAAACTCAAACTTTACAGAAATCTAACATAATTTATGGCATCCCCTGTGAATGCGGTTCAATATATATAGGACAAACTAGCCAAAAATTATCAAAAAGACTAGCATTACACAAGAGTGATTGCAAACATAAACCACAAAGCACGAGTCTTAGTTTACATGTTAACAAAGAAGATCATAAGGTGAACTTTAAAAATGCAGTTGTCCTAGATTTTGAAAAAAACTTACATCAAAGAAAAATCTTAGAAATGTGTTACATAAATGAGTGTAAAAATTGTCTTAACAACAAAAAAGATGTAGATGGTTTGAGTTCTATTTATACTTATCTTTTAAGTCAAAAATTCACTAAACATAGAAAAAGACCAGATATATTTAATCATTGATCTAACTACCGATCGATTGAATTGATTACCATTCTATTCGATTTACCTGTCAACAGTCATAATTGATTAGTTTTGTTTGTTGTGTCCTCTGATAATGTGGTCATTTTAATAGGAGTTAATTTGTAATCTTCGACCATCTTGTTTAATTGTAACAATTTTTATCAATTTTTAATGTTAATTTAAGCAGTTTTAACTATTTAGTAGATCTACAATAACAATTTTAATATTTAACATGTATAATTTTAATAATGTGATGTGCCATGAATCACATGTCTTTTATTTCCCGTTCACTTGTTTGTTAAGAGATTGATTGCTGATTCTGGTGAGTTTCAGTTTATATTTTTAGTACTCAAATTTTATTGTAATAGAATGTTTCTCATATTGTAGTTTTTCCTGATGAAGTTTGTAAACACAAACGAAAGCTTGAACTTAGAATAAAGGCAATAACGTTAGAAGCAACCTTAGAACTTTTATTGCTTCCTCTTCATTCCTTTAGGGGTCTCCCATTGTTATTTGAAATACAATTTGATTGTTACCAGTACCCCGTTACTGTCCTTCCGTTTCTATATATATATATATATACAAATGGTAGTAGTATTTTTGCGGGAATGAATTGAATAAAAAAATGAAGATAATGGGTTAAGCCCGCTAATGCAGCCGTAGACACGTGTTTCTGTCTCCTTAGACTTCATCAGTACGGCATAGCTAAGGAGAATATTACCAAAAAAACCCTGAAGATGGAAAACAATATAAATCACACAAACGGAGTCAACACAAGGGCCAACCGCACATTTGTGACTTCGTATAACAATTTTACAATTCTAACTATTTTAGCGCTTACTCCACTGTTGTATAGTTTATCCCATAATAAATCATAACTCAAAGAATCGAATGCCTTGCTAAAATCGACAAAGAGAGCAAACACTTTTCTAGACGGTAAACGTAGGTAGTTATTTACAATTGTTGACAATACAAAAATGTTGTCTTCACAACTTCGATTTTTGCGAAAGCCTGCTTGACATTCAGGTAATAATTCATAGTGTTCAACTAATTTTTTTAGGCGATTAGTAATAAGTTGTGTGAATAACTTTGTCTTATGGTTAATTAGTGCTATACTACGGTAATTGTTTGGATCATCCTTTGGTCCTTTTTTATGAAGATGTATCATTTTTACATTAGTCCAGTGAGAGGGTATTTGTTCTTCCAAGATTTTATTGAAAAGATATTTTAGGTGCATGATCCAATCGATGGGTAGATTTTTATAAAATTCATTACACACTTTGTCCTCTCCTGGTGCTTTATTATTTTTTGCACAGTTTAGTGTTTGAAAGATCTCAGAATTGGTAAATGGTATATCCAAAACTGGGAGGGTTACGCCTATGTATGTATTTGTAATATCTATTTCGGGTTTATAAAAATTTCTATAGTAATTAATCATTAAGTTTATATCAATGTTAGTTTTTTTGTTTGTAACATTTTTCTTTAAGTTAAGGTATTTCCAGAATTCAGTAGGATTATCAATATTTTCAAGTTTATTTTTAATGTTTCTTTCATAAATAGATTTTTTATTTTTCAAAAGTGATTTATGTTGTTTTTTAGTTGCCCTATAGTTTAAAATGGAGTTTTTGTCATAGTTTGTTTTGGTTAAATTTTTTTTTGCAATTTTCAGATTACTTTTAGATTCTCTACACATCTGATCAAACCACGGTTTAGAATTAAAAATAGGTTTAGAGTTAAAGGTTCGTTCCGTTTCAATTCCCAGGAATTTAGTTGTTAATTTAATTGCTTCATGTATTTGATTATCTAATTCAGTTACTGAATTAAGTTGTGGGTTAAAATCGTATTGTGAAATTATGTTTCGAAATGAGTTTGCCTTTAACGGGTCCCACTTTGTTATACTCTTAGTATATCTTTGAAATTAATTAATAAAGTTAATATACAGCTCAAATGGTCAGATATTAATCTGTCACTTACAAAAAAATTTGAGATTAAATCGTTACCATTTGTATTTGCGCAAATTAAATCAATCACACTACTACCGGTCTGTCCTAGAAATGTATAATTACCTTTATAATCGTCATATCTTCCATTTAGAACAGAAAAACCAAGGTTTTCAAATATATCTACCAGTAATGTTCCACGTTGGTTAAGTACCTTATCCATGGTTTCACGTGGTTCTACAGGCAAAACAGAATATTGCAGGTGATAGTCCTCGAAGTTGTTCAAGCAACCTATCCTCGCATTAAAATCACCATAAATAAAAATACTGTCAGTTGGATAATTATTGCAAACGTCACTGATTGTTTCTTCTAGAAGATCTATACAGACATTATCATCCAATCCAGGTTTTAAATATACAACGCCTAAAATAAAAAAAATATTATTTATACATAATCTGATAAATAACCACATGTTACATTTTTCAGTTATAGTTACTGATGTGAGGCCTGTTATGTCTTTTGAAATGAGAATTAGGATACCCCCACTACCTCTTCCTTTTTCTTTATCCTTTACTGCTGGGCTGTGATAAATATTGTAATTTGTTAATAGTTGTGGTAATTTGGGTTCATCTGCGGTGATCCACGTTTCGACGAAGCCGATAATAGGGAAGTGACAGATATAGCTATAATCTTCACTATCTAAATTATTGAGCGTGTTTATTCCCTGACAATTCCAGAATAGTATGTTAAAATTATGTTTTGTATTTTTTTGTTTTTTAATTTTTTGTTTATCATATTTTTCTTTTCCCTCGTCATTTTGTGCGGGCGTTTGTGTTAGTTTTTTGAGCTATTAGGTCTATTTGTTTTACGTAATTGATCGTCTAGCGATGTTGATCTGGCGATCTATCACTGGCTGTTCTTTTCTTGCTTATATTTATTTCTTCAATCTTACCTTCTTTATTTTGTTCCATTGGTTTGTTATCTATAATGAGTTTATTATATCTAATAAATGCTTTGTATCCTTTCTCTCTTGCTTCTTTTAGTTGTGGGTATAACTGCTTGCGTTCTTCTAGTATTTCCCTTGAATAGTCCTCATCGATTCGAATATTCGTTCCTTTCAGTTTTTTTGAATTTTTTAGGATTTCTGATTTTTTGTTGTATTTATTTAGTTTTATTAGTATTGGTCTTGTATTTGTTTCCTTGTATTTTCCTAGTCTTCTTGTTTCTTCTAAATCTTTTGTTTGGTCTATTTCAATTCCCATATGTACTAATACTTTTATCACTTTTTCTTGAGTTACTCCTTCGTTCTCATTATCTTCATCAGCAACTCCTTTTATTATTAGATTGTTGATTCTAATTTGCTTTTCTAGGATTTCAATTCGTTGTTCCTGTTTCGCCATGACTTCCTTGTTTTGTGTGTGTTTTCGGCACTTAGATGATCTAGCTTTTCATTAATTGTACTCAGTGTAATTTCCATTCGAAGTAAAGTCTCTTCTAACTTCTCCATTTTGTACCACAAGTCTTTGTCAGTAAATAGATTATATTATTAAAGTGCCGGCAATGTCGCCTTCAACTTGATCGAGGATTAGTTAATTTTTTGTTTCAATTAGCTTAATCACCGTGTTGTTTTGCCAACTATTTATTTCTCGTTATGGGTTATGTTCATGAAAATGTGTAATTTCAAGTTGATTATGTATTTTTATACTGTTAGGCACTGAAGTTTGTGTCACTTTACACTTATCACTAACTTTTAACTTTTATTGTATGGTGTTTTTAGTTGAAATTTGCTATTTTTCTAGATACAAAAGTGAGCAACCTTATTGTGAAAATGCTTTAAATGTGCTAAGAGCTTTCTGCAATACCAAGTGGGGAGCAGATCCAAATATAGCACTTATTTTCTACAAAGCACTAGCACTAAGTTTAGGAGCCTTAAAAAGTACACCCATCAATGTATTAGAAGCAGAAGCAGCAGAGCCACCTCTAGAAACTAGGAGGTTTTACCTCAGCAATATCTTTACAACCAAACTGGTGGCACAAAATCGAACACAAAAAATCCAGCAATTATATAACAAAATAGAAAGAAAATACTGGAGAAATAAACAACCACCACTCTTAGTAAAAAGCTTGCAACATGTCCAAAAATTCGGGAATGTAATGTATCGGAATGATAAAATTCCATATTTTAATGCTGACTATGAATTGTGTAAACTGCAGATACCATATCACTTTATCAGAATAGAAGAAGGACTCAACAAAAAGGCTAAAAACATTTGGTTCAAACAAGAGATATCAACTAGATGGCCAAACTCAGAATATGTTTATACTGATGGGTCAAAAATAAAGAATAATGTTGGATGTGCTTTTTTTCACTCAAATGAGAATGATTGGGGGATGTTTAAACTCCCAGATAACATGTCGATCTATACTGCGGAGCTGGTCGCTATTTTGCGAGTACTATACTACATAAACGACCATATTAAATCAAATTTTGTCATTATGACTGATAGCAAGAGCTCCATAGAAGCTATCAATAAAAGACTATCAAGTAAAATGCCTCATGTAATTGTTAAGATACTAGAACTTATTGAAACGTTAAATAAGAGAGGAAAAATGGTTACATTGGTCTGGTTAAAGGGACATAACGGCATTGAAGGCAATGAAAGAGTCGACGAGTTAGCCAAAGCATCCACAACGCAGGGGGAACAAATGGAAGAACAACTTATGCCAACATCAGATCTACGACAAACCTTTAAGTAAGAACAGTTTCAAAGATGGCAAGAACAATACTCGGCCTGTACAAAGGGTATCCAATTTCTAGGTATACAACCTATAATAAATAAAAAACCCTGGTTCACTGATATATCAAATCGCCATATGATTAAAACAATGAATAGGTTAAGAAGTAAGCATGGATTATATCCAGAATACCAGTTTAGAATAGGATTGGTAGAATCTCCAAATTGTACCTGCGGAGAATTGGGTACTTTGCAGCACATCATCTTTAATTGTGTAACGCATAAACAGCTGAATGCAGAACTGTATAGCAATATCCAGAGAGCAGGAGCGGCACTCCCCACCAATCTTGATACACTTTTGGCCACACGGAATATAAGTATGTATGTAATAATTTATAAACATTTGAAAAAATTAAAAATAGAGATATAAAAAAAAATTTAAATAAAAAAAAAATAAATAAAAAAATAAAAAATAATAAATAAAAAAATAAAAGAAATAAAAAAAAATTAATAAATAAAAAAAAATCTCAATAGAAGCTTTAGTACTAACACTAATACTAACTATTTAGATAAAAGATAAAATTGTAATACTAAACCAAAAATAAAGATGTAAAAACTAACAATGAGCTGGCCAATTGATCTGAGATCAAGGCCACTAGACCAAAACACACACACACAACTTTTGTTTGATGAAGTCTGTCTTTCCTGATTCTTGGAAAAAATCTTTTATCATTCCTGTACCTAAGGTAAGTAACCCCACAGCCCTACATCAACTGCGACCAATTAGTATATTACCTACTTTATCCAAGATTTTAGAAAAGGTGATTCTTATACAACTACAGGCACATATAAGTAAAAATTCTATCGTTCCTTCATTTCAGTCAGGATATAAAACTGGTTATAGATGCACATCTGCGCTCTTAAAAATTACGGATGACATTATTACGGCTCATGATCAGGGTGTTAACAGTTTTATTACTGTTTGATTATTCTAAAGCATTCGACACTCTAAATCATGACCTTCTGTTTTCTATATTAAACTATAGTGGTCTGGGAAATAGCGCTGTTGATCTATTTAGATCATACTTGAGTAACAGATATCAAGCCGTAAAGTGCCTTGGTTCTATATCTAGTGAGCTGATCGTAAAAATTGGTGTGCCACAGAGTTCCATACTAGGTCCCATTCTTTTTTCTATTTACATTTCGAACTTTTCTGATGTTTTCCTATCGTGTTCCCAACATTATTATGCTGATGACACTCAGTTATATATGTCATTCCATCCGCAAGAAGCTCAACAAGCTGTATCAGCACTTAATTTTGATTTGTGCAACCTTTATCAGTTTTCAGTTAAATATTGCTTACAATTAAACGAGACAAAGACAAAGGGTATAGTTTTTGGCAAAAAAGTTCATACACTGTTTTTTAAACAACACCATTGCGATAAAATTTTAATAAATAATCGTAATATAGAATTTGAATCAAAAGTAAAAAACTTAGGAGTTTGGTTAGATCAAGATTTAAAATTCTCTAATCATATCAGTACTTGCATACAAAAAGGTTATTTGGCTTTAAAGACTATATATCGAGCACGCCAAGTCTTGGGAAGATCAATGAAAAAGCTGTTGTGCGATGCTCTGGTTCTAGCACCTCTAAATTATTGTGATGTTTTATATAATTCCTGCATAAATTTCTTTGATATTAACAGGATACAAAAATTACAAAACTCCTGTCTTAGACTTATTTTCGGAATTCGTAAGTTTAATTCTATTAGACATACTTTTAAGATTATTAAATGGTTAAATATGAAACATCGAAGAGAAATTCACTCACTATTGTTTTATTCTTAATAAGATGGACTTCCAAAAAGTAAGGGTTAGTACAATCAATTTCACTATTGTTTTACTTTAAAATTGTAAAAGAGAAATCTCCACCATACCTGTGAAATAATATTAGTTATAGAACTGATGTTCACACGCTTAACTTAAGATATAAGAACACCAACTATACCCCGTCACCGAACGCAATCATTTAAACGTTCCTTTTCATATTGTGTGGTTAATATGTTAAATAAGCTGCGATCCTGGCTTTACAGTTTAAATGGACATAAACTTAAAAATGAACTTTTCAATTATTTTTTAACTAGTTAGCTATTTGTTTTTTTTAGGTTTCTCAGTAGAATCAGATTACTCATACCAGAATTGTAGAATTGTAATTGTTTTCTTTGTATAAGAATTGTCAACTTTCTCACTTTTTTCACATTTTTCATTTTTTTTCATACTATGTTATGTCATACAATCAACTGTGTTTTTTTTTGGGTTAGGTGGAAGAGCAGACGGGTGTTGGTACTAATATAAAGCTATTTAATATTTTATAGAAATAGCACCCGTACTGAATCTCGCCCTAATATTGTAACAAACTTATTTTTTTTATGTAGTTTATATGTTAATAAAGACATTTATTATTAGTAGTAGTATACAGGCTGTCCCATATCGACCTTCACCTAGAAGTTTATGGGGAACGGATAATACTAGATAGATGAAATTTGATATAAAGGGGTTTTCAATACTTCTCAATTCATTTTCAAAGGACCCCACACTTTTCTTATCGAAATTGTTTGATTTTATTTATTTTATTTATTTTATTTATTTTATTTATTTTATTTATTTTATTTATTTTATTTATTTTATTTATTTTATTTATTTTATTTATTTTATTTATTTTATTTATTTTATTTATTTTATTTATTTTATTTATTTTATTTATTTTATTTATTTTATTTATTTTATTCATTTTATATTAGCCCCTTAGGGCTAATAACATCTAGGCTTAAATATTGGTATGTCTTATTGGTATGTTCCATACTTGGTCTAGCCTTAATACTACCTAATCTACATGAGGTACCTAGCTACAAACAAACAAAATGTAACTTCAATATGTCAATCTGACGATGCTATTTCTATAGCGAAACGGTCGTCATTGCATTTAAAAACGTATTTGCCAATAAATAGTGAAAGTTTAATTCAACCGTTTAGTTGTTTATTGTTCTTAAAAAAATGTTACTTTACAGACTAAACATTAAATATTTATAAAATTAGCCATAGGATCTAATTTTACCTATAAGAACTTTTAACGAAGACATCGAGATCTACACTATATCCAAAATTCAGAAAAATTTTTTAAAATGAAATTTGATGTTTTTTTCTACTGCAAAATACGTATTTTAACAGAAACAGGTCTGTAAAAGCGGGAATCACCCTGTAAACAACAGATATTTTATTTTTTCTATTAGGTATGTATTAGGTATGTATATATTTGGTAGTAACAAAAGATATTTAAGAGCAACTTTTTGGGACCGTTTTAAAAAAGTCGAAATTTTAAATTTCAACGCCCTGTATCTCAAAATCTAGCCATATGATAAGGTTGGACGTATGGAGACTTTTGATCAGAACATATCAAAAATTCAGACAATTTGACGGTGCTCCCGTTTTCATAAGAAAAGTGCGGGGTCCTTTGGAAAAAGTTTAATAAATGGAAAAATAAAGATTTGAGCCTTTATTTTTGTTACACTTATTTAACTCATGAAGAGGTAAAATTTCATAGAGAAATATACCCCCACTAACATTGAAGGAAAAATCAAGGTAAATTACTTATAAGACTTCATTCTTTTACAGCATGATAAAGAGATTTTACGAGCGTGGCAGAGAGATCCAGGCTACGTAACAGCAGACACCAGTGCTAAGGAGCTGGAACAGCTTATTGATTTTTTGAAGAAAAAAGTTCGTGCTGAAGACAACATTCAGCTGGCCGGTGGAGAACTGAATTTGGAAAAGGATCGACCCAGTTAAAACAAGACCAAAGGATCTTTTTCTAAGGACATCAGTGGATTAATAACAGAAAAAGGCTCAGAAACGGACTCTAGAAAATTACAATGTATTTTCTGTGGCTACAACCATTCCAGTGAGACGTGCAGGAAAGCAAGTAAGATGAACATCGAAGAAAGAAGAAAAATAATCAAAGAAAAGAATCGTTGCTTCGTCTGCTTGAAGGAAGGACACTCAGCAAAGAAGTGCAGATCATCTACTCAGTGCCTCAGCTGTTCGAGAAAACACGAGACCGTGGTGTGTCCGACATTGGTAGTATGCTTTTTCAATCACTTTTTAACTTTTTAGGGTCTGTTTATACTATTTCCGTAATACAAGATGGAGATGAAATTTATTGTACTAACCCTTACTGTGTTCTTATATATCTTATTAAGAACAGTAAATAACTAAACGGTTAAATGAACATAGCACGAACTACTTGACAGTCTGACAGCAACACAATAGGTTGTAATCTATAAGCTATTAAATATTCATTCAATCTTATTTCAAAATTTCTTTGTGTTTGACCTACATATACATATATTTTATTAGTTTTAATTAATAATTGATAATTAGAATTAGTTTAAACGGGGCAACTAATAGTCAGGCCAAGCAAATTTCTTATCATAGCAATTTAAAGAAGATTTCGGAGTACTAAGCAGTATAACCAATATTGTCAACTGGTTTAGAAGGGAAGAACTAGGCTCTGTGTTCAAGAAACCAAATACTGAAGGTGTCCCAACGGAATTTGAATCAGTGAGGCAGAAACTATGTTCAAAACTAACGCAATCAAACATGACTAGTTTATTGACAACGTCATGCTTTGTTCAGCTCCTGTGTTTGCTGGGAAAACAAAAAGAAAGTATTCTGATGCTTTATTTGATTACCTTACGTCTGAGAAAACAAAAAGTGGTGGTAGTAGGTATCTTCAAGCTATTTACCTCCTCCAGTCAATTGAAGGATGAGATGATTCAAGTTATTGAATTAAAGGGTCACAATTGAAAAACAGTTCCTTCAATTGGTACAGCGTATTCATTTCAACCGTAGCGATCATAATCGAATCAAGAAGCTGGATACGTTCAAAACTAGAAGTGGAACTATAAGAATCAAGACTCGTCTCTTTTATATAACTTCGAGGAAAACTTCAGATGTCCTATTGTGTTGCCGTCAAACAGTCAAGTAGTTCGTGCCTTGATCATGAAAATACATTTGGAAATAGCCACGGAGAAAATCAGTTCCTAATGTCAAGACTACGTGAACAATACTGAATTCTCAAGAGCAGAAGAACAATACGTTTAGTTTTACGAAAATGCCCATCATGTCAAAGATTTGTTGCTAAACCCTTGAAAGTGAACACACCACCACTACCGAAGGAGAGACTGGAGGCTGAAAATCCTTTCGAGGTCACTGGAGTCAATATATGTGGACCAATGTTTTTAAAGGAACGACGTAAGGTATGGGTAGTACTTTTTACTTGCGCCGTGTACCGAGCGGTATATTTGGAACTTGTTACCTCCCTTAACACGGCACATTTCAAGATGACTTTGAGAAGATTCGTCAGTCGAAAAGGAAAACCAAAGATAAATTGAAAACTCTATGAAAGGACAATCAATAATCTGGCGGTTTATACCTCCAGCACCACCTAATTGGTTTGGTCAAAGACATTCTTCGTCGGACTCTAGGACAGGCAAGGCTAAATCAGCTGGAGCTAATCACCATTCTCATAAATGTGGAAGCTACAATTAATCAACGCCTACTTACATATGTTTCTGAAGATCCTGAGGACTTTATTTCCATTACTCCCGATATGTTTCTTGTTGGAAATAAATCATCAACAATACCGGAGTTAAACAAAGTCGATGGGACATCTCTCAAAAAGAGGTCAAGGTTAAAATTGGAATATTTAGGACCTGGGGGTCTATTCTCGAATGTCGAACAAAATATCGTGGGTATACTGCGAAAAGTGACCAAGTCACATTTTCTTAAATTCGACTTATTCGTCAAATTTTAATTTTTCTTGATAAAGATATGATCTTTTAAATTCACTTTGTAACAATAAGTCGAATTTAAGAAAATTTGACTTGGTCACTTTTCGCAGTATACCGACGATATGTCGCATTCGATATTTGTCGATTAAAATTGTCGAACAACTTCAAATTGTGGTATTCTCGATTGGATTCCTCTTCCAATTCGCATGCGACATATTTTGTCGAATAGCAGGAGCTGACAACACCGATTTAACGATTCTCAAATATGTTTTATGCCATTTGTGAGAGTGAAAGGTACGTTTTATGGTTTGCGTGTGGTAGATTTGTGATTTTTTGACGCTTGTAATAATTATTTTTTATTGTTTTGCTGTTTATTATATTGATTAGATTACGTAAAAAACTTACGTAATGGCAGTGGAAAAAAAAGTAATTGCACACAATCCCAAAAAGAAACTCATCAATTTGATGAAAGAAAAAGAAAATGAGCAGCTATTATCTGGCAAATTTTCTTTAAACTTTTTATTTAAAGACGCAAAAAGTAAGTGGCAAAATATTGCTTTATCAAGTTAGACATGCCAGGGGTACGAGGGTGGGCCACCACTTCAGACAAAATCTGAGGCAACTGAGGAACTCATACTGAGTACTATGACACCCACTGCAATTACTGGTGATGTAAGTATTATTGAAACACCCATTGATTTTGAATTCAATGAACCGACAATCAACATAATTGAAGAATATGATATAGCCAATGAGATTTTAAATTCTCAAGATCATATTTATTCAAAGGAAAACATCGACCCTGTCTCAACCTCACCAAAAAAAAGGACCTTAGCAACTCGGCGGTTGGAAACGAGTGCTACTGCAGCAGCTACTCTTGCTGAAGTAAGTCAGAAAACACCAGATGTTCGAAAAGAGTACTATGTTGCAAAGCTTCAGTTAGGTAAAAGACAAGTTGTTGCAGTAGAAAAGCTAGTGGACTTGCCCTTAGTACATCCTCAAGCATACAAGGAACTGGGTGATCCTTTCGTATCAGCCAAGTATAGATTTATTTCCCTGGAAAATCCCTGGAAAAAGTAAAAATCCTGAATTGAAAAATGAATATAAAAACATTTTAATGGAATAAATTGAGTTAGGACATGCTAGTCTAATTCCTCTTTCTTTAAAAGCTCCGCAATCTGATAACAAATATTTTGTTGCCCATCTTTACGTTATCAAAGAAGGTAGCAATAGAACCGAAGTACGAATTGTGTTGTGATTATTTCTCAAAATCTTCCTCCAAATTGTTAGCCATTACAACGGGAAACAACGATTTAAAGTGTAAAATAGACGCTGTTGAAGCAAGACTCGCATATAAAGTTCATGAAATTGTAATATTATTAGGTCGTTGGGCGACAATTTGTAACCAAATTATTACGTTTAGCGTCAATTTGTGATATGATTTACTGTTGATAGTGAATTTATAAAATTATTTAGTTAACTTTTAAAAAATAACTATATACCAAAAGAAAAAATGTAATTTACAATAAAACAAACATTAATCTTAATTTCGTCTTTAATTAATTGTAAAAGATAATTATATCTGCACTTAACCATTGAAAAGGAAAATTTATATTCTTATAGGAACCCATCACACCAGCTTTCGGCAAATTTGTACTTTTACATGAAGAACATATTTTACATTTCTGAACATAACGATAAATATCTTTACGAAGTTTGGGCCAATAATACAATTCAGATATCCGAGAGATAGTTTTTGAAATACCTAAGTGACTACCTGAGACATCATCATGAAACATTTTAAGAACATCTTTACGATTATTCGAAGGAACAACAATTTTCCAGTCCGATAAATTACTTTCGATAGGATTGTGAGAAAAAACATGTTTGTAAAGTAACTTGTTTTCGACTTTGAATGAGGGATACTTTTCCGGATTACTTTGGACCTTATTGATCATAGAGAGATACCATTTATCAGGTTTAAAAGTAGAGACATCCAAAACTGAAATTTCATTTACTGAACGAGAAAGAGCATCACTAACCAACATTGTGGAACCTTTGCGATGTTTGATAACAAAATCGAACTGTGCTAGTCGTAAAGCTAAACGAGCTAACTTTCCGCTTGGATTAGACAACTTATGAAGATATTGAAATGGTGAATGATCGGTTTCTAAAGTAAAGACTGTTCCTTCTACATAGCATCTGAATTTTTCAATACCAAATATCACCCCGAGAAGTTCTTTTTCCGTTGTAGAAATCTTTCTTTCCGATTTTGTAAGGGAACGACTAGCATATGCAATTGGATGGTCAATACCATCACTTTCTTGATATAAGATAGCACCAAGACCTGTGTCGCTAGCATCTGTTTGAATAATAAATGGCTTAGAATAATCAGGACTCGAAAGTATTGGAGCGGAAGTAAGAAGTAATTTAATTTCTGAAAAAGCTTTGTCAGCTTCAGGAGTCCACACGATAGGCTGACCTTTCTTTCTACCCTGCAGTAAGTCTGTAATAGGAGATCAAATTGAAGAAAATTTTTTAAGAAACTTACGATACCATCCAATCAAGCCTATTAATCTTTTTATTTCTGTGGTGTTCTTAGGTACAGGATAATTAAGAATAGCTTCGATTTTTTCCGGTGATGTACGTAATCCGTTTTTATCCAAAGTAAAACCTAGATAGTTAAGTGATTCTCGACAAAATTCACATTTTTATAAATTAATAGTTAGTCCAGCTTCTTTCAACCTTTTATACAATTTCTCCAAAATCTCTAAATGTAATACAAAAGTGGGAGTAGCGACAATGATATCATCCAGATAACAAAAACAATATGGTAATATGAAAGGATCAATAATTCTGTCCATTAACCGAGCCATTGTCCTTGGAGCATTTTTTTAATCCAAAACACATCCGGGTGAATTCAAAAGAACCAATACCATACACTGAAAAAGCTGTTTTAGGTTTAGAAGACTCAGTTAAAGGTACCTGAAGAAAAGCTTTACATAAATCAATTGAAGTAAGATACTTTGCATCCCTGAGCTTATTCAAAACGGAATCTACGAAATGCATAGGATAAGAATCAGAAATAGTTACAGAATTGAGCTTTCTACCATCAAAACAAACTCTATACTCCCCATTTTTCTTGGGGACGAGCCATAACGGACCGCTCCAAGGTGATGATGTTCTTTGAATGACTTTTAGCCTCAATAACATCAATCTCTTTTCTCAAATGAAATTGCATTGCTGGACTTAATGGATATTGCCGTTGACAGATGGGTTTTGCATCCCCAGTATCGATATCATGCTCAATCAAATTTGTTTTACCTAAAGAATTTGGAGGAGAAATTTCGTCGAAAAGCTTGACAACCCTGTTTAATTTATCCTTTTGTACTGAAGACAATGCAGCAATTGGTTGAATTGCATTAATGACACAAAGAGAAGATAACATCGAGTAAGATAAAGAGTGAAAATTAACATCAATTTTAAACATTTTTAAAAAATCCATCCCCAAAATCAGAGTGAGCAATAGAAGGAATAATCCAAATCTTAATTTCATGTGTTACATCATTGAGAGAAACCGGAGCATAAATACAACCCATAACATTCTGTACCGTACCATCAGCTGTAGTGATACTAGGCAAAAGTTCATATTGAATCGGTAAGTTAAGACAATGCAAAATATTAAAACCTTGATTACCCAAAACACAAGAATTGCTTCCACTATCAATCAAAGCTAAAATTTCAGTATTATTTATCTTAATATTGAGATATGGTCTATTATCGTTACTCTTTTTCACAAACAAAGGACTAACATTAGAATTAGATAACTCCCTTAAACTAGTTGTCTGTAAATTTGATTTAGATGAATTACGTAAAATATTAATATGATCAGAATCACCTGCACAATCAGAAGTAGTAAAAGAAATGTTATTTAAAAAATTATGTACAAACTTAAGGTAATTGTTCCACTCACTGGGAGAAGTAAAGACATTTATTTTTTGTTTCGGTGAGCATTTGAATTTTTGGTTTTTTGTGATTGATTGTCCCGTATATTTTCTCTTGGTTGACTGGAAACAGCGCACAGACTTTCCTGTCCAGTCTGTGTTGAGTTTTATGAGCAACGAAAACATTTTGACTTAACCACATTTTTCCTACCACAACCATAACAAAAAATAGTTCTAGGTAATCTGCAATTATTATATATATGACCTCTCTTATCACAATTCCAACAAATCCTAGTTGAATTATTCGAAACATTATTATTATTTGTATTGCTACCACGGGATCTATGTGCATTATTATTTGCTACAAAGTTACTAGAGTACCTAACAGTGTTTTGCCGATTTCTAAAATTTGATTCTGGTTCAAAAAAAACTATTATTATTATTAAGATAACAATTATTATTTACTATAGCTGAATTTCTACCTCTATCAGCCCAGAGCTGTGATTCGTTTACAAAGATTACTTAACTCATCAATAGTTTTAGGTGAGTGCAAAGCTAACTGAGAGACATGGAATGGTAACAAATTTCGCCTAATTCTCGTAACCCTACTTTCTTCGTCCGGTATTATATCCAATCTACTAAACATGTTTTCCATTTGTGCAATAAATAAATGTGCTGGCTCATTAACTGTTTGCATTCTGTTGTTAATTTCTAACTCTAAATTAAACTGGTAATTGCAAGGCAAAAAATCGTCTTTAAGTTTAGATACAATGTGTGACCAAGAAGTTACTTTATTTTTAATAGATAAAAACCAAACTAATGCTGACCCCTTAAAAAATTCAAAACATTTAACAAACAATTCATCATCTGACACACCTCGAGAATTTTTCAGCAACTCTATTTTCGACAAAAAATCATGAAGTGAACCTGTACCATCAAAAGAAATGTCCCATTTATGAATGTCATTGTATTTGATAACATTACTTTGCGCATCACTTCCCAAAGTGGATGGATTGCTAGTAACAATTGGATCCGGAATTTTTATATCTAAATCTGCTTCTAACATTAAAACTTTACTCTTTAAAATACCCTGCTTTTTCTTTTGCTCATTATCTGACACATTCATTCTATGTATCCTACCATTTACATGAGTTAACCTTGTTGAAATTCTTTTATAAGCTGAATATAATTTATTGCCACTAAAAGAATCTATTTCCGATTTAAGTTTCTTTAATGTTGTATTAATTTCGTTTAAATCATCCTCGAAAGGATATGAATTTACACCCTCCTTAAACGACCTATCAGCGGATTGTTGTGCCCTTAAACCTCTAAAAAGCTTACGTAACTCCTCTACCTTTGAAGGAACCTCTACATCAAATAATGAAACTTCATAAACAAGTTCATGTGCTTTCAAATATTTAGCTTTCATTTTAATTCAAAAGAAAATTGTAAAAATATTAAATATTTTAAAAGTGCAAAACTTTCCTAATTGTCAAGAAGAAAAGAAAGACAAGACAAAAAAAACCAGTCCCAAGAATAAATATCAAACTGCTTCAATATAAATTACCAAGGTTATTTTTAAAACCACGCTAATATTAAAATTTCTATTATAAAGTCATTAACCAAAAAAAACAAAAAAACTGGTTCCTAAATAAGCAATAAAAAGTACAAGTTATTGTCGTCGAAATAAACTGTTTGCTACAAATTTGAACAATCAATATAGTTAAGCAAATAAATAAATAAATATATCTATCAGTGCTGTACGTTAGGGATAATATAGGTATTAAAAACACAATAGGAAAAATCAAAGGAAATTGAACTGTTTATAAAAATATTTAAGATAGTTATAAAATTAATTACGAAAGATTAATATTGAGAATATTAAAAAAATGATTTAAGAAAAAATAATTTGTAGATATTTTCACCAAGTACTTTTCTCGCATAGAAAAACTATTTCCCAAAGAAAAAATTATTGTACAGTCAGAGAAAAAGTGAAACCAGCGTTTGGGCGCCAATAATATTAGGTCGTTGGGCGACAATTTGTAACCAAATTATTACGTTTAGCGTCAATTTGTGATATGATTTACTGTTGATAGTGAATTTATAAAATTATTTAGTTAACTTTTAAAAAATAACTATATACCAAAAGAAAAAATGTAATTTACAATAAAACAAACATTAATCTTAATTTCGTCTTTAATTAATTGTAAAAGATATTTCAATAATTAACAAAATTTATAAATGTTTATCACAGCAAAAATTATTATAGTTAAATACCTCGGCTAGGGGTGAGTAAGTTCATTAGCTCTGACTATAGTACAATATTTGTTTCTTTAAGAAATTAAGGGCGCCACTGAAATCTTTTTATTTTTTATGATATTACTGAAGAAAGTTGTTTTAAGCTGTTATTTAAATAAGTATGATAAGATGACAGAAAGATGTCAGAAAAAAACTGTCTATAAAGATCAAAAAATGAAAATGTACCAAAAATTTGAAAATGTACCAAAAGATAAATAGATTTCCTTGGTGCTTAAATGAATGAAATTGAGAATACGTTACAAAAAATAATCCGCACACAGTTCTTTACAAAAACTTATTCTAATACAGTTGACGATAGGTACTAAAATGATTTTTATATTACGTTTAAGAAATATAGAAAAACGAGACAGCTGTATAATATTATAAATGCATTTACGTTGGTCGACTTATCTTTTTTTTACATAGGATCCGTTGGTCCACCAATGTAGAACCAATCAGTGTAATGTGTTTGAAATTTGTAGTGTCTTTGAAATTTGTAGTGTCTTTTAATTTTTGTAACGTCTTTTAATTTGGAATTTGTAACGTCTTTGACTTTTGTAACGTCTTTGGTATTGTATATTCCAATGCTGTGTAAAACACCAATGACAATAAAAGAATCAATCGTGGTTTAAGGTATTGGACTAAGCCACATTAAACATCTACCTGGTTGTAGTGCAAGACCGACTCACGAAATGGGTAATCGCTAATCCGATAAAGAAATCCACCGTAACCCCGATCATCGAAACTCTACGCTCGAAAGTATTTCTACAATTTGGCATCCCGAAGAAGATAATGTCAGACAATGGCACGCAATTCACGAGCACCACTTTCAAAAAGTTCCTGGAATCGTACAACGTCGAACATTTCCTAACCCCGCCTTACACACCACAATGCAACCCAGTGGAACGTGCGAATAAAGTCCTGAAATCGATGATAGCTACGTACGTTGAAAACGACCACACAAGGTGGGACGTATACATCCCGGAGTTCTGTTACGCCATCAACTAGACCAAACACGATTCGACAGGATTTTCACCGGCTTTACTGAATTTCGGACGCGAACTAGTCAGCGAGGACGTCCCGCAGGTCGCTTCCACAAACAGTTTCGCCGACAAAATGAAAGAAATCGATTCACTAAGGGATTTGGCTAGGACTCACCTGGAACATGCCTCTGACAACCAAAGAAAGTTCTACGATCTCAGAAGGGGAGACTGGACTCCACACGTCGGCAACAAAGTAATGAAAAGAAATCACCAACTATCTTCCGCTGCGAATGCTTTTGCAGGCAAACTAGCTCCAAAATACACAGGACCATACGAGGTGACATCGATATTATCACCGGTAATTGTGAGAGTGAAGAAAGAAGGTAACAGAAAAACCGAAACGGCGCATGTCAAAGACCTAAAGCCTTGCGCCGGAGAGAGGGAAATCAACAATCAGTAGTAGGTAGGAAGGGATATATCCTAACGCCGCACTCTTCGAAATAGATATAAATTCAAGGATTTTACAAAGCCAAAATCAGTCTACCGAGATGTCCGACGTCGACCAGATCATGGAGGAAGTATTGGACATTCCAGTGGTGATGAGCCCGTTGGGAACACCGTCGCCGCCGCGAGCCACGGCATCCGCCAGACCGTTACCCATCACCCCAGGGAAGGAAGCTGAAAGAATCATCCGGAGGTTCAAGGAGCTATTCGGATCATCGCCAGAGAGCCCAACGGACAACACACCAAAAGGACCAGCAAGCCAGGCGATGTCCACCCCCGAACGACCCGAGGAGCCATGCAGAGAGTCCGACCTCCAGTGCCTCGTCCCCCGCAGCCTGGTGGAGAAAGGGACACGAAAGTACCGGCTGCGATGCAATAACGGAAGGGTGATTAAGATCAAGGTGACGGCCGTAGAAGGGGTTACTGGCCTCTAATGGTAAGATATACAAAAAATGCATGCTATCATTTTTTTTAGCGACGTGAGGGGGGTGTAACGATCCGCGCAGATCGATCAAGCGACGTCGCCCTACCACTCAATCCCACCTAACCGAAGACCGGTAGAGATGGTACGACTGGTGGGAGCGGTGGGGCTCTCCGGCTTAAAAGCGACGAACCGACACAAATCAAGCAGAGTTGTCTGGGGAGCTGACCTGGAACCAACTCTCCTAGAAGCTCGGGTGTTGACCGACCTTCTGCCTTCCTGCGACCGAGAGTGCTGATCTCGGTTGTGCCCTTTACCCCGTCGAAGGTGTTGACTTCGACGACGTCCCCGTTTCCCGCGACCAAGAATGTTGATCTTGGTGGCAACCTCTCGTCGTCGAAGGTGTTGACTTCGGCGACTTCCCCGTGGCCGGATCCTGAAAACACTCGCCGAGCGAAGTGCTGATTCGCAAGGCGTTGTTAAGGACCGACCGCTAGCCCGTCGATCGGGGGAGTTGACCTCGATCGGGTTCCATTCATTTTTATTTTGCCGAAGTGTTTATTTTTGGGATCTACGTTTCTTATTTTTGTTTGTTTGTTTATACAGGGCCAGGCGACCGAAGCGAGCGCTCCTGGGGAGGATCGCAACCGGGCGACGGACGCCGATCGGACGTAGAAGTTCATATTTTATTTTTTCTCTTTGTATATACATTTTATAGGATTAAACATTTTTATTTTTTTAATTACGTGGTTATTATTTCCTTGAATCTGGTAGCACGCAAAACACAAGGTTACAACTGGAGTAACTGAAAATCAAAACACGCCTAAAGAACCTAAATATAGTCAGGAGTAGGAAATAGACTAGCCAATTATTAAAAATTATTTTTTTTTCTTTGTATTATATAAATAAACCTATTTCTTCATAAACATAATTCATTCCTATTCCTATTGTTAGATACCTAGTTTTAATTTATCTCTTTTATGTATGTATTTATCTGTAGATGTATTATTTTTCTTCGTAATTGTTATTGTTTTATTTTAATATTATGGTTGTTAAAGTCTGTCATTTAAACACTAGATCATTGACAAGCAGTTTTGTGAATTTTAAGGACATTGTGTATAATAATTATGACATTGTAACGGTTTCTGAAACATGGTTAGGTCCAAATATCAGCAACAATAATTTACAGCTTTCTAACTACAAGTTTTACAGGCGTGACCGTCTTGATAAGTCAGGTGGAGGGGTTGCGATTTACATAAAAGAAAACTTATCTCCTAAAGTAGTTAATACTGGTAGTCTATTGTCGGAACAAATATGGGTTAGTGCTAAAATCGGAAAGCACAAATGCGTGATAGGTTCAGTTTATAGACCTAATGAATTTTCAGCTGACCATTTTATTGACGAGTGGGATAGTACACTTGCCGAATTGAATCTAAAATTTGACTATATATTTTGTCTTGGTGATTTTAATATAGATCTTCTTACAATTCCATTCACTAAAAAAGGTAATCGGTTAGTCGAAACTGGATTAAGGCAAGTAGTAATTGAGCCTACTCGCATAACTACTACTAGTAAAACGCTATTGGACCTTTCTGTACGGAGACATTAAAAGTAAATAACGTGGAAAATATTAACTGTCACTTAGTACCAATTAGTAGCATGCGCCATACATCTTAAACAAAATAAACCTGTACCATTTCTTTACACATATCGCGATTTTAAAAATTTCAATAATGAATTATTTCTGAATGACCTTATTTTAGCAGATTTTGAAAGAATTTACTATATCAATAATGTTAATACCAAAGTGAGCGAGTTTAATAGATTACTTTTATCTGTCTTTAATGTACATGCCCCACTCAAAACGGTAAAGGTTGCGAAAAAACGTGCAGGTTGGCTCACTGATAATTTAAAATATATGATGTCTCTTAGGGATAAGGCGTTGAACAGATTTAAGGGGTCTGATAGTCCGGCTCATTGGGAATATTATAAACAGCTACGCAATTTGACTAACAAAACAATTAATTACGAGAAGAAAGCATATTTAGAATTTAATATCAAACTCAAGGGCAGCTCTTTTTGGAAGCAACTAAAATATTTAGATATATATAATAAGAGGAATTCAACTTGTAAATTACCCGAGGCGCTGAACGACGTAAATCGGTTAAATAATTATTTTATAACTAGTTCGGGAGGAAATAATATGATTGATCAGGAGCTTTTGCAGTTTTATAATAGCCACTTATTGCACGAAAAACAGTTTTCTTTTGGCTTAACGGATGAAAAGGAAATCTATAAACATGTCTTATCTATTAAGTCAAAATTAACAGGTTACGATAAAATCAGTATAACTATGATCTTGTATAGCTGCCCTTATATTCTGCCTTTCATTAAACACACTTTTAATTACTGTATAATTCATAATGTTTATCCTTCCGAATGGAAACTAGCAGAAGTAATACCATTAGCTAAATGTGAGGAACCTAAAGAATTTAAGGATGTGCGACCTATAAGCTTACTATCAACTTTATCGAAAATCTTCGAAAAAATTATAGACTCGCAAATTCGTCTATATGCTGAAGACTCAAGAATTTTACCCGCCTGTCAATATCTGGATTTCGTCCTTCGCACAGTTGCACTACTGCAATGCTTAAAGTAACTGACGATATATTGGAAGCAGTGGATAATAATAAATTGTGTACTCTTGTGATAATGGATTATTCAAAGGCATTTGATAGAATTAATTATAAATTGTTGATATCGATGCTGAAATACTTTGGTTTCTCTCCAAATGCGACATCTCTCTTAAAGCAATACCTTTCAAATCGCTTCCAAAGGGTTAATCTTAATCTACAAACATCAGAATGGATTAGCGTTGCAAGTGGTGTACCACAAGGTTCAATTCTTGGACCTTTCCTTTTTCTTTTGTATACTTCACAGTTACATAAATGCTTAAAATTCTGCTTGCATCACTACTATGCCGACGACAGTCAAATTTATTACATGTTTGATGAAAATAATCTGAATGATGCTGTTAATCTCATTAATGAAGACCTTAGTTCTTTAGTCTCTTCTTCAAATAAAATCGGATTATCTATAAATTCAAAAAAGTCCAACTTAATGTTGTTTGGTGGGCGTGCTAAGCGTAATATATGTAAAAGTAAAATTCGTATAACTATAAACGATGATTTTCTAGAAATCAAAGATAGCTGCAAAAATTTAGGGATTATGATCGATTCTGATCTCAATTTTTCTCCACATGTCTCCATGATAATTAGAAGAGGATACAATAATTTAAAATTAATATATTCCAACAAAGATATGCTAAATGCAAAAACTAGAAAAACACTATGTAATGCGCTTGTACTATCCCACCTGGATTATGGTGATGTTGTATATGGACCCAAAATTAGCAAATATGATTCTTATAGGTTACAAAAATTACAAAATTCATGTGTCCGACTAATTTGTGGAGTTAGGAGAAAAGAGCATAGTTCGGTCATCTCAAAAAATTGGATGGCTAACAACGATTCAGCGACGGGTATTGAATGCATCCGCTCTGTTTTTCTCAATCATCTCTACGAAAACTCCTTCTTATCTATATAATAAAATAAGATTCAGAACAGACATTCATAACATTAACATTCGGAAAAAAAAACTGTCTTACTATACCAAAACATCGGACCAATGCTTACAGTGCATCTTTCTCATGCTATATTGTAAAGCTATTCAATTGGTTCTGTGATAGGTTTAATATTAATGTAAGTAAAACTCATTTAAAAAAAAACTGCATGCTGATCTATTAAATGGTATTGTAAAGTCGCCAATGGTATAGAAACTGACATATTTTTAGTTTCTGTGATGTGTATTATTATTATATATGTGTATTATTATTATTATTTTTTTGCATTGTATGTAATATGTGTTTGAATTTTATATAAAACTTCATTGTATCTAAAATTATTATCTACGCAAATTATAAACATCTATATTTATGTATCTTTTGCTATGGTTGGGTGGAAGAGCAGAAACATCTAAAGCTAAGTTTTTACTACTTTAGGTGTCATCTGAATCCTGCCTTTTAAATCTCTGTACTCTTCTCGCATCTGTGCTACTACTATGTAATGATGAGATTTAATAAAAGCATTTATTTTATTATTATTATTATTATTATTATTATTATTATTATTATTATTATTATTATTATTATTATTATTATTATTATTATTATTATTATTATTATTATTATTATTATTATTATTATTATTATTTGTAGTTTCATATCCTATTAGGATAGTATTATCAAAAGTGGGGCATTATAGCCAATCACTTGTAATGGATAATGTAGAGCTGGTATGAACATGGCTTCAAGCTTTGGCTGTCATTTGTTATTCCTTGATATTTAAATACTTTCGCGTTATTCTACATGTTTCCAATATTACTGATTTTTGCATAACTCCTATTAATTTACTGTTGACTTGTATTTTTTTTAGATTGAATTTTAGATTTTTTCCCACTATCCCGTTACTGCTAATGACTATTGGTATGATTGTTACTTTGTTAAGCTGATGGATTGCTTTGTACTCCTCTGACAAATCATAATATTTTGTTAGTTTATTACTCTCTGCCGCTTCTAAGTTATGATCGTTGGGGTGTGTCACGTCGATCATGAATGCTTCAGATGTTATTTTGTCTATAAGAGTAATATCGGGTCTATTATGATGCATTTCTTTATCAGTGATGATACTTATGTCCCAGTAGAGGCGGTAGCTATCATTTTCTAGCACTGTTTATTATTATTATTATTATTATTATTATTATTATTATTATTATTATTATTATTATTATTATTATTATTATTATTATTATTATTATTATTATTATTATTATTATTATTATTATTATTATTATTATTATTATTATTATTATTATTATTATTATTATTATTATTATTATTATTATTATTATTATTATTATTATTATTATTATTATTTGTAGTTTCATATCCTATTAGGATAGTATTATCAAAAGTGGGGCATTATAGCCAATCACTTGTAATGGATAATGTAGAGCTGGTATGAACATGGCTTCAAGCTTTGGCTGTCATTTGTTATTCCTTGATATTTAAATACTTTCGCGTTATTCTACATGTTTCCAATATTACTGATTTTTGCATAACTCCTATTAATTTACTGTTGACTTGTATTTTTTTTAGATTGAATTTTAGATTTTTTCCCACTATCCCGTTACTGCTAATGACTATTGGTATGATTGTTACTTTGTTAAGCTGATGGATTGCTTTGTACTCCTCTGACAAATCATAATATTTTGTTAGTTTATTACTCTCTGCCGCTTCTAAGTTATGATCGTTGGGGTGTGTCACGTCGATCATGAATGCTTCAGATGTTATTTTGTCTATAAGAGTAATATCGGGTCTATTATGATGCATTTCTTTATCAGTGATGATACTTATGTCCCAGTAGAGGCGGTAGCTATCATTTTCTAGCACTGTTTATTATTATTATTATTATTATTATTATTATTATTATTATTATTATTATTATTATTATTATTATTATTATTATTATTATTATTATTATTATTATTATTATTATTATTATTATTGTTTCTTTATAGTCTCACACTTAAGATGTTGTGGTAAAGGTAATGAGGGCTTTCGCAAAACTCACACCTTGTTGACTTATTTCACGATTTTCCTGACTATCCGATTATTATTATTATTATTATTATTATTATTATTATTATTATTATTATTATTATTATTATTATTATTATTTATCATTATTATTATTATTAAACGATATATCTTTAAAGGGACCAAGGGTCCAACCTGAACTTCTAGATATTTAAGATTTAGAAATTTTAAGTATGTATTGACGGCAGATAATGTATCGTCAAGTTTAATTAATGTTAAAATTATTAAAAGTTAAATCCTTGATATCGCAATGCTATGATCCTTTGGGATTGATACATCTTTCATCATACAAGGCAAGATAATTATGCAAAAACTATGGTTATTAAAACTATCCTAAGATGAGCCCATTACAGATATTTCTTTACTTGTTCAATGGCAAAAGTTCATGGAGAGCATAGCCAAGTTGCCTGACCTACATATTCCTCGACATACAATGTTAAATAAGATTGTTGATAATTTTGAATTACATGACTTCTGTGATGCCAGCTCAATAGCTCACGACGGATGTATTTATCTTAGGGTCATTTATACAGACGGCTTAGCGTCATCTCAATTACTTATTGCCAAATCGAGGGTGGCACCATTGAAAAAACCTTTAACCATTCCTAAACTTGAATTGTGTGCTATGGCACTGTTGCCAAAACTGTTCTCCAGAATTAAATCAATTTTGTAAGAATTATTCCCTCCAGACTGTATTTGTCTGTAATAAAGTAGCTCAGCCTCGTGGAGGCACATTCGTTCTAACCTTAAATCTGCTGATCTCCTTTCACAAGGTCAAGCCCCCAGTAAACTTTGGTTTCATGGCTCCCTTTTTTATATGAATCGTCTTCTAGTACTGAGAAGTATGACACCTTCTATGAAGTAAAATATACCCCTGATGAAAGTAGAAAAGTCTTAGTTACGACGACTATACCCCAGTCGAATGAATATATCGATCTTATAGCTAGATCATCCAGGTTAGACAAAGCTGTACGTACCATGGCTCAAGTTACTAATATGATTCAGTCTCGTCATTTTTCCTGGCGTGCCCAATTCTAAAGAAAAGAATTGTATTGTGCATTAAAATTCCTTATTTTTCATGTCCAAAAACATAAATTTGGCCACATCCTTGCTTCATTGCAACGAAATCAGCTTCCTGCCGACAAAAAGCTTGCTTCATTAAATTTATTCCTCGACCAAGAAGGTCTTATCCGTGTTACTAAGTATTACTTAGCCTTATTAGTATGTTTTTCCACGAAAGCAATTCATTTGGAATTGGTGTCGGATTTATCGACAGAAGCCTTTATAGCTGCCCTTAAGAGATTTGTTTCTCGTAGAGGCCTTTCCTCCACTACATATAGCGATAAAGGTACGAATTTTGTTGCTTCCCACAATATGCTACAAGATTTGTCAAAATTTTTTACAAATAATTTCCCATCGATATATCACCATTTAATTACCTCTTCCATTGAATGGAAATTCATACCTCCAAGATCACCCCTTTGGGAAGGTCTGGGAAGCCGGGATAAAAAGTGTTAAATCCCACCTTTCAAAACTATTTGTAAATTTTTCGTTTATTGAATTCCAGACCATTGTTCCCTCTTTCTTCTGATCCCTTGGATCTAAGTCCTTTAACCCCTGGCAATTTTTTTAATTGGCGCCCCTTTAGACTCCCTGCCGGACAAAAACTTGTCGTTGACTCCAGTCAATCGTTTAAAATTTTGGCAACAGTGTACATACATTCAGCAGGCCTTCTGGAAAAGGTGGTCAGTGGACTACCTTAACCATCTACAGCATCGTCCAAAATGGGCATCCTATTCTAACAATATAATTATTAATGATATGGTATTGGTCAAAGATGATGACACCCCTCCTTTAAAGTGGCCACTCGCAAGAGTGAATGAAGTGTATCCTGGTCGTGATGGTAAGGTCCGGTCAATTGAAATTCGAACTCCCACAGGAGTGTATACTCGTCCCCTAGTCAAAATCATTCCATTGGCCATGATGGAGCAACCTATCTCTACAGAGGCTTAATAGTAGAAATTCTTGTATATAGCTTGTAATATAATCACTAGTGTAGTCAATAGTAAAAAACATATTTCATATTTTTGTTGTTCTCTTTTCTCTTTTATCTCATCTCTTTTCCAGTTGTTGAAAAACTAATATGATGCTGATTGTTTGTAGCGCCCTTTTTCTAAAAATGTGTATAAAATATTCCACCTCTAACCCTGCACATTGGTAACGCTCTTAACTATGTTAGATTTACTAAGCTTCATCAGAATATCCCTGTCTCCCTTAAAAGTTGGACGCAACTTTCCCCGCAAGCACAAAAATAATTTGGTAAATAATGATCCAAAACCTTAATTTTGAGAATCTTCCGCGGTCGGTTGAGGTGCACACTGACCTATGGCGGTCGATATGTTATTTGTAAAGCTTTTTTATTTTTCTTTTTGTTAGAAAAGAATATATATTATTTCTGTGCTGAATTTGGTCTAATTTTGAACTACTTTCTACCCTGTGACAACTTGGCGTTAGTTCGAACTACCCACATTTGAACCGTTTCATTTTCCTCCTTCATTATTTTGTGCTCTTCACACAGTCTGGATTAGGCTGCGTGACATAAAAAGAGTTCTGATTGGATAATATATTTTGTTATATTTTTTGACTCGTCTTGCGGCGGCGGCGGCATAAACTACAAGGCGATAACCGCTGAGTTCGTGGCCTAAAAACGGATTCCTACCTCTTAGGAGTATTACGCTCAGTGTCACTCAGTGTGGAGTCTACCATGGCTGGTGTTTGGCATTCAGCCTCACCAGTCTCTTTCAGTAGCCTCTGGGTTCAACTTCCTCATTATGAGGGGATTTGCGAATCCATAGTTGGGTGGGAGTCCCAACGTGAACCCACCTTACTAAAAATTGATATTTTTGTTTGTTTTCCTGCTACTCATATTTGTTGTGCCACATAGAGGGACCTAGGACTCTGATCTGGGATGAGTTCGGTTGACCTCTGTCAGATGTGTAGAGAATGACTTTTTATATTTTAATATTCTATTAATTAGTGATGTATCCGCCAAAATAAACAGTACCGAAAATAAAAATGAAAATTAATTTTTAATTTCTGTAATGAACGTGTTCAAAATGTTCACCATTTCGACGCAAACAAGCTTCATATACATTTTGTAAGTCTATAAACATATTTATAAAAAGTGCTTGATGGAACTGCCGAAAAATATTTTGTATTATTTCCCGTAGTTCGGCAATATTCGCCAGCGGATTTTCCGAATGGAATATTTTTTCCTTCATTATGCCCCAAATGTATGCGTCAGGTGGCGTCAGATCAGGTGAATGAGAAGGATATTCAAAGTCTGTTGCCGAGAAATTATTCTATTAACGAAATGATGACGGATTAAGTCTAAGGTGCGCACAGCTGTATGGCTCGTTGCACCATCTTGTTGGAACCATTGTGTGCGATCTCTCACAAAAGGTATAATAATTTTCTCTCTATAACGTTCTTGGTTGACAGTAAGTGGATTCTGATTATCATCTTCAATGAAAAAAGGACCAATCATTCCATTACCAGATACAGCCCACCAAACGGTAACACGAAGACTGTGGAGTGGTTTTTCTACAATGACATCAGGACGTTCAAATCCAAGGAATCTGGTGTTTGTCGATTAATATAGACGCTAAGATGAACGTGACTCTCGTCTGAAAACCGTATGTTTTTCAAAAATTCGGGATCTTCGTAAATTAAACTCAACATGCGACCTCAGTAAATTTCTCTTGCACGTTTGTCCGCAGCATTTAGTCGTTGTCCAACTTGAATACGGTATGAATAACCACCAATTGATTTGAACATGCGACGTAAAGACGTTTCACTAATGTTGAGTTTACATGCAGTTCTTACAAGACTTCTTTGAGGTTATTGCACAACTTGGTTAAAAACACGTGCTTCATTTTCGTTAGTGCATACTGTTTTTGAAGACCTGAAGAACCTTTACGTTGGCACAATACACTACCAGTGCGACGAAATTCTTCAACAACAGCTAACATCACACTTGTTCGCGCTCTAATCGCTATTTTTATATCAATAATTTTTCCGTATCTGTACACTTACCGCTTTCCTTTAACTACGCGCCTCTGACTAAACCAGTTTGATATTTCAAATCGGCAACCGGCCGCTCTACGACAGTAAGAACTACCGGCGGGGTAGAGGCAGAGAGACGAGAGACGACGCAGTCAGTATGGCTCAGGTAGTTGCAGCGTAAACATGTATTATTTATATTTGGTTTCGTAATTTACGATTATAACTGATTTGTTGTTTCAAAGCTTTATATTATTTTTTAATATTTGTTAAGTGCTGAGCCGTCTAGTAATAGTTGAAACTATTAAAAGGCATAAAATTAGCCGTAGTATTTTTTATAAACCAAATCCACATCTGTGCATCCCAGAAATTCAAAAAAAAAGGGGCACAGAGAAAAGAAGTTGATGCCTAGGAGCCCCAACCTCGAATCATGGATCAATCCATAGGCGGCGGCAGAACTAATTGGAACAAGGTCAGTCCTTTTTAACCTTACTATTTTTAACTTTAAATCTTATTAAGTAACCTTAATAGCCGAGAAGGGTAATTCTTCATAGTTTAATTTAATTATTATAGCCAAAAATAATTTTTAAAACTCAAGATTTAGTATTTTACGAAATTTATTGTAACTTAGCTGCAACTTAACCTACTACTAACCTAAAACAAATGTAACTTGACACTATTTTAGCGATAATTAACCTATAAAACTAATCTAAACATAAGTGTTGGGTTTTTTACAAAAGATAAACTTAGTTTCAATCCAAATCATTATTTACATACTTAACCATATAAATATACTAACTAACCAGAATTATAACCTCTTTTACATATTTATTAACTTAAATAAACTAACCATATCGCATAGATTTTTCGTATTAAGCCAATTAAAAGCAAAAAATCTATATTAAAATAAAGTTAAATAAATATAGGTCTTATTATCTATATAATTTTTATTTATTTCTTTTCTATAATAATTTAAAAAAAATGATCGAATTCAAAGAGGAAGATCTTAAATATTTGGTAGCTCGTCGTGGCATGGTAATAAAAGCCGCTTTAACCAGGTTCAACAATTTTCTGAAAAAATGCTCATCGCCGTTGTCAAGTGCAAATCGAATTGATTTACAAACTCGCCTAGAAACGTTAAAAAATTTACCAATAGAATTCGAAAAAATTCAGGGTAGTATTGAGCAAATATGTCTGTCCAATGAACTTCCCGAACTCGATCAGCAGGAAAAAAATCGTGAAGAGTTCGAAACGATGTACTATGCGTCTGTAGCTCAAGCTAAATTATTACTTGAAACTGCGCAAATCTCCGCTACTAGCCAACCACAGCCACAACCTTTTGCTACTTCTCCATTTGCAAATCAACCTTATCCTAACTCGCGACTACCACCTATACCTCTTCCCGAATTTAGTGGATCTTATGAAACTTGGACAAATTTCAAAGAAACCTTTGAATCCTTAATCGATAAAAATCAGCATGTACCAAAAGTTGAAAAATTTTATTATCTCAAATCTAGTCTTAAGGGTGAAGCAGCCCAAATTATAAATTCATTAGCTGCAACCGATAGTAGTTATGATACCGCTTGGAAGCTTTTAAATGAACGTTATGAAAACAAAAAAGCTATTATCCACGCCCATGTCAAATCCATTTTTGAACTACCTTCAGTAGTAAAAGACGAATCGCATCAAAATTTACGTAAATTATTAGATACCTTTCAAAAGCATTTTAAATCTCTAGAAAACCTCGGTGAAAACGCTTCTCAATGGAGCACAATTTTAATTTTTCTCTTAACCTCAAAATTAGACCTACCATCGCGAAAGGAATGTGAAAAATATTCAAAGAACGAGCAACAACCTACCATTGAACAATTTATAGACTTTTTATCTGATAGATGCAAATTTCTAGAATCTATTGATTTTAAAACCACTCAGAAACGGTTAGACAAAAAACCTGAACCTAAACCTACATATAACTCAAAATATGCTCCTCAAGCATTTGTAACTCAAACATCTAACATTTGTCCGTTATGTAACCAAAACCATTTTATTTATTCTTGCAGTCGTTTCACTGACATGTCCACAAACAACAGGTTTTCCGAAGCAAAGCGCGCAAACCTTTGCACAAATTGTCTACGGCCCGGACATAAAACATCCGATTGCAGATCCGCGTATGTATGCAAAACCTGCAAGGGCAAGCATCATTCTTTATTGCATCATGCCCATTTATCATCCAAAATTGTTCCTGACACTAAACTTAATGCGAATAACACTAATCCATCCATAAATAACCAACCAGGCTCATCACAAATTAATTACAACAGCCCACAATTCAAAGCTCAAACTAATACAAACGCAACTCAATCGCAAATATCTTCTGCAAACTCTTGCAGTCTGTACTGCACGAATCAAAACCCAAACTCTTTTATTTTGCTATCCACCGCCATGGTAAAAACCTTTACTAATAACAATGAACCAATCCTCTGCAGGGCTATTTTAGATAATGGCAGCCAATCTAATTTTATAAGTCAGGACTTCTTTGAAAGACTAAATCTTCCCTATGAAAACATTCATCTACCTGTCACAGGAATAAATCAAGCCTCAACCTCAGTTGCTAAGCGCGTAAAACTCGAAATTAAATCACTTAATGGCAATTTTACCTTCAAAATGCCAGCCCTGGTAATTAACAACATAACCGACCTAATCCCTCAGCATCCTATTAATCCAGAGTATCTCAATATTCCTAGTGATATCCCACTCGCTGATTCCAACTTCTTCGTACCATCCGAAGTACAAATCCTTATAGGTGCCGGACTTTTCTTTGACATTCTAGGCTCTAGCCAAATCAAAATGGGCAAAAACCGTCCGTTCTTGCAACAAACTAAACTAGGGTGGATCGTTAGCGGTCCTATTTTCCAAACCTCTCCCAAACCAAATATGTCCCCACTTTCTTGTCTGTCAACCTGGACAGACAATTTGCAACAGTCTCTAGAAAAATTTTGGAGACTCGAAGAAGGTTTCCAGTTCAAAACCCCAGCCTATACCTCTGAGGAGGAAGATTGCGAGGCCCATTTTAAAGCCACTACTATCCGTGATTCCACTGATCGTTTCCAAGTTAGCCTTCCCACAAAGCCTCAGGTCTCTCAACTTGGAGAATCATACGAGCCAGCTCTCAAGCGATTTCTTGCCGTCGAAAGAAAACTTCAAAAAAATCCTACTTTGAGGCGGTCCTACACTGACTTTATGTCCGAATACTTATCTTTGGGTCACATGTCGCGCATTGACGTACGTTCTACATCTCCCGATACTTACCCTATTTATTACTTACCTCATCATTCTGTAGAGAAAAAGGAAAGCCTCACCACCAAAACTCGTGTAGTGTTCGATGCTTCAGCCATCACATCTTCAGGTATATCATTAAATAATGTTCTTAAAATCGGCCCTACTGTACAAAATGATTTAATTTCCATCCTCCTCCGATTTCGACAGCATAATTACGTGCTTACTGGCGATATTGCCAAAATGTACCGCCAAATAAACATAGAGCCCTCACAGCATAACCTTCAGCGCATAATATGGCGCAATAATCCTGACGAAAGCCTATCCATATTTCAGCTAAACACTGTTACTTATGGAATGTCAAGTTCCAGTTATTTAGCCACAAGATGCTTAAAGGAAGTATCTATCCAATCTAAAGATGATTACCCCATTGAAAGCCGAATCTTAGCCCTCGACACATATGTCGATGACGTTCTTACTGGAACTTCTAGTGAAGCCGAATTAATTCAAATTAGAAATAACCTAACTTCTCTCTTAAAATCTTACTGTTTTGATTTAAGGAAATTCACTTCTAATAGTACTCTTGCCTTAGCCGACCTAAGTCAAGGCAACCTAGACATTGAATATATAATTACTGACAGCCAACACACAAAAACTTTGGGTATTTCCTGGAACTCTCAGCGTGATGCCTTTATCTTTACATCTGCTTTAAATCCCAATCCGAACAAGACCACTAAAAGGACTATTTTGTCAACCATATCCACACTTTTCGACCCCCTAGGCCTTTTAGGTCCTATGATAATTACCGTGAAAATGCTCCTTCAAAAATTGTGGATGCTCAAAATTGATTGGGACGATCCCATTCCCACCGAGCTTTACAAAATTTGGCGACAGTTCATTGATAATCTCGACTTAGTCAATTCCTTTCAGATACCCCGTCAAGTCACACTTAAAGATCCAATACATCTTGAAATCCACGGTTTTTGTGACAGCTCAATAAACGCATACGGCGCTTGCGTGTACGTGAGGTCCGTAGATTCTCAAGGTCATATACTTAGTAGCCTATTTTGCGCAAAATCTCGAGTAGCGCCCTTGAAGGCCATCTCTCTTCCTAGAGCAGAGCTATGTGGAGCTCTAACCCTAGCCCGACTTGTTAAAAAAATAACCGATGCTATAGACATCCATTTTAACAAAATATTTTATTACACTGATTCCACAATAGTATTGTGCTGGCTATCTCTGGAACCTAGAACTTTAAAAACATTCGTATGCAATCGAGTGTCTGAAATACAGCAGCTTTCAAAGATTGACAGTTGGCACCATATAATTTCTACCGACAACCCAGCTGATATTATTTCCCGTGGCGTTAGCCCATCTGATCTTCAGGACTGCCATTTATGGTGGCATGGTCCCACCTTTTTATCTAAACCCGTTGCAGATTGGCTTGTCAATACACACATTTCTAATTATTCTCGTACTCCGCTGGACTCTGATATTCCCGAATTTAACCCTAAATCAACCGTCCTAGTCACTCTGTAACGAACCGTACGCGCTGCCTCGTCGGCGCACCCATACATTTGATTCCCCCATACCTATCCCCAGTAAACGTGATCGCCCCACTCTCCGAGAGCTGTATAAATTCACGTCCGCTAGCACAGTAAAGACACTTTCCTACGGATCGTCAACCAGGCTAGTAGCTTCCAGCGTGCTGAGCTGAGTGAACACTTGACTGGCTTCTTCCTTAGGAACGACTTACCTCCAGCGTGTTGAGCTGGGTGAGACGTTCAAGGCAAGAACGTATCCGTACTACGAACGCTTCGCCTACAGCGTGCTGAGCTGGGCAACAAGCGAAGGTAGAAAGTCCTGCGTCAGTTCCGCCGCATCGTGGAAGCACGAACGTTTCGTTTCTAGCGTGTTGAGCTAAACGAAACGACGGTGTTCTAGATCGAGGATTGACTGACCGCCGTCCTCCGATACCGACCCGTCCCTTCCTGTCCTGTTTTATCCCCGACTAGGACCGTAGTCCACAGAGTCCGGGATCCGTTGTAATTGCACTCCGATACCGCGGAGCGTGTTAATTAGTATACCGTAGAAGGTTCGTTACTTTCTTTCTGTCACTGTAAAGTATTTGTACATATTGTAAATAGTTGTTTTCATTAGATAAGTTTTAGCGATGTATATAGTCCAGGAATAAATATTTATTTTTACCGACCGTTTGCGTTTCCTTAATTCAGACCTTTCTTGGATAAATAAATAAAGTCCGATACAGATCCAGAACAGAAAACCGGTGACGTCCGGAAAACACGTCACATAATTTGGCGCCCGAGTATTTTTTTTTGAACCGAAAGGAAACGCCCGAGTAATTTTTTTTTAACCAAAAGGGAACGCCATAATTTGGCGCCCGAGTATTTTTTTTTTTGAACCGAAAGGAAACGCCGGAGTATTTTTTTTGAACCGAAAGGAAACGCCCGAGTAATTTTTTTTAACCAAAAGGGAACGCCATAATTTGGCGCTTGAATATTTTTTTGAACCGATAGGACACACCCGTGTATTTCCACTGGAACAAACAATAAACGCCATAACTTGACGCCCGCGTATATTTACTAAAAAAGAAAACGCCCGAGTTTTACATAAACCGATATAACAGGAAAAAAAAATGCAGTCAGAAGGCGAAGGAACAGTTGGTTTGGAAATCGCAGATGCCTCTGTTGGTTGGATTTACAAACTAAAAAAGGAAGAACTGCAAGTTGAACTAAGCAGGTATGGTTTCACAACTTCCGGGACGACAGATGAACTGCGACAAAGATTACGAAAGTTTGTTAAAAACGTTTCCAAAAATCAAGAACCGGTAACAAAACCAGAACCAACTACGAACATATTAGACCAGGTACGAAAATGGAATACACGTTTCGACGAGAAAAAAGATCCGATTTCATTTCTGGAACGAATCGAGGAATTGAGAGAAGCATATGGTTTCACTGCAACTCAAATGCAGAAAGCAATACCAGAAATCTTACAGAACAAATCACTTCTGTGGTACCGAAACAACAAACATACATGGAATACATGGGAGGACTTCCTCATAGCCTTTAAAAGTTTTTATGTACGACCAGAACAATACCAGAGAGAACTAGAAAAACAAATTGAAAAACGTAAACAAACACCAGGAGAAAGTGTAAAAGACTATGTGACCGCTATACAAACTTTACTTCGACGCCTAGATAACATCACACCGGAAAGCCAACTAGAACGGATATATTCCAACCTCAAAACAGATTACAAGAAGTACATAAGAAGAAAAGATTTTTCTACAATCTCAGAGCTTATGGAACAAGCTTACGAATATGAGAATTTATGCGAAGAAGAAACAAGTAGTCGAACACAAAAACATGAATCCGAAAAGATAAAAGATACACCAGTCTTCGAAATCCAGAAAAACAAATACCACCGAAACGATCACAGGAAAATAAGTCCAGTATCGTCCAGTTATAACAAACAAAACAATATACAGTTTACGCCGAAAAACCCACAATACATAAAAGGCTTCGATAGAAGAAAAGACTGTTGGAAGTGTGGTGGCAGAAATCATTCCCGTTTCCAATGCCGAAATAAACCAAAAATTTTTTGCTCCCACTGCGGCAAACTAGACATTTTAACAAATAATTGTCGATGTCAGGGAAACGAATTGTCGACTGGACTAAGGCGAGAGACGTCCAGTCGAGTCATAATAAACTCTCGCAGAGAAAAAATCCAGACGAGTATTAGAACCGGTTACATCGTTGAATTGTTTAGAAAATAGATTAAAATTAAAAATAATATTATCAACTAAAAACACGGTCGAAGCATTAATTGATACCGGATCTTCAAGGTCATATATTGGAAGTAAAATCGCAAATTTAAAACAAGCAAAGGAAATACACTGCCCGCCGTATACCGTTCGGCTAGCGAATAAGTCAGAAGTTCTGATAAACCGCGGTTATATAATCAGGGGACAAGTAGTACAGGAATATTTCGAAGAATTATTTCTATATTTACCAGATTTAGCGTCCGACATGATAATAGGTATGGACCTTTTAAAGAAATGGAATGCCAGTATAGATTTTTCCAAAAATAGTTTAAAAATAATGGGAAAACATGTCAACCAGGAAGGCGACAATGTAGATAATTTCATAACCGAAGGACTTTGTGAGCTGGGACAACTAGAAAAAGAAACCTTGGAAAATTTTCTTGCGACAGAATTAACGAAATTTTCCACATCAAAAGGAATAACCCATCTAGTAGAACACGAAATAAAATTGACAAATCCTACTCCTATTAAACAAAGACATAGACCTTTAAATCCAGCAATGCAGACAATAGTAAACGACGAATTAGACAGAATGCTCGAAGAAGATGTTGTAGAACCATCTAATAGTCCATGGAGCTCCCCCATTGTTATGGTCAAGAAAAAGGACAATAAATTTCGATTTTGCATCGATTTTAGAAAAGTCAATGAAGTGTCAGAAAAAGACGCATACCCGCTGCCGTTTATAAATTCAATCTTAGAACGATTGAGAGAAGCTAGGTACATTTCCACCATTGATTTACGCTCCAGCTATTGGCAAATCCCGTTAAGTATAGACAGCCGTCCTATTACTGCATTTACCGTTCCGGGTAGAGGATTATTTCAATTTAAAGTATTACCGTTTGGCCTTCATTCAGCACCTAGTACTTTCCAGAGGTTGCTAGACAATGTTATTGGTCCAAGTATTAATTTTGCTTTTGCGTATCTCGATGATATCGTTATAATAAGCAAAACTTTCAACGAACATTTACAGCACATACAGACCATTTTCAAACAACTCCGAGAAGCAAATCTCCAGATACAGACAGAAAAATGCAAGTTTTGCAGAAAAGAATTGAAATATCTGGGACACCTCGTTAGTGAACACGGTATAAAAACCGACCCAGATAAAGTTAAAGCTATTGTATCTATTCCGAGCCCAAGAAAAGTCAAACAGTTACGAAGATTTTTGGGAATGTCATCTTGGTATAGACGGTTTATAGAATCGTACTCGGATATAGCAGCTCCACTCCATCGACTCCTGAAAAAGATATAAAATGGAGATGGACTGATACAGAAGAGAAGGCATTCCTAGCGTTAAAGAAAGCACTAACCGAAACTCCAGTTCTTGTTTGTCCAGACTTCTCAAAAACTTTCTATTTACAAACCGATGCTTCAGACGAAGGTCTAGGAGCAGCTTTAACACAAAAGATAGACGGTCACGATAGAGTCATAGCTTATGCCAGCCGAACTTTGTCTACTTTAGAAAAGAAGATGTCCACAACCGAAAAAGAATGTGCAGCAATAGTTTTTGGGATCCGTAAAATGAGAGAATACCTTGAGGGTTATCACTTTGTAGTAATATCCGATCACCAAAGCCTTAAATGGCTGCACTCCTTGAAAAATCCAAGCGGACGTCTTGCCCGATGGGCTCTGGAACTACAACAGTACGACTTTGAAATCAAATACCGCAAAGGCGTTCTAAACAAAATCGCCGACGCTTTATCCAGAGACCCTGACCAGGAAGAACCAAGCGCAAACGAAGATTTATTCGCTCTAGAAAAAGCCGAAAATTGTCAGTGGTATAAACAAACCATGGAAGCTGTTCAACAAAATCCCGATAAAAAACCAGACTACTGTATCATAGACGGAAAACTATACAGACATTTGTGGGAAAACAAAAATTACACGGACCCAGAATTCTGTAATCCATGGAAACTCTGCATACCACAACCGCACCGTAAAGAAGTTTTAGAGGAAAATCATGACGCACCTACGGCTGGTCATTTAGGCATTGCGAAAACAATATCCAGAATCGCCAGCAAATACTACTGGCCGCGAATGTACCGAGATATAAGCAACTACGTCCGACAATGTAAGAATTGCCAGAAATACAAACCGTCACAGCAACAACCGGCAGGAAAGATGCAACGGTCTGAAGTTAAAAACTGCTGGGATACCGTTAGTATAGACATAGTCGGCCCATTACCGCGGTCTAGTAAAGGAAACACCAACCTGATTGTTTTCCAAGATAGATTTTCGAAATGGATAGAATGTCAACCTATAAGAAAAGCAACATCTAAAAACGTATGCACAGCATTTACCGAAAAAAATTATATCACGGTTTGGATGTCCCAAAACGGTCATTACAGATAACGGAAGACAGTTCGAAAGCAAAGAATTCGAAGACCTGCTGTCACAGTATGGAATAACCCACCGTTGTACTCCGCCGTATTCTCCCCAGTGCAATCCAGTTGAACGACCAAACCGGGTCATAAAAACAATGATTGCCCAGTATACCGACGCCGACCACAGAAAATGGGATCAGTACTTGCCAGAGTTCACTCTTGCCTTAAACTCGTCCAAACACGATTCAACAGGGTTCTCTCCAGCAATGTTAAACTTCGGAAGAGAATTGACCCTGCCCAGTACACTAAACCAGGTTCGATACCCAGAAGATGGGGAAAACATTACTCCGGATGAACAAGTGACAAAACTACAAAAGCTTTCCGATATTTATAGCCTCGTAAGGATAAACCTGGCTAAAGCTTTTTGAGTCACAAAGTCATCATTACAACCTAAGACGACGCCAGTGGACCCCAAACGTGGGCGACAAAGTAATGAGAAAGGAACACCCGTTATCCTCAGCTGCAAGAGGATTTAATGCGAAACTCGCACCGAAATACTCCGGACCGTACATTGTTGACCAAATCGTGTCGCCAGTAATTGTAAATTTAAAACACCCTAAAGGAAAAAAATTAATCCGCGCCCATGTTAAAGATTTAAAAATAGCTTACTAACTAATACCTAATTTACCACTACCGATAAATTTCCACCACTCCACCAATTTACTCCCACCTACCTTATACCACAAAATGGATATATAAAGCGGCCGTTTCACGGTCTGAGTACTGTAACATCAAGATTAGCAGAAGAACAAGTAGATACTACAAGATGCCGTCACCACTACCATCAACACCGACTAGATGCCACACTCCGGAACCTAGAGTAGATATTCTAGACTTGGAGACATCCCCACTATCGCCCCAAGCGAAGAAGAGAAAAACCGACGAACTACTGTGGAGGCTGTTCGGCGACTCTCCAGTAGGGAAACCACCCACACCGGGCAGAAATATACCGTTTCTGCTTGCCGGAGTCTCCGAAGAAGTAATCTCGAAGTCCATTCCGGCCCGCACAAAGAGGAAGTTCCGGACCAGAAACAAGGATGGGTCAACCACCCGTGTGCAGATAAACGGGATAACGCCACTACCGAACAAGGACCAATAAAAATGTCAATGTTTCTTTTGTATTTTTTTTTACCGTTTGTAATAAATCTAATTAAGAAAAATAAATTTTTCTTTTGCTATGTAGGGGGGGGATGTAACGAACCGTACGCGCTGCCTCGTCGGCGCACCCATACATTTGATTCCCCCATACCTATCCCCAGTAAACGTGATCGCCCCACTCTCCGAGAGCTGTATAAATTCACGTCCGCTAGCACAGTAAAGACACTTTCCTACGGATCGTCAACCAGGCTTCCAGCGTGCTGAGCTGAGTGAACACTTGACTGGCTTCTTCCTTAGGAACGACTTACCTCCAGCGTGTTGAGCTGGGTGAGACGTTCAAGGCAAGAACGTATCCGTACTACGAACGCTTCGCCTACAGCGTGCTGAGCTGGGCAACAAGCGAAGGTAGAAAGTCCTGCGTCAGTTCCGCCGCATCGTGGAAGCACGAACGTTTCGTTTCTAGCGTGTTGAGCTAAACGAAACGACGGTGTTCTAGATCGAGGATTGACTGACCGCCGTCCTCCGATACCGACCCGTCCCTTCCTGTCCTGTTTTATCCCCGACTAGGACCGTAGTCCACAGAGTCCGGGATCCGTTGTAATTGCACTCCGATACCGCGGAGCGTGTTAATTAGTATACCGTAGAAGGTTCGTTACTTTCTTTCTGTCACTGTAAAGTATTTGTACATATTGTAAATAGTTGTTTTCATTAGATAAGTTTTAGCGATGTATATAGTCCAGGAATAAATATTTATTTTTACCGACCGTTTGCGTTTCCTTAATTCAGACCTTTCTTGGATAAATAAATAAAGTCCGATACAGATCCAGAACAGAAAACCGGTGACGTCCGGAAAACACGTCACAACTCTACAATCAACTTTGCACGATCTTCCAATTATTAATAATCTTAGTAGTTACTCCAAACTACTCAATGTCATAGCCTATTGTTTAAGATTTATCAAAAATTCCAAAATTCCAAAAACCTTACGAGCCATTGGACCTCTTGCACCTGATGAGATTATGAATAGCCGAAACGTGATCATTAAATATGTACAAGCTCAATGTTTCTCAAATGAGCTACATGACCTTACCACAAAGGGTCGAATCAAGCCCTCTAGCAAACTCAAGTCTTTAAACCCCTTTATTGACGACCAAGGAATTCTCAGAGTTGGCGGAAGGCTGAAAAATGCCAATCTGGAATTCATAACCAAGCATCCCATTATTATTCCTTATAAACATAACCTCACTGATATTATCATCGCTTATGAGCACAAACGAAATCTTCACGCTGGTACTCAAGCAACTTTGTCCTTTATCCGCTAAACGGAAGAAACGCAGTCAGAAAGGTGGTGCGAAAATGCATATCATGCTTTAAAGCCAACCCTCGCTCTTTATCAAATCTTATGGGAAATTTACCAAGCCATCGTGTTAACATTTCTCATCCATTTATGAATTCCGGCGTAGACTATGCTGGACCGTTCCTTTTAAAGGAATCTAAGCACCGAAATAAACGTTTCTCCAAGGCGTATATCTGCGTGTTTGTATGTATGGCCACTAAGGCTGTTCATGTGGAATTAGCCAGCGAGCTGACGTCTGAATGTTTCATTAGCGTTCTAAGACGATTTATTTCTAGACGAGGATTGTGTACTAACTTGTACTCTGACAACGGCAGTAACTTTAAAGGCGCCCACAATGAGCTACAAGATATATTTGAAACCCTTAAAAAAGAAAATTTTCAAAATTTTTGTCAAGAGCACAGAATAAATTGGCATTTTATCCCCGCTAAATCCCCACACTTTGGTGGAATTTGGGAAAGCGCTGTAAAATCCATTAAAGTACATCTATATCGTCTCATTAATAACTGTAACCCATTAACCTATGAAGAATTATATACTTTTTTGGTACAAATTGAAGGCGTACTTAATTCCCGTCCTTTATTCCCCATGAGTAATGATCCCAATGATCTTGAAACCTTAACTCCCGCACACTTCCTAATTGGCCACCCAATCAATGCTTTCCCCGACCTAGACAGGAAGGAGGAGCCCATTAACCGACTCTCCCGGTATCAGCATCTACAGCACATGCTACAACATTTCTGGTCCCGGTGGAAGGACGAATATCTGCACACCTTGCAACAACGATCCAAGTGGCAATTCTCCTCTAATATTCCCAACCTCCTGGGAGCCATGGTCCTACTAAAGGAAGAGGATACCCCTCCGTATCAGTGGCCTCGAGGACGCATTTGCGCAGTGCACCCGGGTAAGGACGGACAAGTGCGTGTCGTAAGCATCGCTACTCGCAATGGTGTCGTTAAGCGCAGCATAGTGAAAGTGTGCCCGCTGCCTATCGAGGCAAATTCAGCAACCTAAGTTACTCAAGTTATGTACCCTAATGACTTTGTTAAAATACTATTTTGTTGTTTGCTAAATGAACAATTTACTAATCTTTTACTAATTTACTAACCTATTTCATGTAGTTTAATTTTAATTAATTTGTAATGTAAAATTACGGCCAGCCTTAAATTTTACTTATTTCTTTGTAATTTAAATCGCTCACTCATATTATTGAAAGAACTTCCCAAGTACTTTCAAAGGCGGCGGTATGTTCGCGCTCTAATCGCTATTTTTATATCAATAATTTTTCCGTATCTGTACACTTACCGCTTTCCTTTAACTACGCGCCTCTGACTAAACCAGTTTGATATTTCAAATCGGCAACCGGCCGCTCTACGACAGTAAGAACTACCGGCGGGGTAGAGGCAGAGAGACGAGAGACGACGCAGTCAGTATGGCTCAGGTAGTTGCAGCGTAAACATGTATTATTTATATTTGGTTTCGTAATTTACGATTATAACTGATTTGTTGTTTCAAAGCTTTATATTATTTTTTAATATTTGTTAAGTGCTGAGCCGTCTAGTAATAGTTGAAACTATTAAAAGGCATAAAATTAGCCGTAGTATTTTTTATAAACCAAATCCACATCTGTGCATCCCAGAAATTCAAAAAAAAAAGGGGCACAGAGAAAAGAAGTTGATGCCTAGGAGCCCCAACCTCGAATCAACACTTTTACTATTGGACCATCATTAAGACCTTTTTCGTATGAACGAAAATAATGCTCTACCAAAAACACTTTTTCTTCCGCTGTTAGAACCATTTTTAAATCAAATTTCACTGCAGCGTACTACTAATATATCAACTTATGACAATTAAGTCAAATATGACACATCCATATTACATAAACAACACAGCACTCTCTGTTTCGGTACTGTTTATTTTGGCGGATGCCGTATAGTTTAGGTAAAGGAGCAAGATCATGTTTAAAATTCACACTGATGACATGGAAATTGTCACACAGCTAATTGTCGTCCCTTTATGTGTGCATTCCAAGGTAGTTAGAGTCCTGATCTGGGATAAGTTCGCAGGGTTGGAGTGGAGGCATTAATGGGGATGGGAATACATTTTCGCTTAAAGTAGTTGTAATTTTTTAATATTTTTCTCAATTAACATACTCATAATATTACAGCAATGGAGAACTTATTGTATGTTGTGTGCGTGCTCGTTTGAGGGTATCCTAGTGTCTGCTCTAATTATAGCACTTTGTGATTGTCCTGATAGACAAGCTCCTTTCTTTTCCTTTCATCAAAGACGCGTGCCCCTGTCTTTACCCCTGGTGATGGTTTTGTTCCGTGTTTTATTTTGTAAATGTTTGGTACCCAAGTTAATAGTTTTAAATAGTATGTCAGTTGAGGATCTTGGAGTCGCGCCCCCAGTATGTTAAAATTGTATTTAAACTGTGTAAATTTCAATAAATAATAAACAGAAACAGTCCCTGTGCTTCCATCTATGAGCGCGGTAGATAAGCTGTTAAAACATAAAATACAGAATTCATTTATGTGACCTGGACCCCTATTCTTGACGGTGATAGAATAGAACAGGCAATAGAAAGTGGGCGTGGTTCTATTGAAAATGCCAAAACCGTATTCTTGAAATTCGTTCTCTCACTGTACCGATAGAAGGGTTGCTCCCCGAGAGAACGATTACTTCTATTGGTTATTTCTGAAGGAACCGCTATAACACCAAGAGAAGGTGTTAGGGATTTTTATTTTCGAACCAAAAATAGTATAGAAGTAATTTCTTTCATAGTAGTTATATGCTTCTTGGTTATATGATTTCGTCGTTTCGTGCTTTGGGTGCTTAGATAATCAAAAATAATTGTCCGTCCGTTATAAACCTTTTATTTATTTTTTTAAATCAAAAGTAACAGTAGTGTACTGAAAAATGACTGAAAATAAAAAACAAAAGAGTGCTCCTATGAACACCCAACAAAAGAAGATTCTTGTGGACTTTATTTCTGCAAGAGAAGAAATGTACTCCGGCAAATTAACCCAGTCCTACACGAAAGAAAAAATGGAAGCCCTATGGACAGAATTGTCAACTTTATTAAACAGTATACCTGGGGGCTCTTCCAAAGATTGGAAACACTGGAGGAAGGTAGAGTAAATAATAATAAACTTCTATCTGTTGACATACCTACAATTTTTTTTAGACATGGGTAGATCTGAAAAAAAACATAAAATCTAAAATTTCAGTTCAAAATAAATTTACCCAAGGGACAGGTGGTGGGCCTCCACAACCATCTACTATGACCACATTAGAACAAAAAATTTTTAATATAATTACACCAGTAGCTGTAGATGGTAATGATGATGTTCTTGAATCAAAAGTGGCATTTGAGGAACTTGAAACTGAGGTAACTATATGTAATATTCTCTATAAATATATTTGGAATTAACTATTATTGATGAATGTCTCTAATCATCAATACTCTGCTAATACCATATCATAATAGTGTTTTTATTGTAGAATGTTCAGTTGGAAGAGATTGTTGTACCACAAGAGAATGTCGATGTTCAGCATGAAACAAATGATATAATTGACCACAATTACAATAGACCAACACCATCAACATCCTATAACAAAAATAAAAAAGTCACAAAAACAAAAAGGTTGTCTGAATCAATTAAAAATAATTCAGTTTTCCTGAAACTTCAAGAAGAGGACATGAAGTCACAGCAGTGGTACAGAAAAAGGAAAATTGAATTGTTGGAAGAAGATTTAAAACATAAAAAAGAGGTTGAAGACCGAAATACAAAAGTATTGAAAAATATAACTAATATACTGAGTGATATTAATGAAAATATAAAATTAGTTGTAAATAAACCTTAGTTAGTTGGAATAAACCTATTTTATTCCTTCATTTTTTATAAGTATTATTTATTTTGTTTATTTATGAAGATTATTTTATTTTTCAAGATTTTTTATTTATTTTGTTTATTTTTGGAAATATTTATATTGTTAATGTTTAAGTCTTATTTAGTTTCTTTTTAATATACTTGTAGAGTTATTTAAGTTTTATTTTACTTTGTTAGTTTTTTAAAAAATGAAAACATTATTAAGTATTTTAAAATAAATGTTACATAAGAAATGTGCATCTTAATAATTTAAAGGGTGTTAGCAAAGTATGTGGCTAAAGTTCAGCGGATATCCCTTACCTACTTTTACTTTTAAGACAAAAAGTTCTTATATACATACAGGGCCATGCAGTGATATTTTTCAGGGTGATGCATGCCTCCCAACTGTCACCTCTTATTTTGAATATTTTAATATTGAAATAAAAAATCAAAAAATATCTACATATCTTTATTTTTAAAAATGTAAATAATAATCAAGTAATAGGCTTAATTCTAAGTCTAAACTATAATTGTATTTGAGTTTTTAATTTCTTTTCAGACAAATAATTTAAAACATCAATAGAGTTCATAGATACAGAAATCATGCAAAATATTTTTGTTTATCTTTTAAAAAAAAACACTAAAAATGATTATTAGCAATATTTTGCTGTAACTGTCTTCCAGCTAAAAGGTCTGGATTAATTCTTCTTATGTTTGGATCAATGTGGTCATGGTTTACTGCATACATGCCAAAATCTACATTTTCTATATCATTTGGTGGTTCGGGAATATTATGGGCAATGCACATATTATGCAGTACTGCACAAGCATTTATAATAGTCCCTGCTGCAGTAGGAGAATAATGTAATGTTCTATGTTTTAGTAGACAACGAAACCTATTTTTAAGAACTCCATTACATCGCTCTATAATGCTCCTAATACTTCTAAAAGCATAATTAAAATTTTCTTCCTGCCTTCTCCCTGGGTGTTCAATAGGAGTTAAAATCCAAGGTCGGAGTGGATAACCTACAATAAAAATACCTTGAAGTGGTGTATTTAAAAATATGGTGCAAATGTTTACAACAGATGCAAGATATGCATATACTACTTAGATAATTACCTGAATCCCCTATTAAAAAAAAACGTTTTCGGGATTTCTCCTATATATTCTCTCCATGATTGTAGAGACCTGTGAGTGACTCCAAATATATGAATCATGTGTTGAACCAGGAAAACGAGCATTAACATTTATAATTTTCAAATCTGTATCACATATCTGAAAATAATTAATTTCATTTATGTGAAACATATATTTACCAAGTATTAATTTTATTAAAATAAAATCAAAATTATGTTTTAACTAGAATTTTAAAATTAACAACTAATGGTTAAAAACTGGAAACAAATAATAATTACCAATTGCACATTAATAGAATGGTAGTTTTTTCTATTTACAAAAACATGTTCTGGAAAGTGTTCATCATGTATTGGAGGAGGAACAATGCTGACATGTGTACAATCTATACATCCTATTATTCCTGGAAACTGGTATTTGTTATAAAATCTGAAACATCAATTTTTTTCTATATTTAGTATTATAAGAGTAAAGCTTTTTCTTTATTATTACCTTGATCGAAGATTTTCCATTTCTTCAATATTCCTTGGAAAATTAACCCATCTATTAAAAATATCAGGTCTTGTCAAAGCATTGGCAACTTGTTTTATGTTCCTACTAACAGATGCCTGACTAATTCCAACATAATGGTTAGTGCCAGTAATCTCCTGGTAACTCCCAAAACCAAAGAATCTTAAAGCAGCTAAAACCTATATATATAAATAGCTAAATAGTTCATCTTCACTGTACAGTTATATGCATATATATACCAATAGTTTTGGTATAATGCCTATTAATTGGCAAAGAACCTAAATTTATGTTACCTTTGTCTGGATATCCAAGGCTGATCTTCGTCTGGGTTCGTCAATGTAAGGCGTTACCATCTCTATAACGTCGCGACAAACTTCCTTGTTTAATCTGAAAAGCCTTGTAAACCTATAATCTGATAATTCATCAAATGGGTTTACCAAGGGCAAAACTTCTCTTCTGATATTGATATCCTCTTCTGCTTCTCGAATATCATTTTGTATAGCGTCGTAAATTAAAACATTATTTAAATCCATTGTAAAAACACCGGTGACACAAAGGCAAACAATATTAATACTAAACTATGATACTAAACTAAATACATACAAATACTAAAAACAATACTAAATAAAAAACTAGAACTAAATATTATGCTATGATATAGAATAGAACTAAATGTACAAATGAAATAAAATATAGTTCCTGAAACACTTTAGTTAGAGACCGTAAAAAATAAACAATAACCACGTTTGTTTGTATGATCTTCAATTGTCAAAAATTCTTTATTCCGATTGGTTTAACTATTTGGCAACCCTGCTCAAACATTCTTATTAATTTGCTTCTTTCTACAGCGACTGTACTTCTTTCTATCGAACTCAAGAATACAGTTTCATGTAACCAATAGAAAGGTGATAGAACGAAAGTAGGGAGCACTCCCCAGGGAGAGTTCTATTCTATCACCGTCAAGAATAAGGGTCCTGGGAACTACATTTTTTTCCGCGCAAACGTAAAAGTATTGATTTTTGCTGGGAGACATGCGCGTGAGCACGCCGGTGGATAGGGAACTGTTGCTTTCGATATCTCGCTGTGAAGTTTTTTCGTATTAAATTGCGGCCATTGTGAGATCATTGTTTTATTAAGTTCATCAAAATATATTTTAATGTCCGATAGATTTTAGCAACACATCCTAAGCTCAAAAATTGTCTATGGAGAGATACTTCCTTTGATGAAAGGTCTGTTGAAATCCCTCGATGCCACTAAAGGGAGTAGTTGAATGTGGTTAAATGTCCAATTAAATGTCCAGTTGCCCTGGAAGGTCTGGATACTGGCGTAGTCTCGTTTTCTACTTAAATGTTTGCCTGGTTCTTTGATAACTTGGCTAAGCAGAACTGGTCCTTTTTTTTGCGGAATCTAATTTGGCATAACCTTTTTCTGCAAATACACTAAATTTATTCTCAAAACAGAGTACCTCTTTACAAGGTAGCTAGCACCAGAAAGAAAAAGTCTATTTTACTAAAATCACCGATAAAAATCCGAAATTGAAACGTGCGTTTTTACGAAAAATATCGATTCTATGTCCAGCTAGTTTTTTTTAATAATTAGGTTGTGTCTACTGAGACGTTTGCCCGAATATATTTAAGGTTTTCAATTAGTTATCCATGAATTTTAGTTGAAACGTGAATTTCACGTTACACACCCCTACAAGCAGGAAGAAAAGAAATTCTTCTAGAAAATTTTTTTTTATGTACTATCAAGTTGAGAAAACACCGTAATATACTCAAAAATATATATCAAAGTTAAAGGAGGAAATAAATGTGCTTTACAAAAAAAAATCAAAACATTTGGAACATGAATTTAATTTAGAAAAAAAAATTTTTTTGATAAGAAAGATTTACTGACATATAATTAAAATAAAATATATACTGCATATACTGCGTGCCCAACAAAACCCGGAATTAATAATCATTTGTAGTGGTTATAAGGTTTTTATATATGTATAAAGATAATCATGATTAATTTCAGTATCTTTGAAATTGTCAAAATATGTTTTTTTCCAAATAAAACCTTTTTCGACAAAATATATTTTTATTTCATTTTTAATTATGATTTACTGTGTTCACTTACATAAAAAACTGGTACTAAATACTAATACAAAAAAGAGAGAAACCTTAGATAACCCCAATAAATTTTGTTTTTCAACCCTTAACCTTAACCGTTAATAATATACACAAATTTAACTTAATCGAAATTGTATCAAACCCAAGTAAAATTTATTAAAAGAAGAAAACCTTTAAAAATGGTTCCCAAAATATCACAAAAAAACGAAGATGGTACTCCGTTATATAACCCATAATATCTTGGGGAGGTTTGCTAAAATGCAACAAAAAAATTTTAAAATCCTGTACCTACCGAGAAAGTTAAATAGACTAAAATAAGAAGTCATAAAAAAGTAAAAAAAAAAATGGATCTAAATCATTACCTCCAAAAGTATCCTGTTCTCCCTCACCAATAATAAGGAAAAAGATAGAGGAAAAAAACACCACATACCATGAAGGAAAGCATGTGGTCAGCATCTTTTCGCTAGATGAACAAGCAATCATAAACAAATGCCAGAGATAGAAGAGGGGTCTAGATGTAAGAGACTTCCTAATCGATGAAGTTGCGCCAAACTAATTGCAAGAGAGGCCTCATTCTTCAGAGCGACTACATCTGCCAAATGCCATAGAAACCTAGGACATTTCACAAAAAAAATAAGGACCAAAGGCAAACCTACATAGTGTCCAGTTCAGAGTACTGCTTACTCATTGATAGTATAGCCTACCAATAACGCTAAAAAAATCACCTGAAGAGATGACCTATGTATAGAAACCTGAAGGGTTACGTCTAAATCCTATCTATAAATAAAGTAATAATTAAAAGCTGCAATTTTAAATTGGTGGTGCAACAATGTAAAATCCACCCATTATTTGCAACGAGACATGGGTAGTTGGCACGTATCATATTTGCTCAAGCAGAAGATATTTTTCTTAAGGTTGAAAAATTAGGTAAAGGAATTTATACAACGATGCAATTTCAATGCTATCCCTCGCTATCCTTGGACCGAACTGTAAACAACGTTGGAAGGTGAACTTCAAAAATTACAAGTTGTACAAATCCTAAAAGTATAATAAAGAATTAACCAAAAAAATATAACAGGATGGGAAAAGGTTAACATTTAATGCTCGACCAAATAGATCGATAAGGCTCCTAACCATATCCGTCCACAAATAACTAAGGAAAGAAGAGGAAAAAAGAGAATGATGTAATTTGCATAATTATGTAATTACATACATCACAACGTATAAGTCACAATCGAGGAAAAAAATTAAAAAAACAGAATTGCTTTCAACTGACTTCCACCTTTCACAGTATTCTAAAGCTACTCCAAACATGACCCAAAAGGGTAACTCCCATATTAACGAATGAGTCTCAGAAAAACGAGTGTGTATATCTCTTAAACAACGTAAAGAAAATACTTACTTAAATGGTAAATTTGCAAAAGATAAAAAAACTAAAGAAATGATGAAACATAAGTAAGCAAGAGAATAAAAGTTTATGTTTCAGTTTATGAAGACAGTAGAAGAAAATTTAATATACTACCACAGCAATCATGTTAAGATTTTAAGTAGGTAAATGATAGATACTAAAATGTTAATAATTATCATCAAGATAATAACCCGGTAGATATTTCTTTTGTACTAATTCTCCAAGTTGAAATTATAGTAAGCTAAAGATAAAAAAGTAATTAAATTATCAAATATTATGCAACTATTAACACAATCAAAGAAAAGAAAAAAAATAAAGTGTACTGTTACTCTACAACAAGATAAACTTAACAAAAAATTAACCTGTCTACAACTCAAAGCGTCCTTCTTGTTGGAGACAAGAAAAGAAGAAATATTGTTATTATGTAAATAAAAAAATAGTCAAGGGGATTTATTAATTTAATTTTAGACACTCTCCAAAATTGGTATAAGCAGATTAATGATTCAATCTCATATACTTGCATAAAATCAAATTAACAAAGTAATAAATTTGGAAGAAACAAAAATAGAAAACTTGATTTTTAATAATATTAATTTTTGAGCTGCTAGTTGCAATCATTTGACATTTATAAGTCCAAAGATGTTATTGGATTAAATGTCTGCAGGCTGCATAACTAACCGAGCATGTGGTGATCGGCAGATATAGGTGTATACATTCATAAAGACATACATTATTAGGGTAAGTGAAAAAACCCCAAAATATAAGTCGATCGCTAAGTTATTTTTTTATATATTACCTCCTGTTATCAGTTATAAATTAAAGTTAAAACAAAAAACCATAAACAGTACAAATCAGCACTAATCGATCGAGTTTTAAAAGCGACGTTGCCAAGAGCCGAAATTTTTCCTCCTATGAATAGCGAAATGGAAAAAATATCTCTTAAAAGCTTACGTGATATTATAATATCTGTAAAATCGACACTTGTGAGTGAGATTCAAGAAGTTAAATCAGAATTTAAAAATCTCAACGGGAATCTAGCAATTGTTCGAGAAGACCTTGACTATTTGAAGCAAGAGAACGAAGAACTAAGGGAAAAAGTTAGAGAATTTGAACAGCGGTTCAAACGAAAAAATTTAATATTCTACGGCATAAAAGAAGAAACAACTTTGCCAGAGGATTGCATCGTGGAAATAATATCAAACAAGTTAGATATCCCACTAACCGTATCTGACATCGCAAACTGTTTTAGATTAGGACAAAAGAGTATTAAGTCAAGACCTATTTTGGTAGAGTTCGTGTCATTAATAAAAAGAAAAGAAATTTGGAGTAAAAAATCGAAACTTAGAAGTACCAAATTATTTGTTAGTGAAGATCTAACCAAAGAAGAACTATATCAACGAAAAACCCTTGTAGAAGTACTAAGAGACGAAAGACTAAAGAACTGCAGTAAAAAACTAAAATCTTATAATAAAATAGAAATTGAAGGAACTATTTACAGTTTTCAAGATATCACAGAATCAAAAAAAATTGCCACCTCAGTTTTTAGGCGAAAGTGATAGTCCTTGTGTAAGAAAATCCATTAGTGCTCCATCAACACCATCAGCACAGGAACCACTGATAGAAAATACAAATAATTCAGACGTTTTAGGAAAAACGGACAACGAAAAAACTAAAAAAGTCGAAAGCAAAAAATATTCTTCTAAACCAATTAACAAACAAAACAAAGATCAAATTGGGAAAAAACAAAAAGAAAAAATCAAACTTCAACTACAGGGCACTTCTAACAAAAAAACAACCTTGAACGTCAATAATAGCCCTGTAACTCCTAAGAGCACACAAGATAGCTGTAAATTCAATTACGAAACTCGCCAAACCAAAAAATTAACTTAATATAAGATTAAAGAAAGAACATTTATTTTAACTTTAGTAATATCTTTTTTCTTTTTATCATATTAACTCTGCTCGCCGTTTGCTGTTTGAATTAATATTGTATTATTTTTTGTGTTTTAGTTTTAATTCCTTAGAATCGTTTAGTTTGTAAGTATTTTATTTTTGTCTGTGCCTTTTTTTTTCTTCGCTGTTTTATTTTTACTTGCATGGTTGTCTTTTTAATTATTTATTAACTTATCAAAGTTGAGCTAAAGATGAATCATTTAAAGTGTGCGCATGTAAACTCTAGATCACTAGTAGCTCATTTTGATGATATAAAAAGACTTGTTCTGGATAATGATTTGGATGCATTGGGTTTGAGTGAGACATGGTTAAGAAGCAGTGTACGTGATGAAAGTATTGGTATACCTGGTTATAAATTTGAAAGAGTTGACAGAAATAAGAGCACAATGGGTGGAGGTGTTGGTATTTACCTAAAGAATACATTAAATTATTTGTTAATTCCATCAACTGATGAAATAGAACAGGTATGGATTAAACTTTTTCTTAAAAAGGAAACAATAGCTATTGGTGTTTTTTATAACCCAAATAAAAAATTTTATAAAACTTTTTTTGGAATTTTTGAAACTGTTTTATCCTCAGTACTGCCGTTGGTAGATAATGTACTTTGTTTGGGCGATTTTAATGTAGATCTATTAAATATTGACAATAACTCAGCACAATTCGTTACAGATGTATTGGAAGAACTTGGCTTAAATCAGATGGTGGATCAAGCAACAAGGATAACACAATTTACATCTACTCTTCTTGACTATGTAATTACCTCTAATAAGGATAAAATATTATCTATTGAAATTAAGCATATTCCAGAAATAAGCGATCATGAAATGATATTTTTAAAGTTAGATTGTAGAGTTAAATTTAATCAAACTGTTGAAGAACTAATAGGTCTTCAACTGTACCAAACCACCTTTATAATTATTTAGAAATATTACTCCTAACGCCACCTATCCGTCAGCATTTAACTTAACCTTTTCGCTCCAATTACTTCCTACTAATACTTCGTACTCTAGTTCGCTTTTTCGGCATTATTAAAATTCAGTGTATGTACAAACTTTAGTCTATGATTTCAGCGTTCGAACTCTAACCAAATTCTTCATTTTATTCTCTAACCTCAATCGAATAAGCAAGCATAAAATAGCAGTTAAAAAAGTAAAACTGTAAAATTCTTAGTAATCCTTAAATAAGATTATACAAGAACACAAAAATAGTGAAATACAATCATTCATACAAAAACCAAGTAGAATAGTTTTGAACGTGAACAATATTATATAAGTAAAAGTGATGTTTAGTGAGATTTTGTGATAAAATGTACTTCCTATGCATGCAAATAAAAATGGTTACAACCAAGAAAATCTAGTTTTTCTTCATGGTCACTTCGGAGTAGGACAAAAGCCAGCAGCAATTCATCGAATTTAAAGATTTTGAAGTCGTTTTTACAGTCAACGATTTATCACATCTCATCCCATGCAAGGAAGAAAGTAAAAATATAACAAGTAAGTTTTCTTATAAAAAACATTCCAGTGCAGTGTGCACATTTGGTTTTAAAGTACTTATAGAAAAATAATATTTCAAGTGAAGAGAGTACCTAATAGTGGAACTTTCAATTGCAAAAGAAAAATTATTTATGGTACTTATAAAATTCATCATTATTTGTTAAAACTTCATATAGTAGGTATGTAATATTCTAGTCTAGGTGCATGTAACATTCTATTTTAGGTGAATCATTTCATATTCTTTTGTAAAAAAGTTTATTTTTCAAACTTAACCTGTGTTATTTCATTGTTTATAATCTATGTTCTGTGTATAATTTTATATTCTTTTAAGAACAAAATTTATTTTTTCAAATTTAACTTGTGTAAAAACTGTAGAAAAAGTTCTATCGATTAATATTATTTTCTATGTATGTACATATTCTTTTGATAAAGACATTTATTGTTTCAAATTAATCTTTGAAAACATTTAAGAAAAAGTTACATTGTTTATTATTATTTTATGTGAATGGTGAATGATTTCATATTCATTGAAGCTTTAATTTTGTATAGCATCATACAAAGATATTTTGCAGCAACTTACATGTTTTTATGTACAAATAATTTATCAATTATGGCTTAAATTTATTATGCTTTAGTTCATTCTGTTGACACATAACAAACATATTATTCTGTTGTGACTGTATTTGTACTTGGTTTTCAAAGCTATACTACTTGTGTTATACAGTTTGAAAAATATTAGTACTTATATCATACAATTATGCACATATAGAGGTTCCCAAACAAAGTGAAGGAACAAACCAATCCAAAATAATATATGTAACACTTACTCCATTAACTTAACCTACTCAATCCTTTATCCTATAACAATGGCCTCCAACAAAAAAGTAGAAAATCTCAGAAATCAAAGGGATTCTTACAAAAATAATATTCTTCGCATCCAGACGTGGTATACTAAAAATCAACAATCAAATTTGGACAAATTTCAAATAAGTAATCGCATTGAGGCATTATCCAAAAATTTTGATAGTTACTCGTAGGCACATGCAGAATTATCCCAATCTCCTCATAATGGAGACGATGAAGAAGATAGAGACTTGTTCGAAGACACTTACTATGATATTAAAGGACAATTACAAAACCATTTAGAACAAATTACTCCAGTTCCCAAATCTAGTGGCAATCCAACCAACCCTCATCCAACTCAATCTAATGTAAAGCTGCCGAGTATTAGCATTCCTATTTTTTCAGGCAACTTCACAGAATATTTATCTTTCATAAACTTGTTTAATGCTTTAATCGTGAAAAATGAACAACTACAATCAAAATCTGAAAGATTTTTTTACCTTTCCTAAGAGGGGAACCTCTTCAACTAATTGAAAAATTATCCATTACTGATGAAAACTTTGATGTAGCCCTTAAACTCTTGTCTAACCGTTATGAAAACAAAAAACAATACACAATTACTTTCAGCAATTGTTAAACATTCAACCTGTAACTAAATGTACTTCTCAAATTTTAAGACAATTCTCTGCAACTTCAACTTCTATATTAGATGCTTTAAACTCTGTTGATTGTACTAAGGAAGAGCTTCTTGAAGCTTTTCTTGTTCAAGTCTTGGAACAGAAACTAGATTTTAAGACAAAAAAACCTTCGAAGAACAAAATGACGTGTCTAAGCTCTCATTAACTGGTGACTTTTTCAAATTTCTAAATAAACAATGTACCATTCATGAAAATATCTCTCCACAAGAACCAAATCCTAATACTAAACAAAAAAAAGTATCTTTATTAAGTCAATCCTCTGATCCTCTCACTGCCAATTTAAATCCACAAGCACACATTCAGAAAATTCATTGTGTCTTTTGTAACTCATTAAATCACCGCATTTTTTCTTGCAATAGTTTTTCTCTTTTATCTTTGAAGGATCGCTACAACTTTGTAAGGGAAAACAATTTGTGTCTCAACTGTCTCATACCAAAACACATTGTTGCACTCTGCAGAAATACTAAAAATTGTTCAATATGCCAAAAAAGGCATCATACTCTATTGCATTCTACTCAACCGAACCTTAGCAATCCCAACGATCAGTCCTTGGCAAATTCTTCACAAAGAAATAGTCAATTAAAAATCGCCCATATGAGCAATCCAAATTCGACTCAACCAGTTGACGTATCAGTACCTCCGCCTACAATTTCAAATGGAAATCAATTTGCCTCTCTATCGTCCATCAAAAAGGGTCCCATATCTTATTAGAATCTTAAACGGTAAAAAAACTACACAATAAATAAAAATAAAAACAGAATACAAAATAAGTAAAGGAATAGAAATGACTAAAACAATACTACTAGTTCCAAAAAATATCACATCTAATTCGCCCATATTCTATGTGATCAATTTCTTAGACGAACACTTAAATGATTTATCAGATTGGACAGAAACGCTGGTAGAAAACAGGTCGTGTATAATAAAAAATTCCTATAAAGGATCCATACCCTTGTTAATTCTCTTCCACCTTTATACTGTACAGGCAGGAAGAAAATTGATAAGTACAAAACATATATGTCAAAGCGATTAACTGATATGATAAAGAAAGTAAGAGAAGAAAAGCTTAAAGTAGAGTCTGGTATAAGAGGATCACCCGAAAACTCTTATGGGGAAGAGCTCTCTCTAGAGTCTATAGCCACAGACATATATTCTGGGCAAAGTATAATGTCCATCCCGATAAGAGACTACTCGAGTATTCTCCCGAAAATAACTGGAGAAATAGCAAATAAGCGAGATGTAGGGACTGATCTTGAAGATAAATGTGGAAGTTGTGGAAAAATTGAATGTAGTGAAGAATGCGTTAGAGTGACTGAAGAAAGTTTGGCAAGCTTCACTAACAATATGATGGACCTCTCGTCCTTCAGCAGGAATTCAAATAATTCTGATAAACTAGGAGCATCTGAGAGGGTAGCCCTATCTATATTTAAACCCAAGATTGGATTTGAGACACCACAGGAACCCACACAAGAGAACAAACCAACGCACCCCACATCTGAACAATCCAAAAATAGGAGAGAAGAAATACAACCATCCCCTCACACGACATTACATGAAATGCCAAGCACCTCAGAAGACAAAGAGTTCCTTTGCGAAAGAATTTAAGCTGTCAAAGAGAGAACGGATATGAAGGGAGTACTATTCTACGGCATAGACCCCCCTTACTTGATAGGTATTCCTCCAGATTATACTATAGCCCAAGTATTAAACATGTCCGAATTTACAACGTTCATAGATGGGCTAATAAATGGGTTCTCAAAAGATATTAGAGGGGATGTTCGCAAGGTGATATCTCTTAAAATAGACTGGGAGAATTTTACTTTTGAAATACTTGTCAGTGATCTCAGTAAACTAAAACTTGACATGAATGCTATTAATAAAATGTGATTATATGTCGGTATGAAGCTGGGAGAGAAGGAAGAAAGCATAAAACATACAAAATCAACTGAAATACAGGAGATAATGGCGCAGATATCATTTATAAAAGAGACAATCATTAGCCTAAGAGAGACGGTAGAAAAGAAATATTCTATAAATATAGATGCATCTCTGAGAATAGAAGTACAAGACATGAAAGCCAAAATAGAAGTCATCACTCAAGATATAAGAACTCTCAAAGACCAAAATATCCCTCTAGGGAAGCTAGAAGAGAAATATGGGAGGACGAGCGATACAAGTGAGTCAGAGGAGGGAGAAGAAGAGGACTTAGACGAAGCGCCAGTGGAGAAGCTTAATAAGTCCACTCCATCAATTCAAAATATAATGGAAGGGCGAATTCTTAGAACAAAGCCTTGTCCTGAAAAATCTATGACGCGACTCCTCAGAGAATTCAGAATCAGAAGATAAAAGTGAACCTAGACAACGCTCATCAAGAAAAAAGAAAAATAAGGAATGTAGGGATTTTCCATCTTTTCTTGATTATCTTATGTAAGAAGGAATCAAATAAAGACTAGTATAGAAGAAGTAATCTAAAAACTCCATTCTATAAAATAAACCATATAATATATCCTAGGATCAATAACAAATAAGATGTTAAAAAAATCGACTTGAGATATAAAAATAAGGGCTGAAACAATAAATCAAACATAAGAAGCCTAAAATCGAAGTCCATAGGTAAATTAATTAACATACTTGTAGCTTTCTCAATGATACCACTAATAAATACTAGTAAGAACAGCCTAATCAAAGTAATAACAGGGGAGATAGAAGGACCAAAATGCCCAGATAAGGCGAAAGAACCCACAACTCCCCTCAACGGCAACTTCCACATTGATGTGAAAAACGGGACACTATATCTGCACCCACATGGAACAAACTGCACAATATCACTTTTAGGAACAGAGAAAAATTATACACATCTAGGAGAAAACAAAATAATTAAAGGTCAGTTTTTTGGTTACCTTCAAGTTAAATGTATTGAGGGCAACAAGTACATCCACTCTGAAGATAATGGATGCTCAAACTGTTACTTCTGTAAAGAGAATGAATTCAAACTCAAATGCAAAGCTAAATTAATCCCTATTATATTAGGATTTTTATTATCCGCAGTGTTGTTTGTATCAATAATCCTATTAATAAACAAAGTATCTCCAATTGGTATACAAGATGTAATAATAGCATGGAAAATAAGATCAAACAACAAAATCTTGCATAAAAAAATAGGAAATCTTAGAATCCTCTATCAAAAGAGACAGTCTCATGAAAACAAATCAAGGCATGGAAGTGAAGCCATAGACACATTAAAGCGGATAAAAGACAGATTGGAAGAAATAGATGATCTCGAGATTTCAGTTAGATTGGATAATAATACAATAAAGAAAATACAGAAAAAAACTAACTATCAAAAAATCCCTTTTTATCAACCATACAGTTCCGTCATAGCAACAAATCAAATAAATAAATGTAAATATCACATTCTCCCCCCTGCTGGAGGGATTACTTTTCCTCCAGCTCCAATCTACATAATTTTGTGACAGGACGCCTGAATTCAGATGTGGAAGTTTTCACGTCGACTACTCGAATTCTGCCATCAACTCCTGGATGAATACCAGTTATTTACTCAGTTTCCATTTATAACGAGGGGCTTGATCGTCAACCAGTATCATCATGTCGTTTAGTTCTATGGGCTTGCTTTCACTGGTCCATTTACATCGTTTCGACAAGGTAGGTAGATATTCTCTAGTCCAATGGTTCCAAAACGAGTTTGCCAACATACGAGAAATCTTCCATTCGCGTTTCAAAGTATCTGCCTCAGGATTGATTGGTACCAAATCACCTTCTCCGTTAGAAGAACCGATTAAAAAATGATTTGGAGTGAGGGCCTCTTCGTCAGCTGAATCCGTCGAAACCTTGGTCAATGGACGGGAGTTGACAATCCTCTCTGCTTCTGCAAAAAAGGTTTGAAGAGTTTCTTCTTTTAGGGACGAGTCGTGAAGTACTTTTCCAATGATCCTTTTCACTGAGCCAATCAACCTCTCCCATGCTCCCCCCATGTGAGGAGCAGCTGGTGGAATGAACTGGAACCGAATTCCCTTTGAGGTCATAGAATCAACAATCCTAGTTTGATCCAGATCTTCAATAGCCTGGCGCATTTCGTTTGAGGCACCTCTCAGATTCGTGCCATTGTCGCAGTATATTACGTGAGATTGTCCTCTTCTTGCAGACATTCTAAGTATGGCTTGAATGGTGGAGTCGGTACTAAGACTGTGTGTAATTTCTAGGTGGATTGCTCTAACGGCCAAGCACGTGAATAATACACCCCATCTTTTTTCGCGTCGCCTACCAATATTTACAATAATGGGACCGAAATAATCCATACCGATGTTGACGAACGCTCTCACTCCTCTCTTCAGTCTCACCTCTGGTAGTTGACCCATTAAAGGTGGAGATGGTTTGCTTTTCTCGATCCTACATTTCAAACACCTCGAAATCACTGATTTGACTGCAGATCTACAGTTTATTACCCAATATTTCTGTCTGATTTCATTTATGACTGTTTCTATTCCTCGGTGATCAAATTTTTCATGGTAATACTGTATCAATAATTTTGTGAAATCATGTTTTGGACTCAGGATGACTGGTTATCGAGTATTTTCCGCTATATTTTCCGCTATATTTTCCGCGAAATTTGTTCGTCCACTTAGTACGATAAGTCCATCTTTCAATTCCGGAGATAAACATACTACTATCTTGCTCCGACCGCTCAGATATTTTCCACTTGCCAATTTATGAATTTCTTCAGGGAAACACTTCTCCTGAACATGTATCAGCCATGCCTTTTCGGCTTTCAAGATGTCTTCTACTGTCAAATATGGAGGATATTTTTCTTTGGTTCTAACAATACTAATGAACCTGAACAACCATCCGGTAGTTCTGATCAGTTTCATCCACTTCGAGAATCTTCGTATGTCTGGCAAGTATTCTTCATGTTTCTGAATAGTGACAAAACAAGGTTTAGTTCTCCAATTCTTCAGTTCAACATCATTTTCGTTTGAATAGGCAATGTTTTCACTTTCAGTGGGCCATAATTCTTCTATTTCTTTGAGAAAAGAAGGTCCAGAAAACCATTCTTCTGAAATCACTTTCTCGAATTTCTTCCTACGGGTAGCTTCATCCGCGATATTGAGTTCAGTTGGAACCCATCGCCATTCTGTAACACGCGTCAATTCTTGAATTTCCCCGATTCGGTGAGAAACAAATGGTTTGTAGTTTTTTCCATCACCTCGTATCCAATTCAAAATACAAGTTGAATATGACCAAAAAAATGTTCCATCGATGGGTATCTCCAGCTCATTTCGTACTGCGTAAGAGAGTCGACTAGCCATCACAGCTGCTTGAAGTTCGAGTCTGGGAATAGAAAGTGGTTTCAGAGGGGACACTCTGGTTTTTGATGCGATAAGGCAAACATCGATATTGTCTTGTCCGATTACACGAAGATAGCTTGCTGCTGAGAAAGCCTTTTCACTACTATCACAAAACGTGTGAATTTCGATCCGCAAAGCCGAGGGTATCAATGAACTGTAGCATCTTGGAATTCTAATATGTACAATTTTCTTTATGTCGTTTAACCAATCTCTCCAAATCAAAAGTAGTTCTTCAGATAACAAATCGTCCCAATCGATTTCTGCTCGCCAAGATAATATAAGATATCTTCAAAATAATTCAAATTTCCAACCAAATTCAAAATCTAACCAAACTAAATCGAAATATATTCCAAGTTCACAAAACATACAAACTCAATCTAGTTCTTTTAATAGACAAAATAACTTTAATAATTATCAAAGAATGTCCCAACATCCTAGTCCTAAGTTTAATAACCAAAATCCTAATTTAAATTTCCCACGTGGACCAATTCCTGTTCAACCTAGACCAAACAATAATCAAAGATTTTTGTCCAATGCACAAGTGTTTGGTTCACCCAAAAATGTATGGAAACCTAATCCAAATTATAATCCCAATAATATGCCCAGACCTACACCTATGACAACAACGAAAAGACAATCTGCAAATAATCATTTTAAAGCAACATCACCTCAAAACCGTAAGTGGGTTTCAGAAGAATTATACAACGTAGAACAATATGTCTAATGAAAGTGATATAGATATTAACTTTCAAGAAAATAAACAATGCGATAACACTGAATACCGCGATCTTGAACTTAACGGTGATATAAATGATTTTGAAAATTTTCAGGCGGCGGGCCCTTCCAATCGGAAACCTTAGTAGAATATAATAATTTGTCTGATAAAAGAGAATTACATTACATTACGATTAAAAACCCTCCGTTAAAATTACTAATTGATTCTGGTGCAAGTAAATCTTTTTTGTCTCCAGAAACAGTAGATACATATTTTGCTGATTATAAATCTCACGATCCTTTTGTTGTTTCAACGTCCTTCGGGTCATCGCACCATAATACATCTGTTACAATCCCTGCATTTGCAGAATTTAATGAGAACAAAAATTTAACATTATATGCATATAAATTTCATTGTATTTTTGATGGTTTAATCGGTGTAGTTTTATTACAAACATTAGGCATTAAAATTGATTTTCCAAACTCTCGAATTAAATTAAACAACGCTACATTACCTATTTAGTATTTTAAAGCAACTCCTAAAGAAGTAGTATCTAAATTTATGCCTGGTAAAACTGTTTCAAAAATTTTAATACCAGTAACTATAAAAACCGGAGAAGTTTTAATTCCGCAACAAACATTAGGTAATTGTATAATACCCGAATGTATTTCTTTAGCCAACAATGGCTGGGCGACTGTAGAAATTCGTAATAATTCCGATGAGGACATAAATTTTACTATTTTATATCCCATAAAATGTACACCAATAAAAAATAATTTTGAAATGTATCAAATAAATTTTGAAACAAAAAATGATGATAAATATAGTAATAACGAAATAGATAATTTAATTAGGACAGATCACCTCAATAGTGAAGAAAAAAGAGAAATTGTAAACCTATGTAGAAAATATGCTGATATTTTTCACAAAAACGAAAACAAATTAACTTTTACAAACAAGGTTAAACATTAAATTCGTACCACTGACGAAATACCAGTTTATACTAAAAGTTATCCTTACCCTTACGTTCACAAAGAAGAAGTAAAATCACAAATTCAAAAAATGCTAGAACAAAACATAATTAGGTCGAGTAATTCGCCATGGTCATCACCTATTTGGGTGGTAGAAAAAAAAGCAGATTACAGAAAAATCAACGAAAAAACTATTCCAGAAAAATACCCCATTCCTCGAATAGATACAATTTTAGACAAATTAGGCAAATGTAATTATTTTTCGACCTTAGATTTGGCATCAGGATTTCATCAAATTGAGATGCATCCTGATGACATTCAAAAAACAGCTTTCACTGTAGAAAACGGACACTACGAGTACTTAAGAATGAGTTATGGTCTAAAAAACGCCCCAGCAACGTTTCAGAGGGTGATGGACAATATACTAAGAGGACTACAAGGAGAAATTTGTCTAGTATATCTAGACGACATAGTTATTTACTCAACATCCTTACAAGAACACATGGTAAATCTAAAGAAAGTATTTCAACGACTTCGCGAAACCAATTTCAAAGTACAACTAGACAAATGCGAATTTTTAAAAAAGGAAACAGCATATTTAGGACACATTATTACGAGCGAAGGTGTTAAACCCAATCCGGACAAAATAAAAGCTATAAAACTTTATCCTTTACCGAAAACTACAAAAGAAATAAAAGGATTTTTAGGACTTTTAGGGTACTACAGGAAATTCATTCCTGATTTTACAAAAATAACCAAACCTTTAACTTCCTGTCTAAAAAAGGGTTCAAAAATTGACTTTTCACCAGAATATATACAATGTTTTGAAACATGTAAAGAATTACTAAGTAATGATCCCATTTTAAAATACCCTGATTTTAAACAAGAATTCATTTTGACAACAGACGCCAGTGGATATGCCATAGGCGCTGTATTATCGCAAGGGCCAAAAGGTCATGATAGACCTGTAGCTTATGCCTCGCGAACTTTGAATCAATCGGAACAAAATTATAGTACAATCGAGATTGTTTGGGCTACCAAATATTTTAGACAATATTTATACGGCCGAAAATTTACAATATATTGCGATAATAAACCCTTACATTGGTTATTTTCAATAAAAGAACCAAATGCTCACCTCACGAGATGGAGACTAAAACTTGAAGAGTTCGACTACGAAATTTTATACAGAAAAGGTTCATCAATACAAAATAAAGACGCTCTCTGCAGAATTAAAATAAATGAAGTAAATGCTAATGATATATTTGAATATATTGACGAATTTAATAAATCATTATCAATAAATAATAACAATAATAATAATCCACAAAACAATAATCAAAATATACCTTTTGATAACGAATCTGTTATAGCACAAATTGACGAATCTCCTCAAATATCTGACGCTGACATAGAAAATGTAATTAATGAATTATGCCCAGATGATGACGATATAACTATACACACTAGTCATGAAAATTTCTAAAATCAAATATTTCTTAAAATAGTTTTTCACTCTCCAGCGGCACCTAAAGTTACTAGATTGTTTGATAATAAAACGAGAACAACTATACAGATTTCAGAATCAAATTTTGAACAAGATATAATTAACATTTTTAAAGAATTTACATCAACAAAAAAACTTTTTGCTATAAACATTGATAAATTAGATTTAATTCCCAAGTTCTGTAGAACTTTACAAAATACCTTTAAAAATTCTGCTTTTAAATCAGTCATTTGTAACACTGTATTAGAAGATGTAATAGATCATAATTCTCAAATAGAAACTATACAAATGTATCACGAACGAAAAAATAATCACAGAGGTATTAACGAAAAGGAAACTGAAATTAAACGTAGGTTCTATTGGCCAAACATTAGAAGTACTGTTACTAAATACATAAATAACTGTGAGTTATGTCAAAAAATGAAATATGATAGAAATCCGCCAAAACAAAAGTTGAATTAACTCCAACGCCAAATAAACCGTTTGAAATAGTTCACGGAGATGTTTTTTCGATCAAAAATCAAAAATTTCTAACACTTATTGATAAATTTAATAAATATGCTCAAGCTTATCATTTAAATGGAGTAACGGCAATACACGTAGCCAAAGCTCTTATGAATTTTCTCACTCATCACGGTACACCTAAAATGCCTAAAATGTTAGTGGTAGATAGAGGTACTGAATTAAAAAATAACGTTATAGAACACTTTGCAAAATTACACAAAATAGAACTTCACTATACGACAGCATTTAATCCAAATTCAAATGACATAATTGAACGATTCCATTCAACATTAATTGAACATATTAGAATCATACAAGAGACTCACAAAAATCTTAATATTTTAGATCAAATGCCCTATGTAATTTTGGGATACAACAATTCTATTCATAGTGCAACAAAATTACGTCCCATAGAAATTATTTCAGGACATTTAGACACAAACAATCCTTTTAATATTGATCTTAATTAAAAATTGTACTCCGATTACATAACAAAACATAAAGAAACTATTGCCGAAATTTATAAATCACTAAATGAACGAATGTCAAATCAAAAAATCAAAAATTTAGAAAAAATTAATGCCAACCGACACGAACCATTAACTTATGATCCCGGTACACTAGTTTATCATAAAACTAATGCACGTAATAAAATTAGTCCTAGATTTAGAGTAAAACCTGTAAAACGAAATGAGAAAATTAAAGTTAAGACTTATAAAATAATCTCACCTAACACTAGAAACAGAAAATTAGTTACTACTACCTACCATAAAAATAATTTAAGGAAACCCCTCGCTAATCAAAAAATTGTACCATTACAGGACCCTTCTCGCTCTGGTAATAGCCAGTCAAGCTCAAGAAATTAAAATCACAAGTTTGGAATCCAATCCAGGCATACTCCCTTACAAATTAGGAAACGCTAGAATACAATCTTCTTAACATTCTTTTATTCATTATTTTGACTTAAACCTTATCGAAACAGAATTAATTCATTTAACAGACCAATTTGAAAATGTTTTACAAATAATTGATAATAAAAATCCATTATTTGCAACTGAATTAAAAATTTTAATAAATTCAATAACATATCAAATTAAACAATGTAGTGAAAAACTAAATTTTATACATGGTAATAAAAGAATTAAAAGAGGAATTTTAAATGGGCTAGGAACTATATTTAAAAGTATATCAGGTAATTTAGATGCCGATGATGGCAAACGTTACGATGATGCTGTTGTCTTATTGAATTCAAATCAAAAAGATATCTCTAACACATTAAACAAACAAATCTCATTAACAGGTAAAATAATAAATGATTATAACAATAGTATTTCACTGATTAAACAAAACGAAAAAGAAGTTACAGAAAAACTAAATAAATTAAGCTCTGAACTAGAAAAAATTGTTAATGACTTTTCCTCTTATTTCCTAACAAAAACCACTCTTTATCAATTACAAGCTGCACTTAAAGTTTTAATAGAAATATTAAATTATATAGAAAACTCAATTGTATTTGCAAAATTAAAGACTTTACATTATAGCGTCCTAAAGTTAGAAGACTTAGAATATATAATTAAAATACTACTTAATTATTATCTAATTAACACGCTCATTTTTGGCAATAATCCTCAAAATTTATACAAGTATTACGAAATTTTAACAGTTGATTCCTATTATTCAAATGGTAGAATTGTTTTTATTATTCATTTCCCTTTAGCTAAACCCGAAATTTATACCTATTTCCACCTTTATTCAATACCTACAAAAAACCAAACAGCCCTTATTCCACCCAGACCTTTTCTGACAATGCAAGGAAAACAGTACGAGTATCAAGATGAAGAATGTCAGAACTTACACGAGCTCTATTTCTGCCATAACGAGAAACAGATAATAGCCATTGAAGCCGATAAGTGCATCCACCAATTGCTACAATTAAGGACCGAAGAACAACCACATTGCACGTCAATACCAATATTAGTCGAAAAAGAAATCATCCAACAAATAAATTCAGCGCACTACATAGCAGTATTTCCAGAAGAAACAAAGATCAAAACCATCTGTTTAAAAACCGATTTCACCTCCCTCAAGGGTAGTTATTTCATCGAACTACCACTAAGTTGCAGTTTCCAGACACCTAAAATCAAATTTATTAATCAAGAAGACGTCATCCCAGGGCAACCCTTACTACTTACAGAAATAAAAACAGAAAACTCAAAACCCATTCATTTCGAAAAACTTAACATAAAAGAAATTCCACTAGATCAACTTCATCAATATCTAGAGGAAGAAAAACATATCCAAAAGGTCAGCTTAAGAAGTACCCCAAAAGATTACAGCTACGCATAAGTGTCAATTATCAAATATATGTTTGTTTGTTAGTTTTGTTTGTTTGTTTTGCGGTGTAGATTCCGAGGTAGAGCATATGAAAAACGAACCTTATACTAGATGTTTGTTGCCAGGGAGATCTCCAAATAACAAAAAATACATATATTAAATTAACAGATCAACAACACGTTTTGTACGATACACTAAAAAATTAATTCATTGAAAATAAAAACAAGTTTATCCTGATTTGTTCAGCACTTATTGTTATTATTTTAGTCTCAATATTTCCTACATCAAAGATAGGACGTTTGCTCTAAAAGAGCTATAAAAACTTTAAAATCAAAATTACATAAACATTTTAGTTTACGTGGTAGTTATAAATGGATAGATGTTTTACCCGAAATTATGCGAGAATATAATAACACGAAACATCAAACGATCGGATACAAACCTTCCGAAGTTAATGAATCCAATGAGAAAATTATTTTAAATTGAGCATTTAGTCATTTAAAAATTGGCGGAACCAGAAAATTAAAAGTTGGTGATGTTGTTCGTATATCAAAAGTGAAGCATTTGTTCGCTAAGGGTTACACACCAAACTGGACTACGGAGCTCTTTAGAATTGTTAAAATTAAAATAACTAATCCTATTACGTATCTACTAGAAGATATGGAAAGAAATCCAATCAAAGGTGCATTTTATTGAGAAGAATTGCAGAAAACAGTCAATCCTGACATCTATTAAAATGACAAGGAAACAAAATGTATGTCAAATGGCTTGGTTTTGATAACAAACATAACAGTTGGATTGATAAAAATACTAGCGTATTACCTTTACGAGAAAACAATCCACAACAAGTTGAGACTTGTATTGAAAAGAAGTCTGTCAAATAATCCAAAAATCCACGAAAATCTTCTAAGTTCTCTTTATTGGAGAATTTATCATTTTGTGAAATGTATAGGAATATTATAAAACTTACACGTGAACTTTTAAAAAGAATGATACTTTAAATTCTATAAATATTTTGACTAAGATTGTAACATGTCTATCGCCATTCTACCTTTCCTTAAGTCACCGTCCCCCCGAACCCTAAAATCAAGTCCGACCCAATGTATTATTAGACACAACTTTACCACTGTAAAACTTACCCCCCACAACAGAACGTACAAAACCCTTGCAAACGAACGAACGTAACCGGGAGCCCCTGTCAGTACCATTATAAATTAGCAGAACGCCACGCTTTGTTCTCTTTCCGATCAAACCACCCCTAAAGACCAGTCGTTCACGAGATTCAGAAAATACATTTATCTGGCTGTATCACAGTAAGTAATTCATTATTTTCTATTCGTTCCACTTCACAATTATTTTAAACCTTTTAGAAGTATTTGTACATATAATTTCCTTTTATTTCACTATTTTTTTAAAGGCCAAAATGAACAATTCGTGTATTAAAACCTTAGGGCGTGGCCCCTGTATAAATGTTTTTAGACACTATTTCCAGGTAGAACCATCTAATGAAACTAGTAAATGTCAAATTCATTTTATTGCCTATAAAAATATCATTTTTCTATTGTAAATTTATCCATTTTCAAAGCTTATTTAGTGAAACATGCTTTCTAGGTACAATCATACAATGTAACTGTTAAATACAAACGGTATTTTATTGCTTATAAAAATATCATTCTTTTGTTGTAAGTTTATCTATTGTTAAAGCTTATTCAGAGTAACACGTTTTTGTAAACACAATCAATTTCATGAAATATATAACTGAATCTATGTAAAACATAATAAATTAGTATCTTTTTTTAGAACTCTTTTAGAATTAAAAAAAAACCTTTTTTTAAATAACTATAACAATCACTTTTTTATTTTTACTTACAAAAAACTAAGTATAACAGCTTATAACTTTTTCATTTGTATTAACAATAAAACTCATTAGTAATTAATCACACAGAGCCGGCTTCACCGCTCTGAATTTCATTAAAACTATAAATTTATTGTTTTTAATTCATTTTTGTTATTAAGTATGGGACATTAATGTTGGAAAGCTTTTAAGTATAAAGTAACGTTTTGAGGTAAAGCATTTGCCTTCCTTTTTGACCTAAAAGCGAACCAACATCAACACCCACAACATTTTAAATCCTTCTGATCCACTTTACGACTTTTAGGAGAATACAGCAGCTAGGTAACCGCTACCGCTACGTTACCTCCAGCATGAAATATAGCCAATAGTTGCAGTCCTTTCTATGGAGAAATATAGCTATTAGTTGCAATCCCCTCTATGGAGAAATATAGCTAATAGTTGCAGTCCTTTTTATGGAGAAATCTAGCCAATAGTTGCAGTCCTTCGTCTGAAGAAATATAGCCCACATTAGCAGTCCCTTTTATGAAGAACCAACCCCCAACAACCAATACTTCAACTACAACATCGATGGATTAACCGAGCCCACCGGATCACACAAATACTAAAGATAAGTCAAGTCCGTTTATACACTTCCACTTATAATTCCTGTGGCAATTTACAATTTATTATCAATAAACCAATATTCTTTATTCACAGTTTGATTTATATACCCATGGACTATAAGTCTTAAGGGTGCAGCGTGTTCGGTTGATATTAAATGTAGTTTATTTTCTTGCCATCAAATTCAGCTTAATTATAAGGTGTTTCTATCTTTTTCACCTTAGTTTTTGTGTATTTTCTGTTGTTTATTCGTAACGTTTAAAAGATAGTGGCGCCCTTAACCCTTATATACCACCAATCCTTTCTATAGTGAGCATTAACTTGGAGTCGAACCACTCCTTGGGAGAGTCTCTTAGCCGGGATCTTTTTTGGAGCTAGTAGTGCTGCAAGATTTGGGATTTGTGTGATATTAATAATAATTTACTTAGTAATGCATTTAAAGAATACATTTTTTATTATAAATGAAATGTTGTTAATGATTTGTATCAACAAATTATCTCACGCTAGGAACATTCAAGTGTACCCAGAAAAATGTGGAGCAACTACGATACTGATTTATTTATGTTATATTACCTTTTTGAAAATATAATTTTTATTATATTATTTTTTATTTATCTTATATATATATATATATATATATATTTATGTCGAGAAAAGAAATATTTCATTAGTTATTAAAACTTATAATAATGAAGGTGGTTTTCCTCATTCCTCTGTTGCTGTTCAATCATTTAATGACAACAGCTAAATACACAACAACAACAACATCAACTGAAAATCAAGAAGTTATAGATTTTTATTTACGAGTAATAATTCTTTAACAGATAATAATAATAATAATAATAATAAGCTTTATTGTCGAAAAATTTTTTTAAATTTGTGGACAAAGCTGTTTAAAAAAAAAGCAAATCACATAGAACAAAACAGTAATACAAGAGTATTTACAAGTAAATAAAACATAAAACATATAAAACTTCACAATATAAAACATTGCGAAAGGTCAATTAAAAAAAAATATAATAAAAAATAAAAAATAAAATAAAATAAATGTATACTTTATGTATACATTATACAATGAGACTGATAAATAATAAGTAATATAAAAAAATTAAAATTTAAAATTTTAATTTAGTCAGAGTAACAACAAAAAAAAACAACAAACAACAAAATAGATAAATATCACAAATTAACCTTCCAGTGCGTGAGATGGTCCAAAATAATTTATGTAAAAAAGTCGTCAACTGCATACAAAGCTCTCTCCACCAAGTATGATTTTAAAGCGATACGAAATGCGGTTATTGATGAAATGGACTTTATTTCCAAGGGTAAATTGTTGTGCATTTTCTTAGCGTTATAAAAAAGATCTTCAAAGCGATTTAATACGGTTTCAAGAAACTTATAATCTACCTGTTGATGGTGAAATAAATGATGCAACGTTACAAGTAATACGTCGGCCGAGATGTTCTGTTGGTGAAAATTATTATCAAGTTGATCCATCATATTCACTTTGGGATAAAACCCACTTGTATTGGTATTTTACTCTGGGCTCACCCGACCAAATAGCTGTTGCACAAAAAGCATTTGATATTTGGGAAAATGGTTCTGTTTTAACGTTTACTCATCTAATCAAACCGAAACCTCAAAAACCTGATATTACTATTCAATTATCAAAAAAAACATCATCGTTTTCGAACAGATTGTCAAGGTCGTTATGAATGGTCTGTCGAATTTGTTGGTAGAGGTGGTATATTAGCTCACAGTTATTTTCCCAATGGAAATCAATGTGTTGAAATACACATGGATGTTTCGAAAGATTGGGACTACAGTTTGAATAATTTTGATGATCAAAAAACAAATTTTTCATACGTTAGGAATAATAGTACACAAGAAGAAGCTATTATGTATCCTTGGTATTCGAATAAACCACATTTAGATCAGGATGATATTATGGCACTAGAAAGTCTGTATGGTCCCAAAGACCCATACGCAAAAATACCTAAAACACATTTAACAACAACAACGACGACGACAATTAAGATACCACGCACATCTAAAGCAAACCTCCGGTAGTCACCCAAACGAATCAAAAACCTATTACTAACTTATGTTTAGTAAAGGTACCGAATGTCATCTTTTTAGCATGTAGTTTAGAATTTAGTTCTTATTGGATGTATATCATTAAAGAAAACACGATATGCAAATTCGATTTAAATTTTAATAAAGTACCAAAACCTGAACTTTTAAATTCCTACATTATAAATTAAATTGATAGGATTTTAAGTGTTTTCAAGACTCTGCGGGCTCTTTGATTGTTAAAAGTGAGGAAAGGTTTTATGCTGTAGGATTTCGGAGATAAGCAGAGATATTAATTCTCAGTTACCACAAAATGCATACGTTAACACGGCATTTCAAACATATGTGAAAAAGAATTACATTTGGTACAACAATGGTTCATTTATACAATTAGATGTTATAATGGAGCAAATCCAAAGATGAATTTCAAGGCGTACCAGGAGATATTACCACAGTTTTTAAATATATCGATGGTAATATGTACTTTTTGAAAGATGATATATTTTACAAGTACAACGAATTACAACGAAAAGTTCTTGACGCCGAAATATAAATGTCCTGATAAAAGTCTACTTACACAATTACGTGAAATGTTGTCAAAGCTTATTAACTATTATAAATAAATTAAATAATACTAAAAAGCATTCAAAAGTAAAACGCTACTGGCTTATTTAATGTGTTATACTATATTAGTAATTAAAATAAATAAACCACATAACTAGCCACAAATGTTTGCTTTTATCACTACTTATCTATAGAAATAAAACAAATTGCTTATTCATTGACGTTTTTATTAAACCAAGGCAGTTTGCTAAAATTATATAAGTAATTACAAATACATCGTATTTTTTATTGTAAGCTGTTGTTGTTTTCCATCACATAAAGTTTATCCCAAATACTAAGATTATCCATATAAATTATGAAATTTATTGTACTAACCCTTACTATGTGAAAGTTCATCTTATTCAGAACAATAAACAACTAAAAGGTTGAATTAACTTCCACTATTTATTCTTTAAATACTTTAAATGTAATGACAGCCGTTTTGCAATCGAAATAGCATCGTCAGATTGACATTACATTTAAAGTATTTAAAGAATAAATAGTGGAAGTTAATTCAACCTTTTAGTTGTTTATTGTTCTTGACATATAATTTATAATCAACTTTTTATCCACATAGAAATTTGTATCGTTTTTTATTTGACGCGCTGTTTTAACAAATTATTTTTCAAGTTTTCGTTCCATAAGCTACACCAATTTGTAAAGGTATGCAAGAAAGAAAAAAAAAATAGAAAACTAAGGGAGTTAAGTAATCGGTTGTTAAAAATAATATTAACTTAGAGGATTATGTTGAAAGCTTAGATAGCTGACAACGTCGCTCATCAGAGGCTGGCTTGTGTTCGTTGATCACCCTAATGCCTTTTGGTCTTACTTACTTACTAAGCAGGGTACGTTGGGGGCACGCATGCGCAGATTAATCGTCTGCGCCAAAAATGACCATGTTGGACCTTAGATTTTCTTATGGAGATTCCCATGTAAAAATGAGTGGATTTGCGCTAGAACTGTCATTGCCTATCTACTATAGTCAACCAATTTCTAGACATTTCTACCAAAATCAACAAAAACCTAATTTCTCTTATAATTATCAACAACATTTTTCCCAGCAATTCCCGCAAATCAATAAGCACAATAAAACATTCCCGACAGGACCTATAAATTTTAGACCTCAATAACAACAAAAAAGTATTTTCTCCAAATCCTAATTATAAGCCTAAACACCAACGATTCTTCTGAACCATACAATTTTCAAAATAACCACAATCCAGAATACTTTCCTGAGTACCCTGGAAATAACCACAGATATCCAGAATGCTCAAATAACCACAATCCAGAACATTTCTTAAATTATAAAAAATTATAAAGAGGATAATTACATATATCATAACCCAGAATCATACGATTCTCAAAATTTTCGCGAGGGCTTCAAAAGAGAAAAACCTCCGATAGAAAACCAATAGATTTAAATAAACAAAATCCAAATCCGCTATCATTCATTGAAACTATTAATCTAGCTCTCATCCATCGACCCTGGATGTCACGCGTCACTATTAAAACCAGCAATAGCCGAAAGATATTTTTCTAGTCTCATTGAAAAAACACTTACCTCAATCACCACCTGTGCAGGTACAAAACAAGCCAACTACCAAGCAAAAATCTCTTTATTAACAGATTTCAGTTTATATGACCCTCTTGAATTCATCCTTTTTGACTTCCACGAATATTTTGACGGTATAATGGGAATTAGAGATCTTCGAAAGCTAAAACTGAACTTAAACCTACATTCCAAAATACTATACAACAAATCGATACAAATACCTCTAAAATATCGAATGTACTTTGAGACACAAAAGGTATAAATTCCTGCAAATTCCTCAGTACTTAAACGAGTTAGAACAATAACAGACGGAAATTTATCGTACAACGACGACACAATAATAATACCCGCGAATATAAAAAATACTAATACTAAATATAAAAAATGGATTAGTTTCGCTAGAATTTACAAATAAAACTGATCAATCACAAATTATTCAAATTTATGATAAGTTTCTGAACTCCTTTGGGTCAAAATTACATGAAGAATCTTACAAATGCTTTCACATGGAAGACATATTAACATAAATGATCTTAGGTTTAGCCAGGCGAGCTTAAAATGCCCCGAAATGCTATGGAAGTCCGCGTCGTAAAGCAATTGCACGTTTTCCTGGGGTAATTGGAGCCATAGATTGCACTCACATAAGAATAACTTCTCCAGGGGAAGATGAAGCAGAAACTTATAGAAATCGAAAAGGATGGTTTTCTATAAATGTTCAAGTATGCTTTTACACATTATATAATAATGTCCATTTTATTAAAATTATTTTATTTTTCAGATAATATGTGATGCAAATTTAAAAATATTAGACATCAATGCTCGCTGGCCTTCAGTACATGATAGCACCATCTTTCGGAATAGTTTAATTCGAGCTAAACTAGAAGCAAATGAATTTCCAAATAGTTATTTGCTTGGAGATGGTGGCTATGCATGTAGTAAGTTTTTATTAACCACTCCTGCAGAAGGACGCTACCAACATAGTCACATTAAGACTCGAAATGTTGTGGAAAGTGTATAGGAGTTTTAAAACGCAGATTTCCTGTTTTAAGCATATGAATGCAAATTAAAAGTAATTGTTGCAACGTCAGTTTTGCATAACATATGTGTTAATAATGGTGATAACTGGGAAGATGGAATTAATGAAAATGGAGTGGAATTACCCAACCATGTGCACAATATTCACCAGGGACATAATGACAATCTAAGAAAATATATTCTATATATATATATTATTATAATTTTATTATTTTATTGTTGTTGGGTTCTAATGTTTTCTTTTTTGTTTTATTATTTTAATTTTTTCTGATGATTGAATGTTATTTTAGTAAATTCACGTTAATTGTGACATGATATTATTAGTGGTTTGTTTTTATTTGATTTGACGTAATTGTTGAAGTTTTTTTACTACAATAATAATGTTTTTTAGCCCCTTAAATAATATGTTGTAAAATGATGACTAGCTCAAATAAAATTAAATGTTTCTTGAAAATAGACACTATCGTTAATCGAAAAATTATATCTCAGGTCGTACAGGTTTCACCACAGATTTACGCTCAAACAAATTATAAATTTTCTATCAAAATGAAATTCAAAAATCTTTACAATAAAGTAGTATAAATGTTCTCTAGCGGCTAATAATTATTATCGCTTTAAAACAGTTTATACGCACACTTAATACAAATTAAATAACGGTACCTTTTTTAACTTTGTCTCTCGAGTGTTCGCCATTCACATGTAGGTGTCGCTGGAACTGGTGGTCTATCTTCTCTTCTGGTGCACACGTGGGATGTAGAACTTCCAATGGTTTAATTAAAGACAGAAACTCTTACGATGTAGAATTTATTATTGTTTACTTGTGGATTTGCTTATACAATTTACTGGTTGATAAGACTCCCTTTTTACAAGTGGTGTGTTACAAAGTTTTATACTAGGATTATTTCTGATATAAGGTAAGTCAAGCTTCTTATATTAATTTAATACTAACTTTTGTATCATTAAAATTACAGTTGAATCTGTTATATTATAAGATTACTCTGCTCGATTCAACAAACCTATTTTCGATTCAAAGTCGAATACTGTTAACTTATAAAGTTAATAAAATTTATGACTAATCAAAGTCTTTTTTAAAAATGTAGATTACGAGTTGAATATTATAATAACTGTTGTTGAATGTTTTGAAAATGAGTCTTGAATCTTTTTTTAAAATTAAACTTGAGTATTGAGTCGTGAAAGTTTTTTTTTTAAATTAAATCTTAAATGTTTGTTGAAAATTTTTTTAAACGAAGCTTTAATGTTTGTATAAAGGGTCTTGACTCTCTTAAAATTTTTTTGACTCCTTTTATTCTTTCTGACTGGTTCTTTTACGTAAAGCTGAGATCCCTCTCTCATTATTCTCTGACCAATAAAAATGCTTCATTTTAAAACTCCACGAGAACCAATCAGAAGGAACTATTTCTTAATTTGCTTATTTCTAACTAACTACTTATATTTTACAAACAATTTTTTTACATAATATATACAATAATCATTTTTAATGTTCAATAATTTTTATATAATTTATTATGGTCGGAAAAGCTCTCAAATTATATTTAAACTGAGGCTTGAAGTCATAAATTCGACCGATATACTTCCGAGTAACTCATACGTCACAACATGCAGCTGCTATTCTAAGCTCTTGGAGTTCGAGAAAACTAAACATTTCAAACACGCGATGGTGTGTACAAGCACTCGTAGTTCTGATAATTTGACGTCACACAGGCACAGGTGCACTTCTAAAGTTTTGGAGTTCATGGAAACTAAACATTTCAAACACGCGATGTTTTTGTTGTGTACGAGCAGTCGTAGTTCTGATAATTTAACGTCACACATACAGGTGTTATTCGTAGAAGAACTTTTTATACACTTTTGTAGATCTTTGAAAATCCTTTTATATATTTAACAGAAAAATATTTTACAAAAATTTATAATTTGTTCGTTTGTTTTATTTTCCATTTAGAATTATATTTTCATTATTATTTATTTTTTTAATGGTGATTTTGATTATTTTTATGTAATGTGATTACTTTTTTATTATTTATTTTGCTTTTAATTGACTTAATAATGATTTTGTTTTTGAATTAATCATCATAATACATATTCTTGTTGAAATTAATCTTTTCTTTAATGAATAAATTTTTTATGATAATAAAACTTCGTCTCAATATATATATATATAAATAAAATTAAAATTAACTAAACTAAAAATCACAATAATGTCTCTTTGTCATTTTTAAGAATAAATCAATTTTGATAAGTAAAGTATTGGTTACATTTAATATGATCCATTGAAAGGTGTACCTTTACAACCAACATTGCGGAAGTGAGTGTCAAAAATTAAACTTTTTTTGCAGGAAGCTTATTGGATTTTTAATGTATATTATGTTAGGATCAAGACTAATTTGAGTTTTTGGATTTATTCTGGTCACTTCATGCATGAGATGAGAAATATAAAATTTATTTAACCACAATTAATTCAATTAAGCATTGCTAAAAAAATATTTAATAATTATTAAAATATATACATATAAAAACATCTAATTATGATTTTTTTTATATTACATAATTCAATAATTTTTATTTCTTTACTAATGTCTAATATCTCTCCCTCCTTTTCTTTATTTTTCAATTCCTGTAATTTGATTCTCTTTTCAATTTCGTAAATTTCTAATTTAATTTTATTTGCATCATTAGCATCATCTTCTTTCGTTTTTTCTTTGGTTCTTTTTAAATTGGTTAATTTGTTCACTTTATCATATACATCAGATAAAGTTCTTTTTCTTCCCTTACATTCTTTAAAAAAAAATTGAAATAAAGTGATATTAAACAATATTTTACTTTACCTTTATTTGGTGATACTTGTGCTACATAATCTATTTCATTAGTTTCTGGATCATTTGTGTCTACAAAAATTATAAATAAGTATAAAATAAAAAAGTTATAAAAGGAATAATTACCTAAAAATAGTGAATTTGTAACATCTGTTGTGGATGTTGATGGCTGATCTACAAATTGTATAAAATTAATAAAAATATATTAAGTGACTATATTTGTTACCTACCTATAGTTATGTCAATACTTGGAGTAATGATGGAAGCATTCACTTCATAATCATGATCTATAATGACTTCTTCTGCAACTAATAAGAAATATAAACAAATGCTATTAATTTTTAAAATGTTAATGTTTTTACCTGATACACCTTCTTTAACTTTTGATATGGGATCACCTACAACAGTAATTCTTATTAATAATAATTTAAATAATCAAAATAATGTACAACTATGAATAACATCATAAAATATTATAGATTTGAGATTCTCATTATAATGAATATATACAATTATAATTTCTTTACAAATAGTATAAAAGAAATTTTAGCTACAGATTCTGAAATAGCTTTAAGAACTAATACAAATAATTTCATTTATGAAAAAATGCAAATAGCAAATCTTATTAGAGACATAAAACCAGATAAATTCAAAAGTCAAAGTCAAATTATTAAAAATGACATTTTAGCTTTAAAATCAATCAAAAATAAAGTAGATCAAAATAACCTAATCATTACAAAATCAGATAAAGGTAACTCAACAGTAATTTTAAAAAAAGAAGATTATAAATCTAAAGTGAATGATTTCATAATGTCAAGTAATGTCAAAATTCTAAAAAACGATCCAACTCAAAAATTTTCTAACCAAATAAAAGAACATGTAAATAATTCAAATTATATATTTAATGACTATGATAAAAAATACCTAATTAATAAAAATCCTCAATGTCCAGAATTATATGGAACTATTAAATTACATAAAGAGTCAAAACCGATTAGACCTGTAGTTTCGTATGTTAACACTCCTAATACTAAGGTAGCTAAAAAATTAAATACTATTCTAAATAATTATGGTTACACATCTAAATATTCAGTACAAAATTCATTAGATTTGATAAATAAATTAAATAAATGTAATTTACAAAATAACACTAAATTAGTATCGTTTGATGTAACTAATATGTTCTCTAAAATACCTCCTAAAGAATGTATAGTTCTAGTTAAAAAGCTATTAGATGAAAGAAATATCCATCCAGGTATAATATCAGATATAATTGACCTATTTAATGTATGCATTAGCCAAAATTATTTTACTTTTGATCAGAAAGTATATATTCAAAATGAAGGTCTTCCAATGGGAAGTCCCATTTCTCCAATTTTAGCAAATATTTTTATGGATAATTTAGAAAGCAAAATCTTTAATTCTACTTATAAAAACAATATTGTATTTTGGTATAGATATGTTGATGATGTGTTAGCAGGATTTGTAGGTAGCGAACGACAGCTAGATATATTTTTTAATTATATAAATACCTTGCATCCTAAAATTAATTTTACTTTAGAAGTTGAAGAAAATAATTCAATTAATTTTCTAGATTTGAGAATTGAAAAAGTTAATAATTCATTAAACTATTCAATATACAGAAAACCAACACAAACAGATGTAACCATACCATATCATTCAAATCATCCTATATCACATAAATTAGCAGCTTATAATTCTATGATACATAGAGCATTTTCAATTCCAATGAACAAAAATAATTTTAATAAAGAAATTGAGATTATAAAACAAATAGCAATATCTAATGGATATCCAATACATTTGATAAATAAATTAATTAATAAGAAAGAACAGAAAGTGTCACTACAACTAATATTCCCTCAACAAACAAAAAGAAATTAAAAGTTATAAAAGTATTACATATTGTGGAAATATTTCTAATACAATTTCAAAAATAATATCTTCTGCAACATCTGCAATAATTTCATTCAAATCACACAATAATGTTGGTACAAAATTGTTAAATGTAAAAACAAAATTACCTAAATTAAAAAAATCTGGTGTTTACAAAATTAATTGTCCAAAATGTAATGCTGTATATATAGGTCAAACACAAAGAAATTTTGAAATAAGATTCAATGAACATTTAAGAGCTTATAGATTACAACAACCAGATAAGTCAAACTATGCCAAACACGTTCTTGAACATCCACACTCACTCATACACACTAATGACATTCAAATATTACACACCTGTGATAAAAAACAAAATTTAGATTTCCTCGAAGAACTTGAAATCAAAAGACATCTAGCAGATCAACAATATAAAGTAGTTAATGAACAAATAAATCTTGGAAGTTCACCACTATTAAACTGTTTACTTTGATTGAGTCTTCATTTTATACATAGATAAGACGTAATTATAACACAAATATATTAAGTTATTGTAAAGATCAGCAGGATATAGTTTTTTCCTGGTTTTTCTATATCATTGCACAGTTATACTGATCTTAGAGGGAAATACATCCAGGATAATCCCTTAGGGCTAATAACATCTAGGCTTTAATATTGTTATGTCTTATTACTTCCTTACTTGGTCTAGCCTTAACTACTTAGCAACATCAAGTACCTAGTTACAAACAAACATGTAATTTCAATATGTCAATCTGACGATGCTAGTTATAGCGAAACAGCTGTAATTGCAATTTATAGAATAAATAGTGAAAGTTAATACAACCTTTTAGTTGTTTATTGTTCTGAATAACATGAATTTTCACACAGTAAGGGTTAGTACCATAAATTTCAAAAACTTAAAATTTTACAGTTTGTACATATCAACTTACCACTTAACACAAAACAACAAAAAACAAATGCTTTTAGTGACTTCCGAAATACTGATTGTGCTTGTGTTATACGAACAAGATACAAAATTATTCTTGATAAAGATAACTCATCTAACCACCGACATCAGAGTTAAACTGAACCGAATTTTTTTATTTATCGCACACGGAAGAGTAAAGTTAGATTATTTTCCGGACATGAAGTAATATATTATCGGTACCGCAAAGAGAACCTGTCCGTTTTTATGGCTGAATATTTTCATCAAATATTATCGGCCCGTATACAAAAAAGACGCCGCTATCGTTTGATTCTTACCGTGAATCAACCCCGCATATAACAAAGACGCCGCTATCGTTTGATTCTTACCGTCAATCAACCAACGCCGCTAAATTCTCCTTGTGCCTGTTTTCATAATTCGCCGTCGCGTCGACTCTTGTCTTTTATGGCAACAAAAAAACAGTTACTTAGTTGACTTAGTTCATAACAGGGCCAAGTTGCAAAGTGATCAAACACCTAAAATCGTGACAGAAAAGATTTTCTCTGCGTTAGCGACAGCTTAGTAGGTATTTCATACTACCCGTTTTTTATTCAATGGTTTTAATACGGAACTAATATACGCAAGAACCCGTTAAGTTAAAGACAGAACGGCATAACATCGTTCCAAAATAACGTTATTTTGGAACGTTATTTATCAGGAACGGGAACGAGTGTAACGTTATTTGAAAGGAAACGTTATTCCCATCTCTAATGCATATATAGTTTTAACTATGCATATCGATGACAAAGTGTTGGATGTTGATGCCGTCGATCGAATTGTACAAGCATATATACCAGACAGATATACTCAGCCGGTTTTATACAGTTTAATAAAAGAATATCAAAACCTTATTACAACCTATAACTCTTTATGAAGGTGATAATAAGAGACTGGAATATAAACGCCCTGATGATGGCAGGACGATTTACGTAGATTCATTGGGATGTAGGGTTACCAACAGATGGATTGTACCTTACAAAGCTTATTTATTAAGCAAATATCAATGTCATATAAATATCGAAGTGGTAGGATCTCTCAATGAAATATCAACACAAGCATATACAAAAAGGCTTAGATTCCATAACCCTTCGCGTAACAGTTGACGGTAATAATGAGATTAACACTCAGGCCGATGCTCAATTGCAATCAACAGATGGAATCGTAATAGACGAAATCAAAGAATACCAAGATTATGGGTATGTAAGTGCGATGGAAGCGATGTGGAAAATTATTGAATATAAAATGCACGATCGCTCCCACTAGGTGATGGCGTTACCTGTACACCTGCCGGGTGAAAGAACAATAATGTGCGATGAATTAGAAGAAGACGATAACATTGAAAGGCGTTTGCAGTTACGCTCAAAGTTGGAGTCTTATTTATTTTTAAATACGCACGACTTTGTCGCTCGAGCTTACTTATATCGGGAAATATCAGAACATTATTCATGGAATAATAAGAATAATAAATATGGCAAGCCAGGCACCAAGTAAGTAAGCAAATAGGATGTATGATTGATATTTTCCCTGTCCCGGGATTCATGAAACTATTTTTTTTAAGAATTTTATTTTCACGGACTAGAGTGATATCGTTTCAACAATTAAAAATAATTAACGAAGAAGACGGTATAAAAATTATATTCGTCAAACCGATGAATTCGAACGTGTTTTGAGAGAGGCCGTTCTAAAACAGCACCCATGTAAAATGCGAAAGCTTTTTGCACTCTATTGTTGTGTGTCAAACGACGAGGGCTTTACAGAATACAAAGTGCGGAGGAAAAATCCCTGAGAGAAATAGAAATAATTTTAAAAAGAAACCGAAACCCAAACTGATGATGGTATTAATGGCAATCTTAATTATGATTATGAGGCCAATCGATTTTTGTGGACCTTTTGCATTTTATTATTCTCATTTAAAATTTTGCTATTGACTTCATTAATTTCTACAACTTGAAATGGACCAATATATATTGGATCGAACTTCGTCCATTCCTCCCTTTTTAAAAGAACTAAGTCGTCTACTTTAAAATATTGCACCGAGGTAGTTTGGCTACCAATATTTTGCCTTATCAACGCTCTAACATGCGCAAATTATAATCTATACCTCAACTATTAATAATAATTATCAACGTTATAACACGGTTGAATTTCAGCTATTAAGTTATCTGGTAAATTTGGACTTCTACCGTAAATTAATTAGAAAGGAGTGTATCCCCGATAAGTGTAGTTTAGCAATAATGCTCCTTACGTTGCTTTTAGTTTGGGTGCTTACTATCATGTAGAAGAGTGTCAATTCAACGAGATCCAGGGATGTTGCCTTTTAGTATCCACAGTAACCATAGGGAACCGCGCAGGTACGTTGAGTTAACCCCCTTACTTCATATTGTCAGTACCCTTTACAAACAATAAGCGAACATTTTACATTCATCCCAATCACTCTTACATTCATACATTAATAAAATAAATAAAAATAAAAACTTATATGTAATATTTAAAATCTTGTTAAATTATTAATTATTTCGTTCTTATATCCTGTCCCTAAATCCTTTATATCTTAATACATCCATCTCCTGTTTGCTGTAGTCTGAGTATCTAGTTTTTTTTATTCCATTTCCATATTTCCTTTCCTAAACGAAAATTATCTTAACAAATTTCACACTGGCACATAGGGTCGTGTTTCTTTTGCGGTGTTTATATTTTACTGTTGCAAATCTATCATTTTCCTTTCATTAATATTATCTTCTTGAGCATAAATCGATATTTTCACTTTTTCTACTTGAGCCCGCATCTCGGTGTGAGTATTTATATCACTGTCTTGTTGAATTATCTCTTTATTATTATTCCACACGTTTACGGCTGTATCCTTTAAATTATCCGTTTTATATAATTTATTGTTTCTATATTGATTTACCACCGTTTCTTTATTGCCAAAAAGATGTCTACTGGTTCTATTACTTTCAGCAATATTTCTTTCTACTGCAATAGGTTTTATGTTATGAATTTGTTTATTTCTTTTCGCTATTCCATTATTTTTAGTTTTTATTGGTCCACTTTTTTCTTCTAGCAAGGAGTTGTGTTGAGGGTTGTTCTGGAGCAGTTTTACGTTAAACACCACATTTAATTTAAGTCACTTTTAATTACTTATTTTGATGATACATAAAATTACACTAATAACGAGTCATCAGTTTTACTATCTAGAATCAACAATAACAATAATGATAATGAATTAATTTGTTTACATTGTACCATATTTATATTCCTATGTATTCATAACATTAAACAATAACTCATACCAGTCAATGTACGTCCGCTAGTGACCCTATACGTGATACTCCAATGTCTAGGTCAGGTCGTGTTACTACAAGGTAAGAAACGTGCATAATAAACATTCTTAATTTTCTTAATAATAGAAAATGCGTTATACCGGTTGTCTCATCACAGAGTTATTTTGTTTTAATAAAATAATATTCTCTGACAATATCTTACATTTTTCATCTTTTTCAGCTAATAATTCTTTTAATAAGCTAATCTCTCTGTTCAGTCAGATTTGTATATTTTTTTCTCCTGAGCTCTCATACTCTCTCATATTTCTTTAACCATTTTACCTATTGTTACGCTTACCCCTGAACTCTCCGTTTCTCCCATTCTGTTAATTCCAATTTTGTGATCTATGATGTTCTCTAAAATTGCTCTGATTTCGCAGTGGCCCAAAATAATTATACCTGTTTAGAGGTCTTTGCTGGTTTCTCCAAGAGGAGTTATATCCGCTTTTCCCCTGATATGCTCGAAAGATTAAAACTTTCTCCTGACCAGTTACTCCTTCATCCGTAGCCACTAACTTCGTAATGACCTCCTGAGGTGTGTTAAAATTTCCAGTAGCCATTATGGTTTTTACAGAACCGTTAACTGCATCCTGCGTTATTTATTTTGTTATAGCATCTGTGGTGTATTTGCTGACTAGGGTGGCTGGCATTCCCTCAGCTATGTACTCTGCTTGAAGCTGCTCCGTGAGCTTCTCCAGACCTGTAGCATACGTAGTCATATATTTGTTAAGTTGCTTAACCTTCCCCAATTTGGCTAGGACTAGACGGTAGCTTTCGCCCGTTATCCCCATTTTCAATGCCTCTATTATCCTAGGAAGGGTGTCTTCTGTGGTTATAACATTCTGTGCCTTGCCTGTCAGTCTGGTTTTCATGAAACGTACTGCCGTATCCTCATGGTTGGCTGCGTTAATCTGTAGTAATTCAAGTGCATCTGTGAAAGCTTGCAATTTGCTCGCTTCACCATTGAATTCATTGGGAAAAATTTAGTTGCTACATTAAAGAACTCATTCATACTAAGTGCCATGTTTCTCTCACTCTCGCTTTCGCTGACACTACACTCGTCCAACACTTCTATATTTATTATTTGTCCTATAAATTTAGGTACGCTATATTTACAATGTATTACTCGAAACGACCTGATAACCTTATTTCTGATTTTATCGAAAAGTTTCTCACATAATAATTGTTGATTATCGGCAAGTTGTTTAAGTTTTTATTAACTGTAACGATCCGCGCAGATCGATCAAGCGACGTCGCCCTACCACTCAATCCCACCTAACCGAAGACCGGTAGAGATGATACGACTGGTGGGAGCGGTGGGGCTCTCCGGCTTAAAAGCGACGAACCGACACAAATCAAGAGTTGTCTGGGGAGCTGACCTGGAACCAACTCTCCTAGAAGCTCGGGTGTTGACCGACCTTCTGCCTTCCTGCGACCGAGAGTGCTGATCTCGGTTGTGCCCTTTACCCCGTCGAAGGTGTTGACTTCGACGACGTCCCCGTTTCCCGCAACCAAGAGTGTTGATCTTGGTGGCAACCTCTCGTCGTCGAAGGTGTTGACTTCGGCGACTTCCCTGTGGCCGGATCCTGAAAACACTCGCCGAGCGAAGTGCTGATTCGCAAGGCGTTGTTAAGGACCGACCGCTAGCCCGTCGATCGGGGGAGTTGACCTCGATCGAGTTCCATTCAATTTCATTTTTATTTTGCCGTGTTTATTTTTGGGATTTACGTTTCTTATTTTTGTTTGTTTGTTTATACAGGGCCAGGCGACCAAGCGAGCGCTCCTGGGGAGGATCGCAACCGGGCGAAGGACGCCGATCGGACGTAGAAGTTTATTTTTTCTTTTTTTTCTTTGTATATATAATTTATAGGAATAAACATTTTTATTTTTTTTTATTACGTGGTTATTATTTCCTTGAATCTGGTAGCACACAAAACACAAGGTTACAAATTGGCGCCCGAGTAAAAATAACCCTATCATGCCGGAGAACGATCGTGCTACCAACACCGATTTAGGAAATAAGACGGCACTCAGAGAAATGGACCTCAACGAGGGGACTACATTAAGACAATCGACGGTGGCATTGGGTGTCGCCCATCAGTCTCGGGCAGACATCCTCAACCAGGTCAGGAAATGGAACACCCACTTCAACGACAAACATAATGACGCTGTCTCATTCATGGAACGGATCACCGAATTGAGCTCCGCGTACGAAATCTCAACCGACAACTTGCTGAAGGCACTTCCAGAAATGCTCGGCGATACGGCTCTACTGTGGTACAGAAACAACCACAATAAATGGCGCAATTGGAACGACTTCGCAGAAAGTTTTAAGAAAAGCTTCTTCCCCAGACAGTACATCCTACAATTGGAAGAGCAAATTCGAAACAGAAAACATAAAATCAACGAATCCGCCAGCGCGTACATCACCGATATACAGACGTTGATCCGGCGAGAAGGAACAATGTCGGAACAACAGGAATTAGAAAGAATATACCGAAATATGCGGGCTGAATATAAAATGTACGTGCGCCGTCAAGACTTCAACACATTAGCAGAGTTACAAGATTTAGCCCAAGAATTCGAGATAATAGAAGACGAAAAGCGCCAGTCAACCACCAACACACTAAGAACCAACTACAGCATGCAGTTCGACTCCAGGAACACATGCTTCAGATGCAAAACTCCTGGACACTTCCGGAAAGACTGCAGAAACCCCGTCAAGAAGTTTTGCTCCAGATGCGGAAAAGACGGAGTTTGGAGCACAGACTGTTGCGTAAAACAGGGAAACGCCAAACCGGCTGGGGCCAGGAGGGGTCTCCCCAGCCAGTAACCGTAACCCCGTACCAGAACCTAGCAAACTCCGCGGACAAAACATTCGAAGATAACCGAATTTTTCTCACGCTGAAAATAGGACAATTACAATTCCGAGCGTTAATAGACACCGGGACTAACGCGAGCTACGTTGGGACAAAAATAGCAGACATCTTCGAAAAATCACTGCAACCCCATTCCGGCGCAATTCGAGTTGCAAATGGTTCCATCGTCGAAATCTCTCATAAATTCACAACCGACTGCGAAATCGGAAATTCACACCATACAGAAACATTTATAGTAATGCCAGGCTTATCAGAAGATGTAATCCTAGGAGTCAATTTCTTAAGAAGAAACAACATAACATTACAATTTGGAATAACATCGATCTTCCTAGACGATTGTATTATAGCATCCCCTACATTCGAAGAAAACGACTTAAATAAATTCCTGCTGACAGAACTAGAAAAATTCAAATACGTAAAAGGCCCTACACACCTAATAGAACACGAAATAAAGTTAAAGAAACCATGCACCCGGTGAAACAACCGTATAGACGTCACAACCCCGTTATGTTGGACATCATTAACGAAGAAGTCGACAAAATGCTAGAAGAAGGAACCATCGAACAGTCAAAAAGCGGCTGGAGTTCACCGATCGTCCTGGTGAAGAAAAAAAGACGATACTTACAGGTTCTGCATCGATTTCAGAAAAGTTAATGATCTGACCGAAAAAAAAGCATATCCGAAATCTTGGACAGATTAAAAGAAGCAAACTACATTTCAACGCTGGATCTAAAACAAGGTTATCTTTAAGTCCCTTTGAAAGAATCCAGTAGAAATATAACAGCTTTTAGCGTTCCAGGGAAAGGACATTACCACTTTAAAACAACGCCGTTCGGCCTACACTCAGCAGGTGCAACTTTCCAGAGACTACTAGATAAAATAATTCCCCCCGAACTAGACTTCGCGTTCGCCTATTTAGACGACATTGTGGTGATATCAAAAACAAGGAACGAACATTTTCGTCACCTCCGAGATGTCTTTAGACACCTTAGAAACGCCAACCTGCTCCTAAACATCGAGAAATGCAATTTATGTCAACCTGAACTCAAATACTTAGGACATGTAGTAGGGAAAGAAGGCATCAAAACAGATCCAAACAAAACGAGTGCAATAACAGAGCTCCCAGCACCCAAAACCGTACGCCAGCTTCGGCGCTTCCTTGGAATAACGTCTTGGTATAGACGATTCATCGAAAATTACTCCACCATCGCAGCTCCACTGAATACACTCCTGAAAAAACGAATAAGATGGAAATGGACCGAAAAGTAGGAAAATGCATTTAGACACCTGAAAGAAGCACTCACGTCAGCACCAGTATTATCCTGTCCTGATTTTTCACAGCCATTCTACCTGCAAACCGATGCATCAAACTGCGGATTAGGAGTAGCACTAACTCAGAAACACGACGGAAAAGACAGAGTGATCGCTTACGCAAGCAGAAGCCTATCACCGGCGGAGGTCAAATATTCGACAACAGAAAAGGAATGCCTATCAATCGTATACGGAATCCAACAGATGAGACCGTATTTGGAAGGTTACAGTTTCAAAGTAATTACAGACCATCAATCGCTATAATGGTTGCGAAATATCAAGAACCCATCCGGAAGGCTAGCAAGATGGAGTTTAGAACTGCAACAATACGACTTTGAAATAATATATAGAAAAGGCGTCCTAAATAAGGTAGCAGACGCATTATCCCGTCAACCACAGGAATACACCGGACACGAAGAGGAATTGTTAGCTGCGGTAGAAGGTACCTGTGGATGGTACGACAAGCTCTTCTCAGAAGTCTCTCGAAACCCCGATAAATTTCCAGATTTCCAGATAACAGACGGAAAACTCTTCAAACATATTTGGAGCAGCCGTAATCTAGCCGACCCGGAGTTCAATAATCCGTGGAAGCGATGTGTCCCTGAACCAATGCGTAGTCAGGTGCTTCAAGACAATCACGACTCCCATACATCCGGTCACCTAGGCATCGCTAAAACAATATGCCGGATAGCCCAAAGATACTACTGGTCAAAGATGTTCAAACAAATCGCCGATTACGTCCGGAATTGCGACAAATGTCTTCAGTTTAAGCCTTCCCAACTTCAGCCAGCTGAAAAGATGCAACCCCCCACTATAGAAAGACCTTGGCACACTATCTCAATAGATTTAATGGGACCTTTCCCAAGATCTACAGCGGGAAACATCTACCTGGTTGTCGTGCAAGACCGATTCACGAAATGGGTAATCGCTAATCCGATAAAGAAATCCACCGTAACCCCGATCATCGAAACTCTACGCTCGAAAGTATTTCTACAATTTGGCATCCCGAAGAAGATAATGTCAGACAATGGCACGCAATTCACGAGCACCACTTTCAAAAAGTTCCTGGAATCGTACAACGTCGAACATTTCCTAACCCCGCCTTACACACCACAATGCAACCCAGTGGAACGTGCGAATAAAGTCCTGAAATCGATGATAGCTACGTACGTTGAAAACGACCACAGAAGGTGGGACGTATACATCCCGGAGTTCTGTTACGCCATCAACTCAGCCAAACACGATTCGACAGGATTTTCACCGGCTTTACTGAATTTCGGACGCGAACTAGTCAGCGAGGACGTCCCGCAGGTCGCTTCCAAAAACAGTTTCGCCGACAAAATGAAAGAAAACGATTCACTAAGGGATTTGGCTAGGACTCACCTGGAACATGCCTCTGACAACCAAAGAAAGTTCTACGATCTCAGAAGGAGAGACTGGACTCCACACGTCGGCAACAAAGTAATGAAAAGAAATCACCAACTGTCTTCCGCTGCGAACGCTTTTGCAGGCAAACTAGCTCCAAAATACACAGGACCATACGAGGTGACATCGATATTATCACCGGTAATGGTGAGAGTAAAGAAAGAAGGTAGCAGAAAAACCGAAACAGCGCATGTCAAAGACCTAAAGCCGTGCGCCGGAGAGAGGGAAATCAACAATCAGTAGTAGGTAGGAAGGGATATATCCTAACGCCCCACTCTTCGAAATAGATATAAATTCAAGGATTTTACGAAGCCAAAATCAGTCTACCGAGATGTCCGACGTCGACCAGATCATGGAGGAAGTATTAGACATTCCAGTGGTGATGAGCCCGTTGGGAACACCGTCGCCGCCACGAGCCACGGCATCCGCCAGACCGTTACCCATCACCCCAGGGAAGGAAGCTGAAAGAATCATCCGGAGGTTCATCATCGCCAGAGGGCCCAGCGAATAGCACACCGACAGGACCAACAAGCCAGACTATGTCCACCCCCGAACGACCCGAGGAGCCATGCAGAGAGTCCGACCTCCAGTGCCTCGTCCCCCGCAGCCTGGTGGAGAAAGGGACACGAAAGTACCGGCTGCGACATTATTTTTTTTTATTACGTGGTTATTATTTCCTTGAATCTGGTAGCACGCAAAACACAAGGTTACATAACTAATGCGGCAAATTTATTGTAATGCTATCTATTATCTATCTATCTATTAGTTATCTATTATTTCTACCCGCTATGCTCTGTAAATACCGCTAGAGATATAAACAAATGGATGGTCGAATATGTAAACCCTTACACGGACCATGGACATAATCTCATATAACATAGGGATCACAGGCAAAAAAATTAAAAGACCTAGTCCAAGAAAAAATGTCTACCTGGATGTTGAGAATTATGTCCAACACTTAATGAAAGGAAGGGCAGACTATGCGAGTATACTACAGGCGTACAAGGCGGCAACAAATATGGAAAGCGAGGTACAGTCAATGAAACCTTATTGGTGGAACCTGGATATAGCGAAGGCGAGACTGGCGTACATTGCTGCTAGACGTAAACTCACCAGGGAAAAGAACCCAGAAGTAAGAAGACTGCTAGAAGCGGACATGAAGATAAAAAGCAAATCGCTAAAAAAGGAAATACTTGCAGCTAAGAAAGCCAGTTGGGAAAACCTTATTGCTGATTTGGAGAATGACATTTGGGGACAGGGGTTTAAAATCGCGACTGGGAAAATCTGTAATAAGGCGACAGGAAAACTTATAACCAAACGAAGGAAGTTGATCCTAAAACCATTATTCCCGACGACAAAAAACAGGTCTGTAACAGGATGTGACATATATGCAGAAAGCCCTCCAGACTTTACCAGGGAGGAAATGGAAGCGGCTGTAAGGTCTATGAAGAATGGCAAGGCTCCGGGTCCGGACGGCCTGACCGTGGAAGCACTTAAAATTGCGGTAAGGATAAAACCAATACAACACCTAAATACGATACTGCATAGTCTGAGTTTCCCGGATGAGCATAAGATTGCTAGAGTAGTCCTACTGCCTAAAGAAGGGAAGGACCCCAACCTTAATAGCAGCTACCGACCGATCTGTCTTATAAACTCAATGGGCAAGCTGTTGGAACGACTAATCACGAACAGACTGAGTTCGGAATTGGAGGATAAGGATTTTCTATCCCCTCACCAACACGGTTTCCGCGAGAAGCACTCGACGATAACCGCGATTAAAGAGCTACAGGGGAAAATTAGGGGCAGCACGGACAAGTGGGGCGCGATGGTAGCTATCGACATACGAAATGCTTTTAATACGGCCAAATGGGGCAAAATTATCGATGCCATGAAGGGGGGAAATATTAGTGACTACCTTGTGGGTCTGGTAAGCAGCTATTTATGTGATAGAAAAGTGGTTTCGGGAGAAATAGTTCATAAGTGTACTATGGGCGTTCCACAGGGCTCGGTCCTTGGCCCAGTTCTGTGGAATGTTATGTACAATGGTATTTTAAGACTGGACTACGGCCCGAATATATCGGCGATAGCTTACGCCGACGACCTTGCGTACTGGGTTGTAGGTAATACGGAGATGGATGTGAGGAATGAGGCCGAGAAAGCAGCAGATATGGCGGTTAAGTGGACATGGGCAAATGGTCTCAAAATTGCCCCGGAAAAAACGGAAGTAATGGTCATGAGGAGCCCCAGGAAAATAGGCCCTTTTAAAATGGTGGTACAGGGGAGAAGGATTACAGCATCGAAGTCATGCAGATATCTAGGTGTTGTCCTCTCTAGAAATTTGTCTTTCTCTGAGAATGTGGAGTTCATTACTCAAAAAGCTAGGACGAAGATAGCCCAGCTCCAGAGAATAATGCCAAATGTCGGTGGACCCGGGTACAGTAAGCGCAGGGTGGTGTGCCAAGTCTTGCATAGCGTGCTGTTGTACGCTGCTCCTGTCTGGAGAGAGGTCATAAAGATCGAAAAATACAGAAACAAACTCGTGTCGGCCCAAAGAAGTGGTCTGCTTAGAGTAGTGTCATTATATAAAACCATCTCTGCTGAGGCGGCCCAGGTGTTATCAGGATTTCCCCCGATTGACTTAATGATAGCCGAAAGGTGTTTTTTGTATATGGTCGGGAGGAGGTTGGCTGGAAACAAAAAAATGGCGAGAGAAAGGACATACACAAAGTGGTAGGTAAGATGGGACAGGCTGCAGACAAAAGGTCAATGGACCAAAAGGCTCATCCCGGATGTAAAGGCATGGGCGACGTGTAAACATCGGACCACTTCCTACTACGTAACGCAGGTTCTTACAGGACATGGATCGTTCGGAACCTACACGTACAGGATCAAAAAGACGTCAAACGAATTATGTGTCAGGTGCGGAGTTAGGGACGACCCGGGCCATGTTCTGTATGAATGTGTAAGATGGGAGGAGGAGCGTAGCGTACTAACGGAGGAGATTGGGGAATTACCGTCCATTGAACAAATGGTACCTTTTATGCTGGAAAGTGCAATGAACTGGAGATGGATGGAGGAATATATTATCAAGGTCATGAAGAGGAAGGAAGAGGAGGATAGGAGGGAAAACGGGTAACATTTTGGTAACAGAATGAGGATTCCATTTTATTTTGGGAGGTACACTGAAGCTATGGCAATAATAGCCTTTCCGGTGTACACACACTCCCGTAGTGATCAAAGAGGAGGGTGGTTTAGTGCGGTGAAAGTCCCACACGAACTCACGACATTGCACTGCCCGCTGTGAGGAAGGCATTAGCTTCCACCCCACCTCCCAAGGCAAAAAAAAACAAAAAAAAAAAGGTTAGGTTAGGTTAGGTTAGGTTAGGTTAGGTTAGGTTAGGTTAGGTTAGGTTAGGTTAGGTTAGGTTAGGTTAGGTTAGGTTAGGTTAGGTTAGGTTAGGTTAGGTTAGGTTAGGTTAGGTTAGGTTAGGTTAGGTTAGGTTAGGGAACTTCCTTATTTAGTACGCGTTTGCTTTGTTTATTAATTTCCTCATAACATACGTTCAATCTATTATACAATTGATCCCATGTTACAGAGTGAATTGTCTTGTATATATAAAATTCAAAATAAAAATAATCATAATAATAATTCCACAAGAATCGAATGTTTACAAAAACTTACGGTTAGCTACATCTCTTCTTAGACCTGAAGGGTTGCTGTAGATTGGTTGACTCCACTGTTGTTTGCTAGGTGTCTCAGGATATTCCTCTTCATGCTTCTGCGGTGCGATTTCGCTTCTATGTCCAGTTTATATGCCTGTTCCTGTACGATAAAGTTGCTATTTACCACGCCATTTTCTTGTACTTGCTGTTTTGTTGCTGTGCTTCCCATTATTCCTTCTTGTTATCCAGTATTTCTAGTTGGAACATCTTATTTCATGTTACCATTAGTTTGCAGGATCGCCATGTGGTATTTAAGTTACTGTGAGATATATTTTAACTTGGTGGTAGTAGATATTGGTTAGGTATATATATATATATAGCCGCAGACACGTGTTTTTTTGGTATTATTCTCCTTATATATATATATATATATATATATATATATATATATATATATATATATATATATATATATATATATATATATATATATATATATATATATATGTTACAGTTAAAGTTGAAAATTAGTAAATGCTAACAATTACCAGTGAAAGTCAACTTTCCCTGATTTGTCGAATGTTAACAGTCAAAGTTCGATAATGATATTGGAAATTAACTGTTACTAGTTATTGCTAACATTCACTAAGCTTCGTCAGGGAATGTAAATAAAAGAATTTATGCAATGCGCTGTTGCTTAAGTTGCATTCGCTATTTGAATATCTTTTTGTTTTCTATCTGCTTAATATGTTAGAAATATGATGCGATTTTATGAAGATACTTTATTATAGTTGAATATTGGCACCGTTGTAACTAAAATTCCCGCTTATTTGCGAGATGTTTATTTAGGTAGTGTTTAAATAGGGTGGCTCGTGTTTAGATAGTATTCCATATAATACCAGATTTTTTATGATTTTTTATTGCAATGGAGGCACTATTTTATACATTGTAATATAAATAGTTTATCAGTATAAATTATGAGTGTATTTATGTTTCTTTTAGGTCACAATTTAGTAGCTGTTCTGAAGTCATGTTATCTGCAGAAGAAGTACTTGATGTAAAAGTTACTCGCAGAAAAGTAGCAAATCTACAGTCAATAGGCACAGGCCAAGGACTTGCAAAATGTCAATGTAAAACAAAATGTGCATCAAACAAGTGTTTCTGCAGAAAAAGAAATTCACTTTGCACATCAAAATGTCATTTGTCTTTGCCATGTACAAATAAATAATATTTTTTTTAGACCTGCTTATTTATTTTTAATGTTAAATTATTTTGTTGTTTATACATAGCAGCCAATTCGTTTTTGTTTATTTTCAATTTTATTTTCGATAAATAAGATATTAATATACTTTTAAAACAGTAAGAATAATACTTATTATTTTAATACCATGCATCTAATTTATAAGTATCATAACCTAATAATAACTTTCACTAACACCAGTTAGTAAATGTTACTTTAACTAGCGAATGCTAACAATCACTAGTAAAAGTAAGAAAATCTCTTCAATATTCGACATTCACTGACCCAATACGGAATTGTTCGCATTAACCAGGGATTGTTAACATTCACTGAATTTTCAACTATCACTGTAACATATACACTGTTACACTAAAATCATTATAATTATATTTCTATGTATCAAAACTAATTACAACACTTCATTACTATAAAAATAACTTTAAATATGCTTAGTCAGAAACATAGTGAACATATCGCTGCTTCTCAAGAATAGTGACATATTTTGTAAAAGTTTATTTTTATGTTTTTATTATAATCGAAACCGAAAAACGCATTATTTATTAGGAACAATAGATAATTTCGGCAAGCTTTGGTTGGTATACCATTTGGTTAACCAATTGGTACCTGCAACATCACCGAAATGACGTAAGACACCATTTTCTTCCGAATTCCTCTGGTAGGTCATGAGAGAGGGGGAAGAGACGAGCCTTAACCTAACTTTTTTGTTGTTCTCTAGTTTTTGTTTTGGCGGTTAAAAAACATTATTTCGTAAATCTTTCTTCTGTGGTTCTGTGCTGTGTTCTTTTGCAATGTCTTCTAAAAGAAAAGCTGCTGTGTCTATAGCGCTTGTTGAACTTTTTAAACGTAGACGTTTTATAGACAATTTAGTTGTAATTACAAACCATTTGAAAATGTACAGTGTATGTAATGCAATTTCGCTGCCAGCATTGATTGTCAAAAATGCACATTTTAAAATGCAAGATTTTTATGAGAAATGGATTGATAAGTACCTTTTTACGGACTTTTTTGCATTATTTAGAATGACTCCATTGACTCGCAAGTTACTTCATGAGATTGGACCATTAGAAGCTAAAAAAGATAAGAGAAAGTATGGGAATCCGACTCCTCTCGAGAAAAGTCTTCTATATGGTATTTAGCCAAAGGTGATACCCTCATTTCTATAGCTGACAAGTTCGGAGTTTCCATATCAACGACTCATGAGAACTGTTACAAACATATAAAACTATTAATGGAACTTATGCCGAAATACATCAAGTGGCCGAATAAAAAAGAATGTGGATACATTTCACAACAGTTTATGGATTCCTCTGGTGGTTTTCCAAGTAAGTATATTTTAGTTAAGGAAGGATTAGTCAGGGGGTTAGTGCAAATACTCAATTTTATCTCGATTATTTGAACCTATGGATAAATTTCTTAAATAAAATTAATGTTAGCACTCGCATTCAAACCCAGCGTAGTCCGCTGCTAAATCTACCTTCTTGCGTAACGTGTGTGTTGACATTAATATTTTTAGATGTAATTGGAGCAATTGATGGGTCCCACATAAACTGCAAAGTTCCTCAAAATCAACATGACAGCTATGCAAATCGTAAAATGACTCATTCAGTAATAATTCAGGGGATCTGCACTGTTACAAAAATGTTAACAAATGTCTGCATTGGATTTCCTGGCAGTGTCCATGATGCTAGGGTAAGGATAATTTTATTTATACATTCGGGGTGAAAAATTGTAAAAAAGTTTTTTTTTTTAATTTGTTAAGTAGAACACCCATGTATACTGTAACTTTGTAGGTCTTAAAGGAGTCCACAATATTCAGAAATATTGAGGAACATGGCATGGATAGATATTTCTATAATGAATATCATTTAATTGGTGACTCTGCCTATCCTTGTTTAGAGTGGCTTATGACCCCCTACAGGTGAGTAAGAGTAAGGGAATATTTTGGAAAGCAATAATTATCAAATATGCTAATTTCTATACTTATAAAATAATTCTGATGAAACTTATGAGACATTTGATGGCAATAAAATTACAGTATCAACAGTATAGTCGAGTAATTTTAAGCTGCCTTTTATTACACTGTTTTTTATTTATTTTTTTGAATCTTCGCTTTAACTCACAGTGAAAGTGAAAATGCCTCAGAAAGTGCTCTTTTAGAATAAAGTTGTCCAGTTTGTCTTTTTTTTGTTGATAAACTAAGATTATTCTTTTAGGGATACTGGAAGATTGAGCAGGCAACAAAAAAACATAATACAACTTTAAGCAAAGGTAGAGTTGTAATAGAAAATACTTTTGCTCTGTTGAAAGGACGATGGCGGATATTAAAATATGTGGATGTTTATAATATTGAAAAATGATAGTTTTGATTTAAATGAAGATGCTACTTTGGATCAGCCTGATCAAGATATATTTGAAGGCGGTATTGGCAGTGGTGTGGCGAAAAGGAATTTTATTTGTGATAGTTTGTAATAGTTCACAGCATTATATCATTATGAAAATAAAATATCTACAAAAAAAAGAAAGCTCAATTCTACAAACTTTGTGTAACGCAACTTTTTCTTAATCTATCCAACATTCTAACTCCAACCGTTCCCCAGATCCTAATGTTCAAATGTTCAATCACATCCTTATCTTGGACATACTGTATACATATATCTTATTTTAAAAGATATGGAAATTATTAAAACTGAAGTGGTACCTACATAAAAAAAAACACATTTATAGGAACATGACAAAATAAATATGTTTTTCTTAAAACAAACATATAACTTTCTAAACCTTAAACAAAAAAAACAACATTCTAAAGAGTCAAAAATAATGAAAAACTAAAAACTAATATAAATAATATAGGTACAATGTGAAAAAATAATATAGGTACAATGTGAAAATTATTAAAAATAAAGTTATGATAGGTAACAGAAACAAAAAACATGATTTGACTAGGAACTAGGAACATGAAAAAAAAAAATTCTCTGAAAGCAACTCAACATTATTCTACAAAAAACACCCTGTAAATGTGCTCATTTCAATTATTAATCGCTATCTGAACTTGAGGGTGTATTTGGTTTTTTCCTCTTTTTTTTGTGTGATGATTTTAAAAAGGAACCCAGCATTTCCAGTAATGATTGCTTGAATTTATTATCCTCCTTTTGCAGTTCCAACTGTTTGCTCAGATAACCTTGTAACATATTTTTGCTGTCTTCAAGTGATTTTTGTGTGCTATCGTTAATTTCTTTTAGCACTTGCACCGCTGTTTTGGTTGTTGGCTTAATGTTAAGTTTACTCTGTTCAAATCTATTTTTTTTATGGGTCTGATGGAGAGGAATTGTCAATCTTATCAAATGTGGATGGCTGTGGACGCTGTGGTACTGCACTACTCTGCCGAAATGGTCCTGGAACAGAACCATCTCTAGTTGACTGGGATGATCCTGGAACAGGACTGTCTCTAGTTGGCTGGGATGGTCCTGCAATTTGATTATCCTCCTGTGGTTGGTTTTCACTGATTTTATTAAGAGCATCAATATCTTCGGAATCAATTATTAGAGGAGGATTAATTTTATGTTTGTCTCCAAGAATTGCGTCGACCAGAACAAAGAACCAAGGTTTATCAATAGCTCCTGCCCCTGTTTGTTTCATGTTGTTTATGTAAGCAATGTAACTTTTCTGTAAATTTGCGAATTTTTGCCTTCATTTCTCTCCGGCTTTCTCCCCAAGATTGAATCTCTCGTCTTTCAGTTCTTTCGCTATTTTAACCCATAGCTGCCCTTTAATACTTTTTTTATCTATAAATAATGTTGCATATTTTTCTGAGCCTTTTATTTCTAGCATTCTGGTTACAATTTCTCTAGAAAATTCTTTCGATTTTTCTTTTGTAGTTCCTAAAAATAAATCTTAAATAAGTGCTTTATAAATGTGCATACAAATATCTACACCTCTTAGAAATAATTAAAAACGCAAAATAAAGTATGTACCTACTTGAAATCATAAAAATTTGAGAATTAAAATATTTAATATTCTCATTGTAAATTTACGCTGCATAATCTACCTAACATCAAATCAATAAATATACATTAAATAGGTACCTATATTCGAAGCATTTTATTTTTGCAAGGATATTTGGCTCTTGGTATCATAAGCTGGATCTGGGATCTGATTTTCATTCAAATATTCCAAAAAATCTAAAAATTACAATAGCAATATAGGTAATTCCAATATATTCTCAGAGTTTATAGTATCATGCAGTCGTATAGGTACTTTACCTGATTGCCCAGCTGGCATTACAGGAGCATACTCCTGAACATCCGGCCTTATTATATCCATCACATCAGCTTGTTCAGGCAATATACCATGTTGTACCAAACTACCTGACTTTGCTGTCCTTCGCAAATAATCAATTGCACACTGATCATCTACAATTTCAAATGAATGAGACAAATGGACAAACCTACTGAACCTAGATATCAAAAAGAAATATTTACCTTTGAGTAACCTATTGACTAACTCGGCGTTTTCTGTAAATGTAAAGCTTATTCCATTTAGTAAAAAAGTTACCCCATATCTATCGTTCAAAGCCATTTTTCAAGTTATCCTTAGAATTTACAAAAAAAACAGGAAGATGAAGGCGAAAAAACAAACATTGTTTACAAATTTCAAATTCTAACCTAACGAACTTCAGAGCACGACAAGGACAAAACGAAATTAGACGTAGATAGCACTATACCGAAGAGAAGAACCGTGCTGCGGACCACGGTATCCTATTTGACAGACCAAAAAGGATACCAAAGTCACGGTGACGTCACAATTTCTGTTTCCGAAGAAATTGGTTGGTATGCATTTGGCAGACCAAACAGGGTACCAAACCGTGTACCAAAGCTTTCCGAAATCGCCTAATGACTTATAGCGTAATTTCTAAAACTTTCCAAGAGATGGCGTTAGTGACATTATTCCGCATAATCCATTTCGGTTGTTTTTATCGTGAACAATGTCTCATATTCAATGGTACACCGTCTTTTGAACACTTCTGTACGACTATTTTCTGTATTAGTGACATATTCTCTTAAGTGTCGTTATTTCGTATACGGTAAGTGAGTTATAGACGTGTTTATTGTAAAATAGTGTCACATTATAAAATAGTACATACATTCTTAAATACTTTCCAGGAATATTTATCTAAAACAATGTCATATTCTGAAAATAACGTTTTTCTTGATAGATGTTTTAAAAATTTATTTAAGGTTTTACAATAAAAACGTCACATTGTATGATGTGTCAGTATTCCTCTTATAACGAATCACATTATTGCATTGATCTTGAGTATTATAGGGACATATTGGAAATGTGTCGTTATTGACTAAATAAGTAACGTTTATGTGCTGATTTATTTCTGAATATGCCATTATTCTTGTTTCAATATGATGTTGTATTTATTAATATTTATTTTGTATGCGTACTCGGGCTGCAATATGTCACTGTTTTCCATATAAGTGATACATTTTTATTTTTTGTTCCAAGTGTCAAACAATATGTTGATAGTACATTTTTTACTATTTAGATTATAAATACAATGGCACACTCTACAAGAGTTAGCCAAATCGTTGAAATGCTTAAAAACCAAGATATTTCAACACCAAGGTCTCCCCAAAAACTTCATAGTAAGACATAATGTTTTAATATTGATTGGATTTGACTAGTTTATAATTGCTTTGCGATAATAATAAATAATATTAAAATTTTATGAACCCTTTTTTATACATAACTTTTTATAATAACTTCATTGCCGTCGTATCAAAAGATGGAAAAGTATTGACTGAAATAGTGTTACGGGTTAAAAGAACAATAATGAATAAATAAATAAACCCCAATAAATAAAATAACATAACTTACTTTTTAGTTCATGTATTTGCCTCTTTTATAAACACTAATTATAACTTAAAGTAGCTTTCCTCTCTTAAATTTGCACAACAGTTCTTGCATATAGAAAATATAAATCCTCTGGTTTATTTCAAAAATATATCATCCTAAAATGTTAAAATTTGTCAGAAGTATATCTTAAGTAGTGATAAATGGCTGTATTAAACTGGCTAAATATTTTAGTAAATATTTCTAATGTTTACATTTACAATAATTCATTAATTTAATGTCATGTGTCAATCAAAGATATCAATCAGATTGTTAATTAGTTGATTGTGATAATAAATCAATTATCTTCCAATGGTTTTAGGTCTTGCTTTAACCTTAAAAACTTACATATATCTGTCCTTTAACTTACTTACTTCTTTTTAACACTTTAAATCTTTACAATAAATGAACAAACTATTTAAAAATCAAGTTGTGACATTTAGAGGAGAGATACTCTCCTTTTCTTTTTGAATTTCTAGCTGGAACAGTTCATACGCTATTAAAGCAGATTTTTTTGGGAAGTTAAAAAAAAATTATAATAAAAACTAAGGTTTTTCTAGTTTTGGTGAAACGGAACCTTAACACCCTTTTGGTGGATTTATTATTAAAATATATTTTTATAACTTCGTCGTTTACAATTTGAATTTTTATTACCTGAAGGCCACCCAACATCAACGGTAAGTGTTCATAGTTAACCTAAGACTATAACCAGCAACACTAGCCAATGTCATGTACTTAAGATTACTTTATTTTAGGCCTTTTTCTTTTCTACCAGTTTATACTCTTGCTGTTTTCTACAATTCATTAAGTTATTTCCACTGGAGAAAAACACTGGTAGTATTGGCTACATCCAAGCACACCCGTATCAGCAAACACACATCAAACAATACACCAGAATCCGTACATGTACCTAGAGTAGCATCCCATAATACTACAGGATTGTTAATCTTCACTGCACCCCGGAACTGTAAGAGTTCCTACACTTCATAGTAGGCTCACCAGAGGTAACCCATTCTTTTTTATCTGAGTTCTCGCCTGGAGGAATAGTTGAGACCTAAAAGGAAATCAATAATATTAACGTATACGGTTATCGAATAAACAGATATATTAGTAAACTTACTTTAATTGTGAATCCTTGGTATGCATACTTAGGGAGATCCTGCATTTTGTTGATATACAAACGTTACTTATTTTATTCACTTCATAAAAGCTAAACAAACCTCGCATTTTGTCTATTATTCACTACTAAAAGAACCTTCACCCCCTGAGAAGATCTCCACTTGTACTTTTTAATAGTTTCAAAACAACAGTAACAGTAGCATTAAGGAGATAACAAACAAGTAACAAATTGGCGCCTCAGCTTGGTTACACGTTATAGTATTTTTGATTGTCCTTATAGTGTATAGGTTTCTGCTTTGTTTTATTGAGTACACTAATTATTTGATTTTATTTTAATATAAATTTACAAATTTAATTGCTACAGCCTACAACATAAAAATTGTCAATGTCAGTTGTCAATTTATAATCAGTTGTTGAATTTTATTGGTACTCTAGGTCAAAGTTTATCATATATAGAGGTTGTGTCAAGTGGTGTGGAAACGTCCGATATACCGCATACGTCATACGTTACGCATTTTTTTAGTTTTCATCATCGTTTATAAAAACCTGATACATTATAATAGTTGTCACATTATTTATACAGGGTGTAAACAAAAATTTAACAGAGGAAAAGTTGTAGTTAATAAAATTTTATTACTTACCTGGTACGGATAGTTTTAGTTTTGCGATATTTTTTTGATTATATAGGAATTCATCTTATCTTTAGGTGTTTTATTATTCCGGATATTCTAATTTTAAGTAATTTATCGTAATATGGAGATCAATCGGTTGAAGAGTGATGAACTAACATACGAATTACAGGTTCGTGGATTGCCAGATTACCCTACAGTTGATCAGAAAAGGGCAGCGTTACGTCCAGTGATGAAACAGGAGAAGGAGAGTGGACAAGTCATCGAGATAGATTTGAACCTTGATTTTTACACGGAATTACGCATTTGTGACCTTAAGTTGAAAGAAATGGCAGTAGAGATAGAATCCTTTGATCCTGAAAATTGTGAAAATGATTTTAGACGAATATATTCTCGTCTAACACATCTCATGAATCGACTGAATAGATTAAGAGGTAATAATGAATTAGAGGAAGAAAAACGAATTAATCTGGAGAGGGACAGCCGCGAATTGTTTGGAAATCTTAATTTAGCATACAGAAGCAGCAACTGCTCAAGAACCAAAACGTATTGTAGCCACTACATCCTCTGGTATTCGTCAACTAGATGGGATACAAAAAGAAGGGTCAACAGCGATGGTTGGTGTGGGGGAGAGATTATTGACAAATGAAGAACCACTAAGACAATCCAAGTGTTCTACGACAAAAGAAAGTAGAAATACAGTATCTTTAGTTGATGATCCGGTCCCACCAATATCAAGGAGTTCAAGAAGTCTTCCAATATTAGGAGATCTAATCGATTTACCGGAGGAAGAGCTTAACGAACAACATCATTCACCTCGAACTCCTTTCTTAACTGGAAATACTTCTATTCGCCGTGAGGAAGTTGATAATAGGTCACGTTATATTAATCCAGCAGAAGTAGATAGAAATAACCCCCGTGTCCAGTTCGCACCATGCTCATCCCGGATGGCAACCATCGATGACGAAACAAGAAGACCTTCATTTCAGGACTTGAATCAGCTCCGAAACCTGACTGATTACCTGAATAACTTAAATATTTCTCCGATTCCCTTACAGAGATCAAGTGAATCAAGTAACTCTTCGCCTAACCCATTTATATATAGGTGGAATGTCAAGTTCAGTGGAAATAGCAGCGTTAACGATTTCCTGGAACGCATTGAGGAAATTCGAGTATCCAGAGGCATTTCCAAAGAACAACTGCTTCGCTCTGCGCCCGAACTATTTGAAAAAGAGGCCTTATATTGGTATAGAACCGGAAGTTTTTCGTCATGGGACGATTTGGTGTCTCAACTAAAAGAAGATTTTAGACCTCATGATTATGAGTACTCTCTATGGGATGAGATAAGACGGCGAACGCAGGGGTCCCAAGAGAAAGTACTTACCTTCATAACAGCTATGGAAAGCCTCTTCCGTAGACTAGATCAACCACCCACAGAGGAGACCAGAGTCCAATTGATCAGGAGAAACCTACTACCCTATCTCCAGATACAACTTTCCCTTCGAGAAGTACGATCCGTAAGAGAGTTATTGAATTTATGTAGGAGTATAGAAGGAACTGAGGAGAGAGTAAAAAGATTCACTCCTCCTCCAACTTCCATTCGGACGTTACTCGAACCTGATCTGGCCTATCATCGCCCGGCTCAATCTATTTCAGTCAATGCTGCAAATTTTTCTACTACCACACAAAGTATTGATGTTACTTCGAGAGAGGTACACCCACTTTCGGAACAAGCTGTTTCAGCCTCACCGCAACCAGTCTGCTGGAACTGTCAACAAGCAGGTCACCGATTTAAACAATGTCGGGAAAAGCGCACATTATTTTGCTGGAAGTGTGGGAAACGGAATGTAACACGCCCCAACTGCACATCCTGTTCAAAAAACGTGAGAGGGGGTCAAAATTAGGTCGGTCAAAAACCCCGGTCTCGAAAATTCCGACCAATTCCGTATCGTCAGTGTCTGTAGTTTTAGATTTTGTTTTAGCTCATGCTAAAGATGATAGAAGACCATTTTTAAAGGTAAAAATATACGACAAAGAATTTTTAGCTCTTCTGGATAGCGGGTGCTCAAAGACAGTTATTGGTAATTCGGGATGGAATATTTTAAAGTCTATTTGTAAGTTGGACCGGAGTAGATCAACAGAATGTACCGTAGCAAATGGTGCTAAATGCTCGGTTATAGGTTCAATTACAATCCCTATTCAATTGCAAGACAAAGTTAAAATATTTGAAATATTGGTAGTACCCACAATTTCACATAATCTTATTTTAGGGATCGATTTTTGGATACAAATGGGTATTGTTCCTGACTTGTATTCAGGTCAATGGTCATTTGCTTCCAGAGATGAAAATATAGTACCAGAAATATCTGCTATTCATTCCCTGGACCAATTAACGGAATGTGAAAAGAAACAACTCGATGAACTAATCGACTCAACTTTTAAGAAAATGGGTTCAGAATTAGGATGCACTCATTTGGTGGAACACACAATTAAAACTTCACATCCTCCCATAAAACAGAGACATTATCCTCTTTCTCCGGCTCTTCAGAAGCAGGTTAACAAGGAGCTTGACGACATGCTTGCAAAGGATATAATTGAACCCTCAAACTCCCCTTGGGCGTCGCCAATAGTATTAGTCAAGAAACCAGATAATAGCTATAGGTTTTGCGTAAACTATAAAAAGCTAAATGAAGTCAGCGAACGTGACGCCTATCCTCTACCGTTTGTTTCTGCAACTTTAGACAAACTTAGAGATGCAAAATTCCTTACAACTTTAGATATAAAATCGGCGTATTGGCAAATTCCTGTCGCAGAATCCTCCCGACCTCTGACAGCTTTCGTAGTCCCCACTCGCGGTTTATTTCAATTTAAACGGATGCCGTTTGGATTGCACAACGCTCCCGCGACGTGGCAACGGTTCGTGGAAAAGGTACTTGGCTATGATATTGAAAATTTTGTGTTCGTCTATCTAGATGATATAATTATTTGTACATCCACATTTGATAAACATCTGGAGGTCTTGGGAACCGTTTTGCAAAGGTTAACAGCAGCTGGATTGACTCTTAACCGGGACAAATGTAATTTTTGTAAATCGGAGTTACGTTACTTAGGTTACGTGTTAAACGCAACTGGCTTGTTGGTGGATCCAGAAAAAATTGATGCCATCTTAAGGATACCTGTACCAAAAACGGTGACCGAGGTTCGTCGTCTCATTGGAGTAGCTTCGTGGTATCGACGATTCATTCCAAACTTCTCGACCCTCACAGCACCTCTATCGGCTTTACTTCACAAAAGTAAACGTTTTGTTTGGGACGAAAAGTGTCAGGAAGCGATGGATACTATCAAAAACCATTTGGTCTCGGCTCCGATCCTATCTTGCCCTCAGTTTGAACTTCCTTTCATAGTACAAACCGATGCTTCAGATTTTGGTCTTGGGGCAGTGTTGGTTCAGATCCAGGATGGAAGGGAAAAAGTAATATGCTATTTAAGCCGGTCATTGACTAAAGCTGAGAGAAAATATTCCACAACAGAAAAGGAGTGTTTAGCCGTAATTTGGGCAGTGGAAAAACTTCGACCTTATCTTGAAGGTACTCATTTTACAGTGTGGACCGATCATCATGCCCTACAATGGTTATTTAAGATTAAGGATCCTATGGGTAGAATTGCTCGATGGAGTATGCGTCTTCAACAATTTGATTTTACCGTTCAACATCGAAAGGGTAAAGAACAGGTAGTTCCAGACGCACTCTCTCGATCAGTACCCGCAGTAGAGACCATAGATCATCATGAAGAAAATCATCCTACCCTCACGGTCGATAAATGGTACAATGATATGAAGAAGAAAGTGGAGCATAACCCTATCCAATACCCGTTATGGAGAGTGGAAAATCAACGTCTCTACCGACTAACTAAAACAAACTACGCTGGCTCAATACAAGAAGATAACTGGCTAGAAGTAATTCCTAAAGAGAGAAGAAAACAGATCATACGAGATCACCATGATCCACCTACCTGCGGTCATTTAGGTGTTTTTAAGACTCTTGGGCGCATTTCAACTCACTTCTATTGGCCAAAGATGAAGTCAGACGTCGCTAAATATATTAGACGATGTCTCGTTTGTCTTAGCACTAAACCTCTGCAGACAAAACCAGCAGGGAAGATGCTTAGCCAATCTCCAACCGTAACTCAACCTTGGGACTTATTGTCTATTGACCTTGTTGGACCCCTACCTCGCAGTTCATCTGGTTACAATTACATTTTCTCTATTTGTGACAGCTTTTCTAAATTCGTGTTATTATTTCCTATTCGTACTGCGACAGGAGATAAAATAGCGCAGATTTTGGAAGATCAAGTTTTCTTAGTATATGGTACTCCTTCTAGAATTATTTTAGATAATGGTCCTCAGTTTAAAAATAAAACGTTTGTAACAAAAATAAACGAATATAATATCAAGTTGTGTTACCTTGCTAATTACCATCCACAGGCATCACCAGTAGAAAGGATGCACCGGGTACTTAAAACTATGCTAAGTGCTTATGTGAGGGATAACCATAAGACGTGGGAAAAATACCTACCCAAAGTTGCTTGGGCCTTACGCTCCGCTAAACACGAAGTCACAGAAATGACTCCGAATTTTATCATGTTTGGTAGAGATATAAACATCAACGGTAGAAATTCTCCCTGTCTTTTAGGAGCAGATAAAGACCTGTCTCCACAAAAGCGCTCTAAAACGCTAGTAAAAGTGTATGAAGAAGTAAATAAACGCCTTAAGCGAGCATACGAACGGAGCAGACAAGGGTATGATCTTCGTAAAAGACCAGATAAATTTGCAATTGGACAACAGGTGTGGAAAAAAACGTACACATTATCCAATCAGTCCAAGAACATAACTTCAAAACTAGCTTCGAAATTTTCTGGACCATTTTTAATTACAAAAATTCTTTCTCCGTGGAGCTATCAACTAAAGGATAAAAATAACAAGGATTGTGGCGTCTGGCATGCTAAAGATCTAAAGGCTCACCCTCCTGATGAGAGTGACGAGGATTAACTTTACTTCTTAAATACCTTATTTACAAGTATTTTTAGTTTACATTTAGTTATTTACTTTAATATTCCTTTAGAGTGAATCTAGTAGGTATATTTCTACATTTCATATGAAGTTTTCCTTTTTGTAAAAGCAAAACTTCTTCATAGGAAGAGAGGGTGTTGTTACGGGTTAAAAGAACAATAATGAATAAATAAATAAACCCCAATAAATAAAATAACATAACTTACTTTTTAGTTCATGTATTTGCCTCTTTTATAAACACTAATTATAACTTAAAGTAGCTTTCCTCTCTTAAATTTGCACAACAGTTCTTGCATATAGAAAATATAAATCCTCTGGTTTATTTCAAAAATATATCATCCTAAAATGTTAAAATTTGTCAGAAGTATATCTTAAGTAGTGATAAATGGCTGTATTAAACTGGCTAAATATTTTAGTAAATATTTCTAATGTTTACATTTACAATAATTCATTAATTTAATGTCATGTGTCAATCAAAGATATCAATCAGATTGTTAATTAGTTGATTGTGATAATAAATCAATTATCTTCCAATGGTTTTAGGTCTTGCTTTAACCTTAAAAACTTACATATATCTGTCCTTTAACTTACTTACTTCTTTTTAACACTTTAAATCTTTACAATAAATGAACAAACTATTTAAAAATCAAGTTGTGACATTTAGAGGAGAGATACTCTCCTTTTCTTTTTGAATTTCTAGCTGGAACAGTTCATACGCTATTAAAGCAGATTTTTTTGGGAAGTTAAAAAAAATTATAATAAAAACTAAGGTTTTTCTAGTTTTGGTGAAACGGAACCTTAACACCCTTTTTGGTGGATTTATTATTAAAATATATTTTTATAACTTCGTCGTTTACAATTTGAATTTTTATTACCTGAAGGCCACCCAACATCAACGGTAAGTGTTCATAGTTAACCTAAGACTATAACCAGCAACACTAGCCAATGTCATGTACTTAAGATTACTTTATTTTAGGCCTTTTTCTTTTCTACCAGTTTATACTCTTGCTGTTTTCTACAATTCATTAAGTTATTTCCACTGGAGAAAAACACTGGTAGTATTGGCTACATCCAAGCACACCCGTATCAGCAAACACACATCAAACAATACACCAGAATCCGTACATGTACCTAGAGTAGCATCCCATAATACTACAGGATTGTTAATCTTCACTGCACCCCGGAACTGTAAGAGTTCCTACACTTGTCCTTCATAGTAGGCTCACCAGAGGTAACCCATTCTTTTTTATCTGAGTTCTCGCCTGGAGGAATAGTTGAGACCTAAAAGGAAATCAATAATATTAACGTATACGGTTATCGAATAAACAGATATATTAGTAAACTTACTTTAATTGTGAATCCTTGGTATGCATACTTAGGGAGATCCTGCATTTTGTTGATATACAAACGTTACTTATTTTATTCACTTCATAAAAGCTAAACAAACATCGCATTTTGTCTATTATTCACTACTAAAAGAACCTTCACCCCCTGAGAAGATCTCCACTTGTACTTTTTAATAGTTTCAAAACAACAGTAACAGTAGCATTAAGGAGATAACAAACAAGTAACAATAGGTAAATGTAAATTGTGTATGATGCTATTTTCAGATGATACACTAACGACCATGATGGATCAAAACGTTGAGACTGTCTCAGAATATTCAACGGAAGGTTAGTTTATTGCTAACCATGAAATAAAAACTATTACGGCATCTTCAGACAAAAATATCGAAAGAAATTGAAAACGAGGCTAAAGGTTAGCTTCCTAGTTTTTTATGCAAAATCCTGTTATTATTTCTGTCTTTGATATTACATCTACTCCAAAATACTTTAATAGTTCAATATTTTTTTCAGATATAAGAAAAACTTTATCAGCTGATGATAACGTCAAAATAGTTCAAAGTCCAAATTACTCTAATACAAATTCTATCTTACTACATGGTAATAAAATAGTTATTTAATTGCGATATTAAATTTTATTTAAGTACTGTCTTCTAGTTATGGAAGACAAAATGAGTAAACAAGACGGATGCGAACCTTGATCTAAAAGGTGACTTCTCCTCAGACGAGGAGAAGGATCCACCTTACAAACAATCAAGCAGTTCTTCATCTACCTCCGGTAGCAGTTCCTCTACAGGTAGTTCAACATGTTCCCCTCCAAACATAGAATTGAATAATCAAAACAAGACTACCAAATCCAAATATGACATTGAAACAAGTTCAGACGAAGAATCATAGAAAATAAAAAACGAGGACGTAAAAGAAAACCTTATCCTCTCAAGTCAATAAAAGAAACTGCTAAACGTTTGAGGAATTCTGGGAAAGCCTATGTATCCAACTCAAAGATTAACAAAGCCCTAATGCCAGAGCGAAAAATGGACCCACCTTGTACAGACAAATGCAAATTCAAGTGTTTTAGTCTAATAACAGAACATCAAAGGAATTATGATTCACAGCTTATTGGAATCTGGCTGATCTCCAATGACAGCGAGATTTTTTATCGGGAAACATAACCCAAGTTGAACCAAAATCTCCATATAACTATAAAGATAATCGGTCAAATAGAAATGCATTCTACTTTTCAGGAGACAACACGAAACTTCGAGTCTGTAAACCTTTCTTTAGGACCACATTAGGGATACCTGATCATCCTATTCGTACAGTTTTGAAAAAGAGAAACAACTCAGCTGGTCAAATTCTCCCCCTAGATATGCGTGGCAAGCACAGTAATCATAAAAAAAAATAGATGATTCCATAAAAAATGAAATTCTTCATCAGAATCGATGGTCATTATTGCCGGGCAGATACTATTAGACAGTTTATCGACGGAGGCAAAACCATCGCAGATCTGCACAGGGATTATGTAGAGAATTGTATCTCTTCAAATGCATTAAAATATTTAAGTTTCGAATCCACAGGATTTTTGCAATGTGTAGTGGGATTTAGTTTAAAGATTGTTTATAGAGGGTTCTGAAAAATATTTATTTTGTGTCCTATTTTTGTATTTTTATAAATAAATAAATATAAAAAACTGTTTTTTTTATTGTTACTACTAATATTAAAATTATGGACACATTGAAAATTCTGGTTGTATCTATTTAAGAAGGGTGGCATATTTTCCTTCAAACTCAAAAATACAGCAATTTTCATCTAATTTTTATAATTTTCCACTTATTTATGATAAATATTTACATCTCAATTAGAAAAAAAATATTTTCTTGAACATTCCGCTTTTCATATATTTGATATTTCTTTCCTATCCAAACTTTAAATCGCTCTACTGAAAAACTAACTTTTCGTTAATATGTCACTTTTCTTGAAAAGCAGCGATATATTGAATTTGAACGCGAATAACCTCTATCTATTTATATCTGTAGACCATTGATATGTTTACTTGTTTTGTTTACCAGGCCTTAGTTAAAGACACGCTATGACATTGAACATGATGTTATCATAACACAACTATGCTCTTCTAGGTTGTAGATATTTACCTTAATAAATAATAATATAAAATAATTTAAATAAATATACAAAATATACAAGGTGTTCACACCACAACGTAATGCACTAAAATCAGTGTTTCCGCAAACGTCATTAATTTTATGTTCATTTCACGTATGTCAAGCTGTGTGGAGATGGTTTTGGCATATTAAAAATCACATACATCTTAAAGAAAGAAAAACATTAATGTTATATATACTAATGTTATATACATTACGCGCAAAGTGAAGAAGAAGCAGAAGAATTATTTCGTACACTATGTAAAGGATGCAATTACACTAATTGTATCAGCTATATTGAAAATTTGTGGGTCAGAAGGAATGAGTGGTGTCACTTTTATAGGAAAGGAATATGTTGTCAAGTGCGTAAATCAACGCCAATATATTTAAATCATAGGACAGGTGTTTTAACACAATCGCTAGACTCGAAACGAGTTCTAGACACCATCGAAAATGCGCTTCGTAGCGAGGGTAATTCGTTCGTTTTAAAAACAGTGGTCTCGACGTTTTAAGCCTATAGCGAAGAATAATAATCAAGTAAATAAGTACATTGAATTCTTCGATATTTAGAAGACATAATACATATAGTTTCTAGGATTTTATTTAATTTTAACATCGTGTCGGAAATCAATTTTAAATTAGAGAAGATTATTCGTACTACGGAACGAACAAAATTCCCCTTCTAGTCTATCATATGTCATCGTGTAGTAGTTGCGCCGAAAATAGGTTCGACTACTACCACTGTCGAAACGACTGTCGTTTGTAATGTAATACATGTTCAAAAATATTAAGAAGTTCCGGTAATACAACAAATCTAGTGTTACATTTACGACAAAAACATTTGGAAATGTATAAAAGTTTGGAAGGCAAGGAGAGAAAAGCAATGGTAGGATAATATAGTAAATTTAAAGTAAAATTTTTTATTATTTTTAATTTTTAGGAAAAAGTAGTTTTAAATTCAAACATAAAAAATGAGGCAAAACCTAGCACAAGTACAAACTCTTCCATATATCAGCTCACTCAGATAGTCAGTTTCTGAGATTACAGAGTCGCTTCCAGGTTCAGAATCTTTAGCGGCGAGTTCTTTTAAGTCCATCAGCATTTTGCAGCAATCACAGCTAACAATAACAAAAACCATAAAGACTCTTAAGTCATTTTCGGGTAAGACTAAATTTTAACAATTTAATAACATAACTAAATTTATTGTACTAACTCTTACTTTTTGGAAGTCTATCTTATTATTCGCTTATTCGCTGATTAGCTAATCAGCGAAACGGCCGTCATTGTAATTTAAAACATATTTTTTCAAATAAACTTGGAAGTTACATTGAAACGAAGAGTTTTTTATTAGTCTTAATAACATAACAATGGACAATTTACAAATAAATTAGTAAAACTGACTATTGACTTTTATATATATATATATATATATATATATATATATATATATATATATCCTTTATTCTTTTCAGAAGGGGGAACCAATAATGCAAACATTACAGATGCCATAGCCTACTTTTTGTGTAAAGACAATATGCCCTTTTCAACTGTGGAAGGAAAAGGATTTTTAAAATTAATAAAACAGGTCTGCCCCCTAAATAAAGTACCAACAAGAATTACCTAAAAAAAATTTTTTAATAAGAAATATGAAATTATTTCAAATATATTCAAAGAAAAAATAATATCAGATATGTGAAATTAACTTGTGACAACAAAAAGCTTTTTAGGTATTACAATTCATTATATTTCTAATACAAAACCTATTTCTTTAACACTTGGTGTAATAGAATTATCATAATCTCATACAGCCCATAATATACCATCTGAACTTTTGAAAATAATTTCTGGCTGGAATATTACTGTAGATATGGTTATTGCTGCAGTTACAGATAATGGGGCTAACATGGTCAAAGCCATATATGATACATATATGGGCACAATAAGCTTCCTTGTTTAGCCCATACCATCAATTTGCTTAGTGAAAATTCATTAAAAAACACCAATGGTTTGAATGACTTAATACAAAAAGTGAGAGCTATTGTAGTATGGATAAAACGTAGTGTTCATGAAAGTGGCAAGCTAAGAAAACAACAATTAGATACTGGAGTCCCTGAGGGCAAAATAAAAAAAACTTAATTTAGACGTAAAAACTCGTTGTAACTCCACTTTTTTATGATATCCAGGTTTCTAGAAATAAGTTACTACATTTCTAATTTAATTTTTGAAAACATTAATGCTCCAATAATGTTGTCAGCTATAGAAATTTCATATCTAAAGGATATTGTTCAGCTTTTAAAACCTTTGGAGACAATGACCACTGAAATATGTGGAAAAAAGTTTGTTACAATTAGCAAAGTAATTCCTATGTTAAGTTGTGTGTTGGAAATGTATAATAACAAAATGATGCCTACTTCTCAAATAGGACAAAGTCTTAAAACAAGTTTACTTGCTGAATTTAATAAACGGTTTGGGCAAATCGAAAAATCTCATTTATCTACAATGCTTGATCCACGATTTAAGCAACTTCATTTCATGCTCTGCGATAATATCGCATTTAAAAAGATGTCAAATACTTCGCAGCATAGCCAAAATGATCAAGAAGGCAATGTCGACATAAGTAAGGTGTCTACTAAAAATGAGTTTGAAGATTTATGGAATTTTCATAAAGAGTTAACACTCTCTAAACGATTAAAATCAAACACAGAACAGGTTTTTTTATTTCAATTTTCTTTTAAGAATATCTTGGGGTCGCGGAGCATACCACGTTAAAACAACTGGCGCCCGAGATTTTAAACGAAAATTTTCTTTCAAGGGTGGCCATAGTAACGCATAGAAGGTGTAGCGGTCCAATTTCGAGTGCCAAGTATAGGCCACACAACATACTTTATTTAAATTAACTGATAAAGAAAGTAACGGAAGAACAGTGAGACCTGCGCGATATTTCAGGTAGAGATAGGAGAGGTCAATTAGAGAGGTCAAAGAGAAAAGGTGGTTTAGTTCTGTTCGGGACGTAGGCCCGGTTTTGGTGATAAATGTGATTGAGTGCCAACAATATCTAGGTAATATTCTTTATACATATTTTTGGGAAAATAAAGATGATTTGCAAATCAATGTCGTTGATAAATACGTTTATATTCGGAAACATTTCTTGAGGTTATTTCTTTCTGCAGGCAAGCAAAGCGATCGGGGCGATTGGGGCATGAAGTAATTTCCTATCTTTTTGATTGATTACGAAGGAAACCGTTGTTAGAGGTTGTGAGAGTCCGGTGGAAGTTTAGCCGCATCGCCTAGGAATATTTTAACTCTCCTGGCCTATCAGTCTTGCGAGCTGGGTGAATCGAAGGGAGAATGACCTTTGTTTATGGCGTATTGGAAAATGGAATAAGACAGTGAGTACCAACTCATCATAGGGTGGCAAGATCTAAATAAAAACAAAAGGGGAAAGACAACCTACCCTCTTCGAGGTTCTTCTGTTTAGTAAAAAAGTTTATCCTTAACATTTTGTGTATTATTATTACTTGCTCATCTACTTAATTTGTTAAATTATTTATTTCTTTATACCATACATCTATTTTTTATATATATTCATGGCTTATAATTTTACGTAATTACTCAGATCAACTGCTATATTAAATACTTATTTTTATCACACGCCGGATTTAATTGCTGTATGTGTTTAGTTATTAGTTGTTCTTTAAATTGTATTAAAATATATGTGAAAGATTATTTTTTGTGAACGTATATGCATATATGGGTCCATTCATATTGTGAAGAGGTTTAGTTCTCTTCGTTTTACAGTTACATTTATATATTTATACAATTGTTGTATCACTTTTTGTTTCAAATGTCCTAGGCACCACTTTTATAGTTAGGTTATTTTACTATTTATTAAATTAATTTATTTTATTGAATTTCTTGGTCTATTTCGTTGCTCCCCTTTCTGTCACGCATAGCGTGGCTGGCGCCCTAGCTTACATAACTCTCTCTAGAGTATTTTTATTCTGATTATAATTAGTCGAAACTAACAAAGAATTCACACTGAGGTTTAGTTAGCTGGCCGTGGCGGTCACAAAGGTGAAACCATTACAATGTTATTACAGAATTAATTTATTATTTTATTGTGGCTTTATTTGGCTATTGTAGGCTAAATATCCTGAATCCCAAAATAACGTCCATTTTGTATGTTGATCAAGCAAAGTTAAATATAATTTTTTCTAAAATATTTATATATATATATATATATATATATATATATTAATTAAAAAAGTAAACTCTTTATACTTTTTACCGAGCTTTCGGAAAATTTATTTCCATTATCCAGGTATGTATCTGAGAATGTTAAATTTTATGTTATAATGATAAATATGTAAAAACTTAAAACTATTATTTATAAAGAAAATTTTTTTTTACAATAAAAATTGTCAGAATGACACTTATGAAATTGTTTGGACATTCGTTATTTTTTAATTAAGTCCTAGCTAGTTACAGTATTATTTGGAGCTTGAATCACAACATGTTTTCCATCCATAGCCCCAATGCAATGAGGGAAATTCCATAGATCGTCAAATTGACGCTCTAACTTTATCCATTTTTCTGAAGTGTTAGGCATCTGAAAAAAGAAATCTTATTATTATTTCAGCTACACACAGTTAATGAAGATCAAGAATCTCCTCAGAAAATTCTTAAGAGTTCATGTGTGCGGACGTGTTTATTGTCGCTCCGGAATTTTTATTTCTGAATTTGAGTTATTATCGTATATTGTATTAGTTTTTCGGAAAAATTGCTATAAATCGTTAAAGTGGAAACCAGTGGTTTCCACAGTGCAAACCTTCCTATCCCTACCGAGCCCCTCGGGGCGGAAAACCATCCCTGTGAGACGTTATACTCTAGGCGTCTAAAAAAACAAATAAAAAACATTATAGAGACCCCAAACCACTTTGATAGTGAAGAGTTGTATGTAGTGCATAGTTCTGCTGGAGCAATCCAGGAGAAACAGGACTCCAAACCCAAACCAGGTAGTAAAAAGAAATCAAATATAGTCTTCAAGATCAAAAAAACGTGTAAAAAAACCCTCCCATAAAAACAATAAACACAAAACCGGTAGTGCCGACATTAAGTGGTAGAGACCCCCAGTGGTAGAGACACGAACATCCCAATTGTAAATAACCCCCATAATGTGCCCCTGCCCCTATCGCAGGAAATAAATACTCAAAAAACATTATCCCAAAAAAAATACTGCCCACAACGAAGAAAAAACTAATTCCACAGGGTTACAGACTTGGCCGATATCCGAAGCACCTTTAGAGGTAAGAGCTACTTCCCAATCCTCCCCTGAACTGAGTAAGGGGGATCCTGTTGAGGAGAAGGGCTTATCTTTTTCTAACGCTAACAAAACTATTTTAACCGAGAAGGCATTGCCGCCCAACACCAATAAATCTCTACTGCCAGTTAGAAGGTGTATAGAACGTGCAGGAGAAAAGTGTATAGAAAGCCCTGTACGAAGGTTATAGAACGTCCGATACCAAATAAATAGTGTATGGAACGAAATAAACATAGTAAAATCAAAATCATTTCAGATATTAACATAGACACCGAAGCCCCGGACCCGACCCCGTGTTACGAGGACATTTCTGACTAGGCTGACCCGCCGTCGTTGGAAAAGTGTCTAAAACCCCGCGAACTCGTGCACGAGACGATTAACAATGAAATAAACTGCAGTTGAGAAGCAAGAGTACTAAAGAATCCATTATGAGTCAGGGTAAGAAAACAAGCGGTCAACAACAGCAAGAAGGCTATACCCACTCAAATCGACCCGGCCATAGCAGGTAGCAGCATCCAGGAAATTACCGATCGCCCATTAACTTGGAGCGACGAAGTAGATAAAGCAGTGAACTTTGTTCAACAAGCAGCTATCACCCGAGCAGCAGATGGAATTTGATAATTTCGTATCACAATACGCGGCTGCCTTCAAGGACCAAAATATCGTGGCGAGGCAACTGAAATTCACGGAGAGACCCGCAATATCGGACATCAGTGAACCAGGCCCTTCTCAGTCCGCTCTAACAAAAGAGGCGGATTTTAAAAAACCCAAGAAAACTATATGTTATAAAACAGCTATCGGTAAAGCGACGAAAGCGGTCAAGCCGACTGAGACGTCCAATCAATATGAAAGTCTCTCGGAAGATGACTGCCCTGAACCCGAGGACTCCGACTCGGAAACGGAAGGCACAAAGAAAAGGAAGTGGAAAACTAAAAGAGGTCGAGGTAGGCCACCGAAAGCAGAAGTAGCCCACAAAGATATGGACGCTCAACCGAGCACATCAAAACCGAGCACATCAAAAACAGAAATAACGAAAACCAAGACGGTCACCAAAATGTGTCCCCCGTTAGTTATTGAAGGGAGAGTACAACAGCACAAAACTATTTCCTCTCTTCTCAAAAGCGATGTGCAGGGGAAATTTGAAATAAAATTAATAACAGTTCTGTTGTGATCTTCACAGAACTTTATCAAGACCATGACAACATAAGGAATAAAATCTCGGAGGAAAAGATACCATATCATACATATTCAAGAAAAGAAGATAAATCACACGCCTTCGTGCTTAGGGGACTAGCGCCCGACGTCGAACCAGAGGAGATTGCAACGGACATCGAACACTCATACAAAATCGCAGTAAAAGAGATATACCGAATGGATACCAAAGGTAGACCGCTATTTTTAGTGATTACACCGCCTAATATAACATTAGACTTTTTAAATAAGAACGTGCGAGTTAACGACTCGACAAGAATAATACGGGAATTAAGACGGCAGCAGAAACCCATCATTCAATGCCACAACTGCCAACTGTGGGGTTATGCCAACTCAAATTGCGGGCGTAACCCCGTATGCTTGAAGTGCGCTGGCAGCTACGAGACAAAAGTATGCACAAAAAGCCCTTCAGAACCAGCTAAATGTGCGAACTGCGAAGGAGATCATCCAGCAAATGCTGCAATATGTCCGGTGTACTTAAAAAGACTTCCTCGAGGGAAAAAAGAACAAAACTAGAGAAGACGCTGCTCCTAAAACAAGATATGTAGAGGCACCTTTACCGACGAGAAACCCGTGGGACGGTTCCAAATCTAACGACTTTGTTGAAATTACCAGACCAACGTATAACATCCAAAACGACCAACAATTCCCAGCGTTGCAAAGGAACGACAGAAGAACAGAGGCCACTGCACGTCCACCGGAAACGCTAGCCGAAAAACCAAAGGATGCCAACGATGTCGCAAATCTCAATGCGCTTTTTAAAGAATTAAATGAAATCGTTAACATTGAAGAACTAACCAGAGCTGTGACGGACCTGTTGCAAGAGATACGGCAGCCGACAAATAAGCTAGAAAAGTTTATGGTCTATAACCGTTTCGTTCAGAATATTGATAAATATAATTTTTAAATTCATGGACAATAAAGCTAGGGCGCACACCAAACACCATTTTAAGGTAATCTATTCCAATATTAGGGGGATTAAGGGCAAAAAAGAAAAAGTGAAGTACTTTGTGAAAAGGAATAATCCTGACTTAGTATTCTTTGCGGAAACTTTTCTTAAGCCAACAGACATTTTCGAATTTAAAAATAAAAACTACACTTCGTAAAGATAGAGAAGTTAGAGGGAGGGGGGGCTTTTGCTTTTAATTAAACGCGAAATTCAATTTAATATCGCTGAAAATATCAGATCTAACATAGAACATATTGCAGTTAAAATACAAAATAAAGTTCTAATAGTAGGCACTTACAACCCTCACTATATGGTAACGCAACAAGATTTGCAAGGTAATCATAATAGGTGATCTCAATGGGAAACACCCAGCTTGGGATGACCATTGTACCCTCTCAAATCAAAATGGAAGGGCTCTCCAAAAGTTTTGCAATAATTCCAATTGTAATATCCTTTGTACAGCGGATCCAACGTTTTATCCGTTTTCGGGTGAAACGCCAAGTACATTGGATATTGCAATTGTTAAAGACTTTAACGGTATTACAAATATGACGACGTTAAATGCACTGACATCTGATCACGATCCTATACTGTTAAAGGTAGAACTGAAGCATACTAGAACTGAGAGGGAAGTCGTCAGTATGTTCAACTACTCGACCACCAACTGGACGAAATTTAGAAATATTCTAAATTCAAACATAAAGGTCCCTGAGAACATCCAGTCGAACGACGAGCTAGACGACATACTGCAAACAACAGTGGAGTCAACCAATCTACAGCAACCCTTCAGGTCTAAGAAGAGATGTAGCTAACCGTAAGTTTTTGTAAACATTCGATTCTTGTGGAATTATTATTATGATTATTTTTATTTTGAATTTTATATATACAAGACAATTCACTCTAACATGGGATCAATTGTATAATAGATTGAACGTATGTTATGAGGAAATTAATAAACAAAGCAAACGCGTAATAAATAAGGAAGTTCCCAAAAGCAAAGAAGTTAGGGTAGAAATAATAGATAACTAATAGATAGATAGATAATAGATAGCATTACAATACATTTGCCGCATTAGTTAATAAATACTTAAACAACTTGCCGATAATCAACAATTATTATGTGAGAAACTCGATAAAATCAGAAATAAGGTTATCAGGTCGTTTCAAGTAATACATTGTAAATATAGCGTACCTAAATTTATAGGACAAATAATAAATATAGAAGTGTTGGACGAGTGTAGTGTCAGCGAAAGCGAGAGTGAGAGAAACATGGAACTTAGTATGAATGAGTTCTTTAATGTAGCAACTAAATTTTTCCCAATGAATTCAATGGTGAAGCGAGCAAATTGCAAGCTTTCACAGATGCACTTGAATTACTACAGATTAACGCAGCCAACCATGAGGATACGGCAGTACGTTTCATGAAAACCAGACTGACAGGCAAGGCACAGAATGTTATAACCACAGAAGACACCCTTCCTAGGATAATAGAGGCATTGAAAATGGGGATAACGGGCGAAAGCTCCCGTCTAGTCCTAGCCAAATTGGGGAAGTTTAAGCAACTTAACAAAGATATGAATACGTATGCTACAGGTCTGGAGAAGCTCACGGAGCAGTTTTAAGCAGCGTACATAGCTGAGGGAATGCCAGCTACCCTGGTAAATAAATAGTATATTAGAAACTTAACCTTTGGGGTTTTAAATAACATTAATTATGTTAGAAATAAAATAATGCCTTGTTTGCAAATATAGTTTTATTCTGGGTTAAATCCCAAAATATTACATGACATTGACTTTTTTCTACAAACGTTGAACATAAAACATGTATAAAACAAAAACCTATCACATAATATAATGTTAAAATCAATTTGTCCAGGTAGCTATAAGCTGGTCTATCTAGACTAGCTTCATAAAACTTCTACATACTCCCCCTCGTAAAGGAATTCTTCATTTAACTTGATTGGTAGAAGTAGGTAGTATGCAAAGTTTGCAGACCGGTCTGATGTAACTTCCTCTTTTAGTTGTCACTTGTGCAACTCTAATAACATCATCTCTTCCAGGGTAGACTTCATCTACACGTACCATTAACCATTCATTTCGAGGGGCTTTTTCGTCAACTATTACCGCAATAGGATCAGAACTAGCATGCCATTTTTGTCCATTTATCAGTGTGGGTCTATATTCTTTTATCCATCGTTTCCAATATAAATCTGCTAAAGTTTGAGCAAATTTCCATTGTTTTCGGGTACATAGTCTACCTTCTGCATAACATGGCACATTTCCAGGACGAAGAAGTAAGAAATGGTTTGGGGTTAAAGCTTCGGGCTCGTTGGGATCGACAGATATGTGAGTAAGGGGCCTAGAATTAATCATGTATTCGGCTTCAGCAAGAAGGGTAGCAAGGACTTCTTTAGGATGAATAAATTTTAGTGAAAATTTTAAAGCTGTCTTAACTGTCTTTCGGCTGCCCACGTTTGCAAACAAATCGGCGAATTGCCATTAAGGTGGAGCTCGTATCAAGACTTGCAGCAATCTCAATGTGAAGAGCTCTTATTGTTAAGCACGTAAACAATACGCCATATTTTTTTCCAATCTTCGCCCAATTGCAACTTGAATTGGGCCGAAGAAGTCAACACCCACATAAGTAAAGGGGAAGACATGAGACTCTAATCTTTCTACAGGTAACATTCCCATTTCTGGTACTGCAGGCTGGCACTTTTTAACTTTACAAAATTGACAATTTTTGAAGCTCTTCTTTACAGCAGATCTCATTTTCAATATTTTACTCCTAGATTATTTATCACTGTTTCGACTACAAAGTGACCTGCCTCTCGATGATACATGATTTATCAGTAATATTGTATAAGGATGGTTTGGATCTAAAATTAGAGGAAATCAATAATCTTCACTAAAATTCGAAGTTTGCGAATTTGGAAACCGTCCTTTAAGACGAAGAATTTCATGATCGTCTAGAAAAGCACCTAATTTGAAAATTCTACTTCTCTTGGGAAATAGTTTTTGTTTACTTAATAGAAAAATTTTATCTTTAAAACAGTCGAACTGACTTTTTCTTATCCATAATTCTTCTGATTCTTCCAACTCGTCCAATTCTAGTTGTAATTTAATCGGTTTATCCTGTACCTTACTTCTTATGTTGTTTCTAAAATGTAATACCCAAGCAGTAGCTCTAATTAGGCGTCTCCATCTCGAAAATCTACAAATATCAGGTAAAATTGAGATAAAATCTATAAAATTTCCTTCATTTATATGAAGTGAAATGGTTTCTGGCTCACACAAATTTTCGAGTTCTAAAGGCCAATAGTCTTTTGATTGTCTTAAAAATAGAGGTCCCTTAAACCATATACTGTTTTCAGAGAAGTCTAGATTTTTCAATTCTTTTGTGGCTAAATCAGCTACATTCAAATTGGAGGGTATCCAGTACCATTGCGAAGGATTTGTATTTTCCAGTATTTCTCCTATTCTGCAAGCAACAAACATTGGAAAACGTCTAGTTTCTTAACTAATTTGTTTTAAAACAATTTGCGAATCAATCCAGAAAAAAACCTGAGAAATTTTATATTCTAGTTCAGACAAAATTAGTTTAGCTAACCTAGCAGCTAATACTGCCCCCTGCAGCTCCATTTTTGGGACTGTTTGTTGAGTTAAAGGACCTATTTTAAATTTGGAAGCAACAAAAGAAGTAAATATTTTCCCGCTGTCCATAATTCTAAAAAAAGCAACAGCAGAAAAAGCCTTATCACTTGCATCCGAAAATACATGTAACTCAACCTCACCTATATCTTTAATACAGGGAAAGTAAAATCTAGGATAAGTAACTGGAGAGATATTTTTTAAATTTTGCAACCATTGCTTCCATTTTTCAAATGAACATTCGGTAATTTCACTATCCCAATCAACCTTAGTTCTCTAAATATCCTGCATTAAAAGTCAAGCTTTGATCATAAGAGGAGAAAGGAAACCAAAAGGATCAAAGGCTGACATCACTGTCTTAAGAACTTCCCGTTTAGTAGGAATTTTGGAGAAATTAAGAAGATCAGAAGAAACCTTTCTAAAATTTAAAGAAAATACAAAAATATCTTTTCTCGGTGACCAAGAATATCCCAAAACTCTTTCAATGTTTTCAGTATCAATTTTAATATTTTGAAGAGAATCGGCTCGCAAATGTACCGGAATAGAATCAATCACTGCCTGAGAATTGCTCATCCATTTAACCATTTCAAAACCAGCCTGACGATGAACATGAATAACCTCTTTAATATGAAGAATTGCTTCAGTTTATGAGCTACAAGAGTCCCAATAATCATCGACATAGTGCTGTTTTGTTACAGCTCTTAAAATTCTGGGGAATTGGTCCTTAAAATCTGAAGCATTTTTGTTTTTAACGAATTGTGCTATGGACGGTGAAGAAACAGCACCAAATATCATTACATTCATTTGATATACATCGGGCTGTCTATCTCGATCATTTCCTCGCCATAGAAAATACTGAGCACATCTATCCTCCTCTCTAATCAGGACCTGATGAAACATTTCCTTAATGTCTCCTCCAAAAGAAACCTGATATTGCCTGAAACGCCATAACACCGCTATTAAAGAAGGTACAAAATCTGGACCCTGCTAAAGAAAATCATTTAAAGAAGCACCTGAGGATTTAGCTGCTGCATCAAATACAAATCTTAACTTCCCTGGTTTGTTAATATTCCATACGGCAAAGTGAGGCAAATACCACAATTTTGCACTATTATTGAGTTTAGAAAGATCATTAACTTTCTCAGCATAACTTTTCTCCACATATTCCTCTATCTTTTTAGTGTATTCTTTTGCAAATTCTGGAGATTTGTCCATCTTCCTTTCCATATAATAAAGACGAGACAGAGCTGTTGCCTTGCTGTAAGGTAGCCTTTCTTCTTCATTTCGCCATAGATGCCCAATTTCATACCGGTCTCCAACTTTTTTCAATGTGCGTTCCATAATTGCTAAAGCCTTCCTATCTTCCAAAGACTTTACTACCCTGCCTTGCTGTATTCCAAAAGACTCCAATTTAAAACTATCCTTGACTATTATATGGAGCTTTTCGTCATGACAACATAAATTTACATGAGGTACACCTGTACAAGAAGATTCACCAATTGGTCCGTGTACTGTCCAACCCAGCTTAGAATAAGACAAAATGGGTTGGTTCAATCTTGGCTGTATAACTCGACGAGGTACTATCAATCCACAATTATCTTGTCCAAGAAGTAGCAATGGCTTAGCATTTTTTACTGAGTCTAGGACAGTGTACTCTAGATAAGGATATTTACGCATCAAATTTTGGACATCGATATTCTGTTTAGGTAGATCTAGAGAGCTAACGGTTCTCACATTATTAATTTTGAAGTTTGTTTGATTACTTTGACCGGAAATGTCTAGACTGACAACTCTAGATTCGTCATCATAATGATTTGTGCCATTCGTCCAGTGAAAACATAATGGCATATTAGGTCCAAATAATTCGAGTTCTGTGGCGAGAGCGTCATCAATCATAGAACAAGTGGAACCTTCATCAAATAAAGCATAGGTTTAAATATGTTTTCTTGGCCCTCGAACTGTAACAGCTACTATTCGTAACAAGGAATTTCGAACAACACCTGTCAAATTGGCACAAACATCAGCCTGATGTGACTGAACAGTAGCGACTTCTAAAGGACGTTGCAAATGAAGCATTTCATGATGTCTGCCTTTACAGTTATTTACAGAACACCTAGCCTTCGAACGACATCGATTTACCATGTGCCCACTCTTCAAACAACTAAAACAAAGCTTTAGTTGAATAGTGACTTCTCGTCTATCAGCAACTGATTTTTCTATTAATTGTCCACATTCTTGAATTTTATGGCAACCTTTACAAAACGGACAAAGTAATGGAGCAGATGCCAAGTCGTTATTTTGCGTTGAAACCATAACAGATTCTTTTTTCAACATTTTGTGCCATGGATTTTTGGTAGAGGCAATGGAGTTAATTTTTTGTTCGTACCAATTAGCAAAGTCTTCTAAAGATGTTGGTAAACCATTCAAGTCTTTGACTTTTATATTTTCCCCAAGAGTAATTAAGTATTGGTGACAGCTTATTAACTATTGTAGATAGCAATTCTGGATTGTATAAATATAAAGTGGCATTCACATTTTTCATGCTCATAACCATATTATTTATTGTATTATAAAAGGATATGCATACATCCAATCTGTCTTCTCTAATTGCCTCAAATTTTTTGACTTTGTCCATTAACGAAAGGACGATCCATTCTGGTCTACCGAAATTTAGTTCTAACATTTTAATTATTTTAGAAACATTATCTGGAGAAATTAGTAACGCTTTTATGGTTTTCCATGCTTTTCCTTTTAACGCTTTATCAAGTCTAATCAAATTATCTTCATTAGATAATTCATACATTTCTGTGGAACGCCTGTACTAATTTATAAACATTGGCCAATCTGTTAGCTCACCATTGAATTGAGGAAGATCTTTGATATTTTGCCTGGCCAAAAGTTTATTGCTTTCAATAATATGTTTCAACAAAATGTTATCTTCTTTTACATCTCCAACCCCAGCAACCGAAGGGAGTGGAGGAAGGAATTGGTTTGCGGAACCGTTAGAAGCATAGTTATTAAAGCGACTTGCATGACTTTCTCTTGTATGTTCCACCCAGCTACTTACAGCCTCAATCTTGGTGTAATTACTTTCATCGCAATCTTCTTCTGCTATAAATATTGATTTTTTTTGTTCATCCAAAATTTTTTTCTTAATTCTTATTTCATTTAGAATATTTTCCCTTTTTTTCTCTAGAGCTATTAATCTTTCTTTGGCTTCTTCTTCATCTAAAATTCTTTTTTGTCTGATAAATTCCAATTCCATTTCTAAATTAGTAGTGACTGATTGCTTTGAACATCTTGATCTTGCTTCTATTGACTTTCTGGAAGATGCTGGGCCTGCTTCAGATCTGCTGTTGCGCACATTAGTTGTGAAGTCTTGAGAAGGCTCATCATGTACAGATTTCCTTTTTGGACATACCTTTTTGAATACGTCTTCACGGCTTTCAAACACAGAATGGACTTTCTTTTCCCCATTCGTAACCGCTTTGAAACTAGACGCAGCCATTTGTCCACCATATCTTGCAGGAGGAACTCCTTTGTTACATCTGGAACTCCTACGAACAGTAATATCATCTGCACTCATATTTTTAGCCTATATCTCCACAGGGTGTTTAATTTAAAGCTCGAAGGACCACTGTTAGAAATAAAATAATGCCTTGTTTGCAAATATAGTTTTATTCTGGGTTAAATCCCAAAATATTACATGACATTGACTTTTTTCTACAAACGTTGAACATAAAACATGTATAAAACAAAAACCTATCACATAATATAATATTAAAATCAATTTGTCCAGGTAGCTATAAGCTGGTCTACCTAGACTAGCTTCATAAAACTTCTACAACGCAGACTGGCGAAGTGTATTGTTCTCAGACGAGTCCAGGTTTATCTTGAGGTCATCAGACGGCAGCGAAAGAGTTTGGCGGAGGCAAGGAGAGCAATTTGCTCAGTGCAATATTGCAGAAAGAATAAGCTATCGAGAAGGCTCACTGATGATTTGGGGTGGTATAAGTTACGAAGCTCGTACTGACCTAGCTATCGTGGATGGCGGTTCTATGACCGGTGCAAGATACATAACGACCATTCTTGATGAGCATATGATACTTTTTGCCCCGTTGATCGGACCCAATTTTCTTTTCATGAACGATAATGCGCGTCCGCACTGTGCTAGGATCGTCAATAAATATTTAGAAGAGGTGGGAATTGTCCGTATGAATTGGCCTGCTTCCAGTCCTGATCTCAATCCAATTGAGCATCTGTGGGACATAATGGGAAGGCAATATCGAGCACGAATACCTCGTCCAAACAACCTGGCTGAGCTCGGTGCGGCTCTTCAGGAAATATGGAGAGAATTGAACCAAACTGACATCCATAGGTATTTAGTACATAATAAATGTTATTTATGCTGTTTACCATTTCAATTAATGGAATCCATCAGAAAAGGTGATAAGAAAAAATAAAGGTAAAAACATTGAAAGAATTCGCGTCAATGGAGACGATCCTCAGTTAAAAGGCAACGCTCTCCATAATGGTCCTTCTTCGAGCCGGATATTGGTGATATTGTATAGAATAATCGTCATGTTCTCTCCCGGAATCGTTTTTATTCCTATGTGCATCTATGGAAGTGTCACTAATATGTAAGGTAAATTATGCAAGTTTTTTAATGAACATTTTGAACATTTTTTTCGCTGCTTTTATCAACGTTTTATTTGTGTTTGAACTGAACAAGGAGAATTGACTAAGTTTGAATTTTTTTGCTGCTGTGTGCAAAGGTTCTTATTTCTAAATTTCTAAAACATTTGTAGACATTTCAATATATTCATTGCAGTTAAGGATTTTAATACTGCTCATATTGTGGATGCTATTGATCAATGTATGTTAAATTGATTTTTTTCGTTATATGTTTGTAAATATTTTTTAGCATATATATTTTAAAAGCGGAGATTATTCAACTTTGTCGTATACATATTCTTAGTAAGTTGTTCTTTGCATTTTTGTTCATTGAAATTCTGAATATAGTAATAGACAGATATGGATATTCTCAAAAAATCTAGGAAGCACGCTCGAGCGGCATTTACTCGATTAATTACTTGGTTGGATACTAATCTTGATACCACAGATGATGTTTTTCAAATTCAAACTCGCGAAAAGGCCTTAACGGACGCCTTTGTTCATTTAGAAAAAATTGAAAATGATATAATTGACCTTGAATGCGACGCTAGTGAGCTTCCTAGTGTTAATGAATTTGACAGTACTGCAGAAAGATATTTGGATTATCTCTCTAAGATGCAGAGAAGGATTCAAACCCTTTCCGAAAGTACCCCTCGAACAAGAAATTTCAATTCTCAAGTTGCTATTAATAATAATTCCTTATCTCATCCTGCAAAGCTACCTCAATTGAAAATACCTGAATTCATCGGCGATATCACGAAATGGTCATCATTTTTCGAACTGTTCACATCTCTCGTTACAAATAACCCCAGTCTTTCCGATGTCGAAAAACTCGTTCATTTAAAAGCTTCACTAAAAAATGAACCCTTAGATTTAATTAACGCATTGGAACTTATAAATGATAATTTTAAAATAGCAATAGATATTTTATATGAAAGGTATAATGACAATCTCGCTATTATTAATTCACATTTCAACTCAATTATTGATTATCCCAGCCTATCGAAAAGCAATGCTCAATGTCTTCGTGAATTTATTACTCATATGAAACAGCACATAAAATCGTTGAATAATTTAAATATCGACACTGAACATTTAATGATGATAAACACTCTTGTAAGAAAACTGGATTTCTCTACGAAACGGGATTATGAGTTTCAAAGAGACGAATCCGTATTGCCCACTATCGATGAATTTTTTCGTATTGTTGAAGAAAGGTGCAAGGTAGAGTAGCGGAGGGTAATATGAAATACACCGGCTAATATGGAATACCATATAATTGGCTAAACTTATGATGCCATCTACAAGGCGGTAGCAAAAATATGCTCATCGTAAGTGTAGATTTATACACAAACACGCGCGTAACTCTGTAATCGTTCGTTAAATAGTTATTCGTCAACACCTGTTTTTCAGTCATGCAGAATTTTTGTGGAGTTCCGTGAAAATTTAGTTTATTATCATTTAGTTGGTGATTTTTTATTCATATTCTCATCAGAGAGCAAGTAAGTAGTGTAGACTAATATAAGATGTAGTTATTGCGGGTCTAAACTCGTCTAGACATTTTTAAAAAAGCCTAACCTCAATACAACTAAGTGCGGCTAATATGGAATACTATTCCATATTACCCGCAAAAGTTTGCCCCATAAAAGTGCCATCTAAAAATTAATTTCTATTGTTTCAGTCTTATTCGAGCACCAGGGTATCAATAATGCCTAAAACTACGGTCGTGGATAAAAAACGCAAAAAGTGGAATGAAGAAAATATGAGGAAAGCAGTGATAGCAGTCAGGTCTAAACAAATGGGTTATTTGAAGGCTTGTCAAACATATAATTAATTACATTAATGTCAAAAAACATATATTTCCATCGTTACTAAAACTAGTTTATAGCATAGCTAAACTGAACATGCCGCCCCCCTTGAAGTTAATACAACTTCAAGAATCGATAGGCAATATACAAATGTTGGTGACAGCTCGTTTTATTTTTCCGGTGCATGTTTTAATAGTCACCACTCTGACTACATTGTCGGAACCTGGGTGAAGTTCCAATATTCTTCCCATTAGCCAATTCATAGGTGATGTTGAATTTTCTTTGATCAATACCAAAGATCCTACCCTCAAAATGCTAGAGCTGGTATTCCATTTGGATCTTACTTGAAGATGATGAAGATATTCTTTTGACCACCTTGTCCAGAAATGTTGTGCCATAATTTTGATATGTTTATATCTAGAAGATAAATTGACTGGGCATGGCTTCAAAGGAGGCTCTCTAATACTGTTAAAAGGTTCACCAATAATAAAGTGTCCTGGAGTCAAGGATTGAAGATCATTCGGATCTTCAGAGAGTGGAGTAAGAGGTCTTGAATTCAAAATTGATTCGATCTGTGTAAGCAATGTATAAAAATCTTCATATGAAAGATAAACGTTTTTAAGAATTCTCTTAAGATGATGCGGTCGCCGTACAGTTAGATCAATTTTAAGTAAATGTATGATTTGCTTCAAAGCAAAACCGTTAGATTTTGTTCAAAAAATGGGCAATTTACCATTTAATAGGGTCAATATTTCACGTGTTTTTTCTAAAGTTGGCATATATTTTGCCGGACCTTGCTTAATCAAAGATAGTAAGTTTAGAAATAAAAAATATATCAAAGCGTACATATGTATTTTTATTTGTTTGGCCACAAAAGCTGTACACATTGAACTCGTTTCTGAACTCACTACAGAAGGATTTTTAAACATGCTTAAAAGATTCATTGTTAGGCGGGGTTTATGTAGTGATATTTATTCTGATAATGCTAGCAATTTTGTTGGAGTGGATCGCGAATTACGAGAATTGGCGATTCTATCAGAAACCAATAAGTTTAATTCTTTTTTATTAGATTCTAAAATTCAGTGGCACTTTATACCACCTCTTTCACCACATTTTGGTGGTTTGTGGGAGAGTGCTGTTCATTTAGTGAAATATCATCTTAAGAGAATTCTTAAAAACGTTTATCTTTCATATGAAGATTTTTATACATTGCTTACACAGATCGAATCAATTTTGAATTCAAGACCTCTTACTCCACTCTCTGAAGATCCGAATGATCTTCAATCCTTGACTCCAGGACACTTTATTATTGGCTGAACCTTTTAACAGTATTAGAGAGCCTCCTTTGAAGCCATGCCCAGTCAATTTATCTTCTAGATATAAACATATCAAAATTATGGCACAACATTTCTGGACAAGGTGGTCAAAAGAATATCTTCATCATCTTCAAGTAAGATCCAAATGGAATACCAGCTCTAGCATTTTGAGGGTAGGATCTTTGGTATTGATCAAAGAAAATTCAACATCACCTATGAATTGGCTAATGGGAAGAATATTGGAACTTCACCCAGGTTCCGACAATGTAGTCAGAGTGGTGACTTAAAACATGCACCGGAAAAATAAAACGAGCTGTCACCAACATTTGTATATTGCCTATCGATTCTTGAAGTTGTATTAACTTCAAGGGGGGCGGCATGTTCAGTTTAGCTATGCTATAAACTAGTTTTAGTAACGATGGAAATATATGTTTTTTGACATTAATGTAATTAATAGAATTGTCAATGAATTTTTTGAAAATAAAATTATCTAACTAGTCCAGCAGTTATTCAACCAGCATATTCTTTCCGTTTCTTGGTTTCACGAAAAGATATATTCGAATCGTACCCAGAAACCCCACACTTCAGTAGAATTTAAACCATGTTTTATAAGGAAATATGAAATTTTAGTGGAACATGGTTGTCTAATATGGGGTTATCGTTTAATTGTGCCGTCTATCTTTCAAAATAGTATTTTAGAAGAACTTCATTTAACCCATACCGGCATAGTTAAAATGAAATCTTTGGCTCCATCATATGTATGGTGGTCAAAAATTGATGAGTCAATTGAGAACAGAGCTCGTACTTGTAAAACTTGTGCTTTGTATGCTGATAATTGCCCTAAACCTTCGCTGGTGATGTGGGAAACACCTAAGGAACCATGGACCAGATTACACGCTGATTTTTTTGGTCCGTTCTTAAATAATACGTTTTTGGTAATTGAGGACGCCACCTCCAAATGGCTTGAGTGTTTTATCGTGCAGGATATGACTTCCTCTTCAGATTTTTAGAAGATTATTTGCACGTTTTGGTCTACCTAGGGAAATTTCAACTGATAATGCGCAAACTTTTGTATCTGATGAATTTCAGATATTTTTGTCCAATTTAGGCATTATACATAAGTTGGGGGCACCGTATCATCCCGAAACAAACGGTTTGGCGGAATCTGGAGTAAAAATTATAAAAAAAGCTCTCCGTAAAGGATATAAAGATGAAACATTGGATATTCAACTTATTTTAGATACCTTTCTTCGCAATATTGTAATACGCCTCATACTACGACTGAAGAATGTCCGTCGAAAATGATTTTTGGTCGTACCTTGCGTACAAGATTTGATTTACTACTACCATCCACAGCAAACGTCATAAAAAACAAACAAACAAAAATTGAAACCAAATTTAAAAGAAGCAAGGAGGTTTCATTTTCGATAGGGGAAAAGGTATGGGCACGTGACTTTCGATGTAACGCAAACAAAGTCAATTGGTGTAATAGAATAATCCGTGATATTCTTGGCCGAAGAACTTATGTAGTAGATGTTGATGGTGGAATGATTTGGAAGAGGCATCTTAGTCAATTAAGAAAAAATAATAGTTCATCAAAGCCTAATATTATGATCATTCCACAATCCACTTTAATAGGTAATAACGATAGTTTGATCGAGTTAGCAACCAATAGTGATCAATCTGAATCCAAAAATATAGATTTTGAAATGCGAGTGTTACGCAGGCGCAGTGCAATGAAAGCGCCAGAACGTTTACAAGTGGGCTAAGGCTTTATTGTAAAAACTTGATAGTAGAATTTTATTTTTATTTTTATAGGGAAAAGGTGTTCTGTATCCATTCTGTTTATTATTGTTTTGTTTGTCATTATTTACAGGTTGTTTTTGTTGGTCTAAAAACTAGCATTAATTATCAATGTATCGGAGCGAGCCAGTCTTAAATAAATGTTCGAAGTAACTATATGGTATTATTTCAAATTAATTAATACTTAACAACATCGATCTTCTTGAGCTATACCATTCCAATTTATGTATCTCTACCCTATATCAAAACAGTCACACCTAAACTTTCCGGAATTTGAAAACAACATAATATAAAAATTGCAAATAAACAACATCTTACAATCCATTCGCTTTTTAGTAAAATCAAAGATAAAACACCAAATAATAAATTACCTAACATAGTTTATGAAATTCATTGTAAAAATTGTGATAAGAAATACATTGGTCAGTCAAAAAGGTCTCTTACTAATAGAATAACATCCCATAAAAGTGACAGTAAACTTCATCCAGAGAAATGTGCACTTGCTGAACACGTATTCTCTGAAGGCCATATAATGAATTATGAACATGCCAAAATTTTAACCACAGAAATCAATTATAAAAAGCGGATATTTTTAGAAACAGCTTATATAACTCAAGAAGATCGATGTATTAATAAAAAACTGTTGGGATGACTCCTTTCAGCTAGTGAAGTAGATGGTAGCTTTTTATTGAATAAACATTTTTTGTAATTTTTATTTGTGGTTATTTTTGCCCACTCCTCTGCCCAACGGAATGTTAACTTTTTCTTACATACTGAAATAGCATCTTGTAATGTCAATTCTGGAATATCTTCCCAGTTAAAATTGCCTCTTTGGCCATTTTATCAGCTATTTCCTTTCCTCTAATTCCACAATGACCTTTGACCCATATAAATACTGAATTTACTTCCTTGTTGTTGAGAAGTGACAGGATTTCTAAAATTCTTACAATGTTTTTGTTGTTGTATATGGATTTTAAAGGGCTAGCCAAGGTTATTAGGGCGGATTTATTATCTGACATTACTGCTAGGTTTGAAGATGGTGGAATGTTCTCTAGTGTCCACTCTAGTGCTTTCAATATGGCTACAGCAGTAAATATGGAGGAATTGTGATTTAGCTTAAATTTTAAGTTTTGCATGTTCCACATGTACTGAACAGCCTGTTCTCTGAGAGCTTTTGGATCCATCCGTATAAATTTTGTATGTTTTCTCATTCACCCATTTATCTACTTCTACTTGTAGGGCAATGTTGTTTAGTTCAGGAGTTTCGCCATATACAGGGAAGATTGTATGTGGTAGTGCTAAATAGATACTGAATTCTGAACTGAAGAAAGGTAGACCCAATTGTTTATCCATTGCCATATCCGTGAATGCTTCGGCTAGTGGAGGGGAAGTTTTGTGTAGCCAATACTTGTGCGAGTAATTATTGGTTGCCAATATGAATATTCTTCTAATTAAATCATTCTGAGGAAATATCTTTTGTTTTATAATAAATTTTTCGGCAAGAAGTTGACGTCTAAGCTGCATTGGAGGTTCTTTGCATTCTGCTAGAATAGCAGCCGCTGGAGTTGATCTGAATGCATTGAGAACAATACGAAGGCATTTTAGTTGTATTCGTTCAACTTTAGTAAGTCTTGATTTATTAGCAGACCCATATAAAATACTACCATAATCTAATATAGGTCTAGTATAATATCTAAAATTTATTTTAGGATCTGCTCCCCAGTCATGTTTGTTAACTGCCCTTAAAATGTTTAAGCTTTTTTCACTCTTCCCAATACAGTTATAAATGTGCTCATCCCAGAAGAGTTTAGTATAAAATACCTAAATACGTGTAGTTTTTCAAAACCAACCCTCTATTATTGGATAAATTTAAGTTGAACACGTCCTGTAAGCGGTGTCTGGTGAAGAAGACAACAGCAGATTTGTCGGAGGATATTTGGAACCCCTGATCCAAGAAAAAGGTTTTACAACAGTACATTATGTAATTCAAGCTGGAGATACATTGAGAGTATTTTTTATTCGTCGTATAAATATAGAAATCGTCGGCATACTGTAGAATACGGGCCTCAATGCCCAGATTATGTACATCAATAGTGTATATATTAAATAAGAGTGGGCTAAGGACAGAACCTTGCGGTAGACCACTATTTACCCCTCTAGGGCCAATAAATTAAATTAGCGAAGACCTGCCTTTTTAAAAACATATTTATAAGAACATTTCATATGCACTGGAGACATCTAAAAACAATGCTGCTAAGTGTTTATTTTCTGTAAAAGCCAGTTGAATATCTACTACAAGGTTTGCTGCACAATCTAATGTTCCCTTTCCCCCTAAAGCCAAATTGTTATTCAGGAAGGATATTTTTACTTAGAACAATAAATAACTGCACAGTTAAACTAAACTTCTACTATTTATTCGAAAAATTCGCTTTAAAATTCAATTACAGCTGTTTCGCTATAACTAGAATCGTCAGATTGACATATTGAAATTACATGTTGTTTGTTTGTAACTAGGTGCTTGATGTTGATAAGGAGTTAAGGCTAGACCAAGTAAGGAAGTAATAAGACATAACAATATTAAAGCCTAGATGTTATTAGCCCTAAGGGATTATCCTGGATGTATTTCCCTCTAAGATCAGTATAACTGTGCAATGATATAGAAAAACCAGGAAAAAACTATATCATGCTGATCTTTACAATAACTTAATATATTTATGTTACAATAATGTCTTATCTATGTATAAAATGAAGACTCAATCAAAGTAAACAGTTTAATAGTGGAGAACTTCCAAGATTTATTTGTTCATTAACTACTTTAAACTGTTTATCTGCTAGATGTCTTTTAATTTCAAGTTCTTCTAGAAAATCTAAATTTTGTTTTTTATCACAAATATGTAGTATATGAATGTCATTGGTGTGTATAAGTGAGTTTGGATGTTCCAGTAGGTGTTTTGCATAGTTCGACTTATCTGGTTGTTGTAATCTATATGCTCTTAAGTGTTCATTAAATCTTACTTCAAAATTTCTTTTTGTTTGACCTATATATACTGCATTACATTTTGGACAATTAATTTTGTAAACACCAGATTTTTTTAATTTTGGTAATTTTGTTTTCACATTTAACAATTTTGTTCCAATACTATTTTGTGTTTTAAATGATATTAATGCTGATGTTGCCGAAGATATTATTTTTGACATTAGTAGCTTATAATTCCATGATACATAGAGCATTTTCAATTCCAATGAACAAAAATAATTTTAATAAAGAAATTGAGATCATAAAACAAATAGCTACATCTAATGGCTATCCAATACATTTGATAAATAAATTAATTGATAAGAAAGAACAAAAAGTGTCACTAGAACTAATATTTCCAATGCTAGTTATAGCGAAACAGCTGTAATTGAATTTTAAAGCGAATTTTTCGAATAAATAGTGGAAGTTTAGTTTAACTGTGCAGTTATTTATTGTTCTTAGTAAGATGAACTTCCAAAAAGTAAAGGTTAACACAATCAATTTCATATTTTTACTTTCTAACCACCATTCTAACCTCATTTTAATGATTCTTTCTAGGGTGTTAAGGAGACATGGCAATAAGGTAAGGGGTCTCAGAGATTTGTTTTCATTAGTTTTCGGAATAGAAATAATTAGACATTGTTTGAATAAAGGGTAATGTTCTTCACCTAATAGAATATTATTATATATTTGGCACAAAAAAGTTTTGCTATAACTGGAAGATTCTTTATCATCATATAGTTAATTCCATCCAAACAAGGAACGGTTGACCTAGATGATTTAATATTGACCTCTAGTTCCTGTAAACTAATTGGTTTAAGAAGAAAGTGGTCATCGTTATTTAATGAAGGTTCATGGATATATGGGCAGACAAAATCAGGAGCTACCTTATTCAGTAACGTTTCAACTTCCTTTTTTTGCCATGTTTTATTATTGTTTTTACTTATTTTATGTATACGACCCCAGATTTCTGAAGGACTTGTTTGCCTGTTTAGTTGATTGCAGTAATCTGTCCAAGATTTCCTAGCTTTTAATTTGAAAGTTTTTTTACAAAGTGCATTTATTTTTTGGATATTAAGGAAATTACAAATTATCATATTTTGCCTGTATATACGTTGTACTTCCTTCCTTTTGCTCACTAAGTCTTGACACTCCTTATCCCACCAACAGGGGGTGTGGAGCATGTTTAGGTGTTAGTGAATGAGTTTTTTTGAAAGCAATATCTGCTGAATTTGCTATTGTCCTTGTTAAGAATTGAATCATTTCCTTTGTACTTTCAATTTCTATCGCAAACTCTTCTTTAATTTTGTCTTGGTAAGCTGGCCAGTGTGCTTCTCGTATATTCCATTTTCGAATGGGAATAACTTAAATACTTTCAACCGGAAGTTGTTGTAACTCTAATTTTATAGCATAGTGATCAGAGCCATAAGTATCCTTCGTGACATACCATTCAAATTGGGTACCTAAGTCTGAAGAAACTAGAGAATGATCAACACATGAAGGACGAGCCAGGTCGAGAAATCCTGGTGGGTGTTCCATCATTAGCAATATTGTAGTTATCAAAATATTCCAATGCTTCCATCAATATCCTGCCATTAAAATCTTCTCGTAAAGAACCCCACGCTCATTTTGTGTGAACATGTGAATGTGAACATTCGCAGCTCACACGTTTAAGAGATTTATTTTTAAATCTTCCTTTATCTTTATCATCCAGTGATAATTCATTGCCAGTTATTAATAAGTATAAAATTTAGGTAAGTGTAATCTATTTTATTGAATATTATTAGTAGAGTGAAGTTTTTTTTTTATTAATCGACGAAAAGTTTTTAAAATTTCATTTTATCATAATTTGCAATTAATCAAAAAATGAAAGATTACTGTGTCGTGAAATTTGATGATGGCATATTATCATCTATAAAAACGTCCAAGTTAAGAAGTAACAATGGAAGATTTTCAGCTCGTTGGAAGAGTGCATGGTACCATGTTGTTATAGTTATGATAGGAAATAAAAAAGAGTGTCAGCATTCTGTTAACAATGTGGATGATCATGGTGATTTATCCGTGCCAAATAAGTCAGGTAGGTAGAAAATGTTTTATTTCTGGTCTCTGTTTTCAGTTATTTGGCATTCAGGTTCTCAAGAAAATGGTGATTACACTGAATGCGATTCAAATTTTAATCCCCTAGAATATGTGGATAATGATGATTTAATAATCCAGAATGACATACATGTAACTGCTAGTTCTTCTAATAGGGGTAAAATATTAAAAGAGATTGTTGATTCATCTGAGCCAAATACATCAGGTAGGTAGAGAGTTTTTTATTTCTGGTCTGTATTATATGTATGGTTTTTTCTTTATTGTTATTTAAGCAGGAGCTTTATATACTAATTTGGAGACTGAAAAATATGTTAAGATCTTTAATGTATTTAAGTGTTTTCAGTTATTTAGCATTAAATATATGTTATTTCAGGTTCTCAAGAAAATAATGATTACCCTGAATGTGATTCAAATATGTGAATAATGATGATTTTTCTGGTCCTTATTATATGTATGGTTATTTCTTTATTGTTATTTAACCAATTATATACTAATTTGGAGAGTAAAAAATATGTTAAGATTTTTAATAATATACCTACAATTTATGTATTTGGGTCATTCCGAAAATATCAGGCAAACAGCTGTATCGGCAGTTTATGAGTTCTAGAAAAGCACTTAAAATGCATTTCTGGCTGTAACTAGGTTAGTAGATAGTAATTTAATCAAAATGATATTGTTTTAAAATAAATGATATCTTTTTCACAATTTTACGGTATTATTTATTATCGAAAAGTCACTTCTGTGGACGTAAAAGTCACTTCTGTGGAAGTAACCCAGCCTGTTTCTCATTACAAACACCTTTTATTTCTTTAACCCGCTATTTTTAGTGATCTTTACGTTAATAGTAGTAAAGTCTATAAGACAAGAAAAATTATCAATACAAATTTTACAAGAAATGTTATTTCATAGTCAATTGTACATAGTTTGAAACTGTGTATCTAACGAACCGCTCATTTTCCGTGGACAATCTAAGATGAAGAAAAAAAGCTAAACCTGGCAATACTGTAAAATCGGGCGTCTACCATATTATTTCTCACTACCGGATGTCAGTTGTTGATGATTTGTTTGAGCGAGACGGTGCATTAACACTATTTTATTAAACAAATATTGAGTGCTGCATTTGTTTGACAAGATCACCTGGTCACATCTGTGGTTGCATTTTAAGGGTAAATAATTTATGAAACTTTTTAACTGATATGTTTATTTGTATTGTTTGGCAAAGTATTACATGGTTCTGTTATTAAAAAGTTTAAATTCCAAAAAGAGCTGCAGACGTTAACATCTAGGAGGGTAACCAGTCTTTCCTTAAAATCAAAAAGTATAGAAATAATAGGGAAGAAACAAAAAGCTCGTTCAGCCGTAACGAACTTTTTGGAGAAAGACGAGAATAGTCGGATAACATCTGGTAAGAAAGAGACAGTCACAAGAAAAAAAATTAAAAAACAAATACGGTATCTTAATAACCTTAAAAAACTGCATAAAAAATTTGTGGCAACCACTCCAAATTACAGTAACATGAGTTACTCAACATTTTGTTTTTTAAGACCATTTTGGATTCGAATTCGAAACTATAAAACTAGAAACACATGCTTATGCCGAATCCACGCTAATATGTCTCTTTTGGTAACAAAGCTTAAGTATGAAAAAATGATTAATGAACATTCAGCCTGGGAATTGGCGAAATCAATATGCTGTCTAAAAGACACTGGTGCCTGTTGGGAAAGAACCTGTGAAGTTTGTTCTTTAAAAACTATTAAATGTAATAACTATAATAAAGAAGATACAACCTTTTATGAAAGATGGATATCCAAAAAGGTTAACATCACAATAAGGGGTATTGAAACACAACGCGTCAAGACTGTAAAGGAAAAATTTGAGTGCTCCAAAGCAAAACTAACATATCAGTTAACATCAACAATGGATGAATACATGAGACATTGTAACGTTGTTATGCATCAACACAGAGAGGTAACAAATATCAAACAAAATATAAAAAATAACGAAGTTTTTATTCACCTTGACTTCAGTGAAAATTATGAGTGCAAGTACGCTGAAGAAGTGCAATCAGCACATTTTGGTGGATCTAAACCCCAAATTACGTTGCACACTGTAGTTATTTATTATTATGGCGGTCATATTTGCTACTGCACCTTGGCACAAAGTCTTCGGCACGATCCTATATCAATTTGTGCCCACTTGGATCCGATTATAGAAGATGTAAAAGGTATTGTTTCCAATCTTGAGACAGTCTATTTCCTAAGTGATGGTCCGTCGACGCAATATAAGAACAAAACCATGTTCAGACTAGCAGTTTGGTATTTAGCATCTAGGCTAAATGTTATGTCCTTATATTGGAATTATAGTGCAAGTGGTCATGGCAAAGGTGTGCCTGATGGTGTTGGAGGGTGCGTAAAGAGAACTGCAGACTCTGTAGTTAGTCACAATAAAGATATTAGCAATTTTGATAAACTTTATGAAGCCCTACAAGAAAATTGTAAAGGAATACGCATTTTAAAAATAAATGAAGACTTTGCCGAAATCACTGCACTCGTCACCAAGTGGAAAATTGTACCGTTCAAAGGAACAACTCAAATCCACCAATGTTGGTCCAGGAGCAATCCTTCAGTACTGCATGCAAGACGTTTAAGTTGTAATACTTGCAAAGCAGATCAGACCTGTCATCATTTTGGAATTGGCACCATTTCTGTTCAGCAAACAAATCGTATCCTTTTTCTAAAAATTTAGAACTATTTAAATACAAATATAAACAAATTTTTTCTTTAACAGTTATAATTAGATGTGACACCTAATACAAAAAAATTAAATGTGTCTGAGGTCTACACTTCCGGTAGTTCTGAGTCCTCTTCAGAATCTGAAGAAGATATTACTTTACAAAAGATAAAACCACAAATCCAATCTACTTTCGTGTGTTCTAATACCGTAAATTTAAATAATTATGTCGTTGCTCGGATTTGTGGCAAAAAATCAGAAAAACAATTTATTGGTTTGGTTATCGATAAAACAGAAAATGATCTGCAGTTAAAATTTCTTAGAAAATCCGGGAACAAATTTGTATTTCCTGTAATTGATGATATTGGCTATGTTGATTACTCTGACGTGATGAAAATTCTTTCTGAACCATCTGTAAGCAAGCGTCAACATTATTATTTTAATGACGTCTCCAATATTAAAAATTTATTTTAGTTTGTTTATTTTAAGTGAATTTACCTACGTAACACTGTGTTAACATTATTGTTACCAAATAAATGTTTATTTTCTATGAATTTAGTGTGTATATTGTTATTTCTTTTTCTGATCACTTCTGTGGTCACACATGTCCCTTCCGTGGAACTCTTAATCAAATAATTTCCTCATATTAGATTAAACTAATTGATAAACTATAGTTGTATTAAATCACTAAAAGATCAAGATTAAAATGAAATTTTACATTTTACAAAAATATTAACCTTTTTTAACTATAATTAAAAGAGAAATGTCAGTTCTGTGGTCCCAGTTGTCTTTTCTGTGAACATGACTTTTAAAAATTCTAAGAAAATACTTAAAATTAGTATCTTTGATCTTAATCATGGGAATATTAACAATAAATAAAAAATAACAACTTTTGAATTTAATAAAAAAAAAATGTTAATAATTATTTTTGTACGTTTATTCAATATTCACCCATTTAAGTGTTTTCAGTTATTTGGCATTAAATATATGTTATTTTAGGTTATCAAGAAAATGCTGATTACACTAAATGTGATTCAAATTATAATCCCCTAAAATATGCAAATAATGATGATTTAATAATCCAGAAAATTATTTTATGCGGATTTGCAAATGAATTTTTAAAAACTTTATTTCGAAAAAGGTATTAAAAGAATGAGATCTTTAAGCTTTTGATTTAATAAAAGAACATAAAGAACTGACTGAAAATACAATCGTTTGTTAAAAAGAAAACAATAGCTACAAAAATGCAAGTTGCAATGTTTACATTAATTCTTAGAAGTAATCTTTAACAGAGTGCAATTTAATATGTTTTTATATAATCACACGAAGTCTGGGATCATGTAACTCCTCCGCCGTTAGAGTAGAATTTCGGGATTACCATGGGAATCTCGCAAATTTTCTTCACACAGGGGCGGCCTTTGAAGTTTTTTCTTGTAGATGCAGAAAAGTACTGTTGTGCTTCCGATACCAATGACGATATACAGGATTATAGTCCATATACTAACACTATTAAAATTAACTGGATTTTCAAAAATAGTTTTTATATTTTTCTTTTGAATACTTAAAGATTCTTTTAGAGTTCTGATTTCGTCTAACGGAATATTGTCCAATTTTAACGGTTTTGTTTCAATTATTGAATTTTCTAGAGGCGGTAAAGAAAAGTCTAATTTTGGAAAATCAAAGTTTATAAATTCACTTTTAGCACTTTTAAATGTTTGAATTTTAAAGTTTTTTATTTGCACGTTGCACATATTGTTTAGTTCTAATAATAATGTTCCTTTTAACAAAATGGTATTTTTGGATATACCACAAGATACTACAGCGGTTTGAGGTTTCGGTAAAATGATTATCCACTTGCTGTCTTCAATTTCTTGAAATTTTTCATCATTTATTTCAACAGGGACGGTTTCACACATTGCTAAATTTGACATATATTTAATTATACGGATTTCACAAAGTTCGGTTTCTTGTAGTGGTTTCATCAAAGGTACTTCATGGCAAATGTATTCTTCTGAACTTATTTCTTGGCACTTGGTGTTTGACGTCATATAACTTTGCTCATTTAGGAGTAGGAATTTGGAAAATGGTATAATTACTTTAAAGGAATTTGTTTGGAATGTGGGTAGTGGATATAGATGATAATATTCATAAATTTGGCATTCTACAATGGGGATATCAATAATAAAAATGATTTGGTTACCCTTACTATAACTTTTAATTTGAATTACTCTTTCATAAAGAAGTATATTTTCTATTTTAGGTTCAAAAGCTAATTTATTTTGATTTAAATGTACACTAATTAAGTTTATTTCATTTAATAAATCTATAGGTTCAACAATTGAATTATGAAATAGGTTTATTTTTGAAAATGTTATTGCAATCTCTATTTTTTCTAATAAATCATATATTGCTTGCAATGCTGTAGTGATTTCAGGAATTATGGTTTCTGTGTATATTTCTTCGATGAAATAATTATTCGTTTCTTTTATTGTATCTACTATTTTTTCTAACTTATTTATTTTTGTATCTATTACATTTTGATTTTGTACTATTATGGAAGTGGTTTTATTAAATGTATCTATTGATTTATCTAGAATGGTAATTTGATCATTTATTAGAGTTTTTAAATTATTTTGATTATTTGACAAAGTTTCAATAGCTGCATCATATCTTTTGGCATCTTGTTCATCTAAATTACCGGTTAAACATTTTATTATACTACCAAGAGCATTTATTAATCCTCGTTTTCTTCGGTAAATTTTATGTAAAGGATTTAAACGAGTAATTTGATTATTTGTTTGTTTTTCTAAATTTATTGCTAAATTATAATAATTAGTAAATTCGAATGCAAACATTTTTCCTGGCGTATTATTAGCTAAAATTTGTTCATAAAAGTTTTTTACTTTTTCTAATTGTAAGTGTAACTTATTACTTTCTAAAATTATATTTGTAATATCGAAAATTTGAATAAACGACCAATAACTAATTATATTTTGTGCAGATCCTAATTTTAAGGGAAGTAGTCCTGGATTATCTGTTAGGTTATGGAATTTTGGTTGTTAATTTCCGGATGTGTATTTGTAGGCAAAGCTGAGGAACCTGGAACAATATTAGGTTTTCTCAGTTCTTTTATATGTATTATTTCTTTTTTATTTTTATTATTTGTAATTTCTACTCGGTTTCTATCTAAAAGTTCAGTTATTGTGTATGGACCTAAAATTTTATTTAATTTCTTATTTCTTTCCTGACCAGGGTTTTTCTTAAATACCTTTTGGCCTATACTAAATTCTTGACTTTCGTCACCTTGGTAATTAGTTTTTAAAATTATTTTTTGTTTGTTTATATCTAATTTATTACTAATGTTTTTGTATACATGTTCTAATTTTTGTTTATGATTTTCCGCGTAATCGGAGTAAAAATTTTTCGGAAGGAATATTTCATTAGGATTTCTACTATGAGTATGTCCGAAAGTGAGTTCGAATGGAGTATAATTTGTGGATGAATGAAGTGAACTATTATAACCTATTAAAGCATAGTCCATTATATTACTTTCGTTAGGATAAACTTCTTTTAAAATTCTAAGGTGCTCTATTAAAGTGGAATGAAATCGTTCTACAATTCCATTTGATTCATGATGGCCTGGAGTAGTGAAATGAATTTTAATTTTGTGCAAATTTAATATTTCTTTAACAGTATCGTTTTTAAATTCGGTTCCTTGGTCAATAATTAATTTTTCAGGAATTCCAAAAGCTGAAAAGTATTTTATTAAAGCGTTACTTATATGAATTGCGGTTTTTCCTGCTATTTCGTAAGATTGAGCAAATTTAGTGAATGAGTCTACTAATGTAGGGTAAATTTTATTATCAAAAAAGAATAAGTCTATGTGAACGATTTGAAAAGGTTTAGAAGCTGTTTCTGTTAATAACAAAGGGGAGTATAGTGGTTTCCTACAATATTTAGTGCGTTGACATATATCGCAAGAGTTAATGTAATCTGTAACTGATTTTTTTATATTTATCCAATAATAATTTTTTTTAATTTTTTCCAAAGTTGCCGTTATTCCACGGTGGTTAGTTTTACCTTCGTGAAAATTTCGAACTAGCATAATTTGTTCTTCTTTGTCTATTACTGTATTAACTAATTTTGTACACTTTATAAGTTTAGGACCTTTTTCAGAAAATTGTTTTAAATAAACTTTGTTAAAAGCATTAAAAAGATTATCAGAATAAAATCATATACAATATGTTCTTTTTGTTATAGTGTAATCTCTAAGAAATTCGAAAATTAAACTTTCATTGTTTTGTTCTGGAATATTTACGGTTATAATTTTGTGATTTTCATAAGTATCGTTTTTAATTTTTAAAGTCGGATAGACATGTGGAAATACTAATATTTGATTTACTTTATTGTTAATAATTTCATCTAAAATTTTTATACCATCGTTAGTTGTTTCGGAGGCTGTCGTATGTTGAGTTTGCGAAGTACTTGGATAAACATTTTCTGGAGTAGCACATTTTTCTTGTATTTCGGGAGTTTCTGGATTTTCTTCAAATAAATTTGGATATGGGTTTTCTTGTAAATCTTCGTTATCTGGTCCTCGCATTGATTCGGCAATTCTTCTTAAATAGTCTAAAGATTCCAAATTGATATCACCTGGATTATTAATTAAGGATTCATCTTCTAAGGCATTTATTGAAATTCGAGAAAGAGAGTCAGCTGCTGCATTTAATTTACCTTTTCTATAAACTATAGTGTAGTCAAACTCTTCTAACTTTAGTCTCCATCGTATTAGTTTTGAGTTTGGTTCTTTTAGATTAAAAAGCCATACAAGTGGTCTATGATCAGTGATAATTTTGAATTTTCTTCCAAATAGATACGGTCTAAAATATTTACACCCCCACACTATTGCTAGTAATTCCTTTTCAATTGTACTGTAACGTTGTTCGGATTCATTTAAAGTTCTTGATGCGAATGCGATCGGTTTATCATTTCCTATGCTACCTTGTGACAAAATTGCACCTAATGCTACGTTGGATGCATCGGTTGTTAAAATAAATTCTTTAGAAAAATCGGGATACTGTAAAATTGGCGGGTTAATTAATAATTGTTTACAAGTTTCAAATGAATTAATGAAATTTTCGTCGTGGATGACACTCGCGCCTTTTTTTAAACATTTTGTAAGCGGTTTAGTTACTTTTGCAAAGTCTTTAATAAATTTCCTATAATAACCTACGAGACCTAAAAAACTTTTTATTTCTTTCTGAGTTTTTGGAATTGGAAAAGATTTAACTGCATTTATTTTATCAGGGTTCGGTTTAACTCCTTTTGGTGTAATGACATGTCCAAGATAATTAACCTCTTTTCTAAGAAATTGACATTTATCTAACTGCACTTTAAGATTTGACTGTCTAAGTCGTTCAAAAATTGATTTTAACCTATCTATATGTTCTTGTAAAGATGTACTAAAAATTACTATATCGTCTAAGTAGACAAGACAAGTTTCATTTTGAAGTCCTCTCAATACATTATCCATAACGCGTTGGAAGGTGGATGGAGCATTCTTCATTCCAGAAGCCATACGTTTAAATTCCCAATGACCATTTAATGTTGAGAAAGCTGTTTTAGGGATGTCTTCATGGTTCATTTCAATCTGATGAAAACCGTTGGCTAAGTCTAACGTTGTAAAATATTGGCTTTTACCGAGTTTATCTAATATATCATTAATGTTGGGTAAAGGATATTTATCGTCAATTGTACGTTCATTTAATTTACGATAGTCTATAACTAATCTCCATTTGCGTTTTCCCGTTGAGTCTAATTTTTTTGGTACTATCCAAATTGGACTGGACCATGGTGAATTAGAAGGTTGTATTATGTTTTGATCTAATAATTTTTGAATTTGATTTTTAACTTCAGCTTTATATATTTCTGGGAATCGATAAGACTTAGTATAAATTGGTGAATCGTCTGTTAAGGTACCATTCGGATTGCAACAGCCGCGACCTTGCGGTCGCGACCCGGCGGTCGCGACCCTGGCAGTTCCGCACCGCTTTATAGGGATTTGTATGTAACACATTCCGATGCGCGCGACTCTGCAGCTCGGCCGGAGGGCGTGACCTGCGCACAACCACGGCAGCGCCGCCGAGCCGCTCCGATAGCAGTTCGGTCGTGCCGCTCGTTTATTTACTTTAAAAGAAAATGGCGTTTACTGATGAAAATGACGAATTTTTAATTGAATTAGTAGCTAAAAACCCACCACTTTACGATTGTCGGCTTAAAGTGTATAAAGACAATAATATTCGCGATAATATATGGGAGGATATTGCGAATAAACTTAATAAAACAGGTAAGTGCCTAGTCATATTTTTATTCAAAGTACAAATACCTATAAATAAAATATAATTGAAGCTTGTGGGGTAATTTTCTTCATCGTAGGTTCATACCTACTCTAGTTTGTTCTATTAATCCATTGTTCTTGCCATGAGACTTTTCCGGCTTCTGAAGTAAAGTAATTTTTGATAATATCTCTGATTTGAAATCCATTTACGTTTAGAAACCCGCCCCTACGAGCTAATGGGATCATGTTCTCTGTAGGTATAGGTATTTTTCTGTCATAGCGATAATATGGGATTCCATTGTTTTCTAAATAAGCATCTCGTAGTAAATTATGGAGGCAACATATAGTAATAATCAAATCATCACATATCTCTGGTTTAATTGCTATAGGTGTATATAAAATTCGAAATACTTGACTGAGTAGTCCAAAGGAATTCTCTGTGACTCGTCTTGCACGGCACATGCGGTAGTTAAAAATTGCTTTATCACGATCATTTCTCACATGATTTCTGTAATACGGTTTCATCATATATATATCTAACGCAAAGGCGTCGTCACCAATTAAATAATGTGGGGTTAAGATATCTGTCCCTGGTAAAGGTCCGGGTTGAGGCACATTAAATTGTCCAGAACAAATTGTTTTACCCATAGCTGACTTTTTAAATATACCGCTGTCTCCTTCCTTTTCGTACGAACCCACATCAACAGCAATAAATTTGCAGTTTGCGTCTACAATAGCCAATAATACTGTGGAATAGTAGTCTTTGTAATTAAAGAATATTGATCCACTGTTTTGTGGGGCCTTAATGCGTACATGCTTGCCATCAATAGCTCCAAAACAATTTGGAACATTCCACCTATTCCAAAAATCTCCTGATGTTTGTTTTAACTGGACTTCTGTTGGCATAGGAAGGAAAATTGGTACTAGATTTTTCCGCAAACTTGCAAGAACTTGCTGGACTATTCTGCTTATATAACTAGCAGATATTCTATAATTGAAGTCTAAAGATGCGTATGTTTCACCAGTAGCCAGGAACCTGAAATAAAATATATATCGATGTATATCTTCCTTTTCTGGACGACTGAATTTTTATTAATAACTTAGTTAAAAATGTTCTGATAAGTTACTTTTTATTCATTATTATTAATAAGCTTTTAACCTGTTTTAGGTGATGATTGCAGAAAACGATGGAAATGCATTAGAGATTCTTATCAAAGAATAAAACGCAAAAATAAATTACCAACTGGATCAGCAGCTGGCGGAAAATTAAAAAAATGGCCTTTGCTTGACAGACTTTGTTTTTTGGAAAAAGTCCCTACAGAAAGAAGGACTTTATGTAACATTGAAAATATTGAGACCGCTAATAACACCAATTCTAATGACAGTGAAAATGTATGGAATGATGATGGAGAATATTTTATTAAAGAGAGTATCGTGGAAACAAATAACATAGAAATGAATCACGAAGGATCAAGTGGTACGGTAATGGTTAGTATGCCGACATATGAAACAGATATAACCGATGAGGAACCAAACAAAAAGGAAAATAGATGTATTGGAGGCGTATTTAAAAAAAAGAAGCAAAGTCAAAATATTACAATGCAGGCTGCTTTATTAAATTACTGGAAAGAGAGGGATGCTGAGAGGCGAGCTCAAATTCAGACCCTCACACTTCAGCCAACTGCAGACAAAGAGCAAGAGCCAGATGATGATGGCATCAAATCATTTTGCTCGCACGTGGGAACGATGCTAAAGAAACTTACTCCTGCATTAAGAATAGAAGCTAAAAAGAAAGTTTTTAATCTTTTAGCAGACTATGAATTTATGAGCCTGAACCAAGGTTCCACTAATTCTTCTTCGATTAGTCCCCCGTTTGAAGAAAATTCTCAATTTTCACTGATGGAATCACTAAATTCCATGTCATCACCTACTTCACCTGACGAAGCTACTGATTTAAGCACTTCAAATAATTTAATAAGAGATTTAAATAATAGTTTTATATATTTACCTTAGAGTGAGAAATAATTTTTCTTCGGCAGTAATTGATTTTTTTTTCTTTGGTCGAATATCGTTCTCAATTAAACTAAGTACAAATTTAAATTGTGTTTTATTTAGTCTACAGTAATTTCTGAATTTCAGTTCTTTTGCATTTAAGTGCCCTTTAATTAGGATCTGATAGCTACCTTCTTCAAATCTGGATGTATATAATGAATCTACTGCATTCCTTTTTGATGAAAGTAAAAAGAAAATTATTTCATCATCCTCTTCTTCGTCCTCTATAAGCCGTTTCAGGAGTTCTCGTTTCATTTTATTTAAGTTATCAGACACGCACAACTATTTACACTGACACCTTCTTGACTACTGCACGTGGCAGGCTGCGGCCGCTGGTATCCGAAAGGACGTGGCAGCGCCGCACAGCTGCAGCAGTAGGTCGCGGCAGTCTGTCGCGGCTGTCCGGTCGCGACTGCCTAGATCCGAATGCTACCTTTAGATTTATTTTGTGTTGAATTGTATTAGTAAAAGTTAAAGGTATTTGATCGGAATAAAATATATCTCGATATTCATGACATAGATTTTTTATAAATTGTTTTTCTTCGTTATTACAGTGATCAAGTTGTATATTTTTTAAATTAGATTTTAATATTTTATCAATATGTTCATTTATTTCAGTATCAGTTTCCATTTTTTCAATAAAATTTGTTTCTCCTATATCTATGATTTCTATATCAAAAGGTTTCTGAATGGTAATTTTTATAGGTGTTTCTCGAGAATTAGTAATTGAAGTAAGAGCAAAATGATTTTTAATATTTACTAAGGCACATGGTGCTTCTATTTAATTACCAAAATTTATATAATTTAAATAACCTATTCCATTTTCTGCGGTAACTGGTAATTTAACAATTTGTGAAGTTCTTGCAGGAATGGTAATTACAAAATTAGTTATAAGAAGGTTTCTTTTAAGGACTGATAAATTTTCAGGTTCATAAACAATAGGTATTTTTGCATGCGGTGTAATAATTAATTTTTCCTCTAAATCTAAAGTAGCTTTTAGTTGTTTTAATAAGTCAATTCCTATTAAACCATCATATTTTTTACGAAAATCAAATAAATGAAATTTGTGAAATTCCTTAACTTTAAAATTATCAAAAACTGGTATATTCATAACTTTATTGTGGTAAGAAGTATTGTGAGCCGTTTGGACAATAAAATTTTCATCATATATAAATTGGTTATAGTACTTATAAGCTAAATTGGGGTTCATAAAACTGCGGGAACTACCGGTATCAATCAAAAAGTTTGCATTTATGGAAGGTATAAAAATATAGGGTAAATTAGATTTTAATAAATTTACTTGAATTATGTTGGATTCGGTTGGGATAGAGTTATCTGAAAATTTTCGTTAGTATCTAACATAGTTTCGTTATTACTAAAATTTGTTTTCTGATCCGAATTAAAATTAGGAGGAATTGGATATTGTTCGAATGGATTTTCAAATTCTGTTGTGACTTGATTATGGAGTTCTGTTGAATTAAATCTATTTTGTGAACGAACTGGACTATTAGTGGAAGAAGTATCCATTGGTTCTGGTCTGTATGAACGTCTGGAAATGTTGCTGTTTCTTTGAGCAAATTGGTTTTGAAATTGGTTTTGATTATGTTGAGGATTGTGTTGAATATTTTGAGAGAAATGTGGTCTTGGTTGAAAATTATTTTGAAAATGCGGTCTAAAATTATTTTGGGATACTGGCGAAGAAAATCTATTTTGAAAATTATTGACAGGACGTTGAAATTGAAAATTTCCATTTCTGTAATTTGGATTAAATGATTGATTAGAATAAGATTGTGAACGCATTGAGTTATTTAAGTAATTAGGATTAGATTGTGGACGTACTTGAATATTTCTGGGTTTATTGTTTATGGAAGGAACAACTCTTTGAGAAGGTTTAAAATTATTTTGAAAATTAAGATAATTACTACGGTTTTGACTATATTGGAAGTTTTCTTCCTCTATAACTAGAGACATTGCCTTTTCTAGGCTGTCAGGGTTTCTTAATCTAATATTATTTTGTAAATAACCTGTTAAACCACGTATAAAAGTTTTTAAAGCTAAATCATCGTAACTTTTTAAACGAATAACCTTTTCTTCTGGCGAAAAATTAAGACAATTAACTTTTGATACTATTAAACTACGCGCATCTTGGCATCTCATACCAAAATTGTATGGAGCTTCGTTTTTATACGGACAAAGTGTTATTAAATCTTGAATTAAACAATCTAAATTCCGCTGATCACCAAAGCATAATTGTAAAGATTCTTTTATTGAAGTCCAACTTCTTAATTCAATTCTAGAACCTACAAGTGTTAAAGCCCTACCACTAAGTTTGCCAATTATTGCTCTTAATAAATAACTATTTAATTGAGCGTTATTTCTTTCTTGAAAATTATTAATTAAACTTTCACAACTATCTATAAAAATTCCTAAAGTATGAGGATTTCCATCATACTGAGGTATAGCGTCTACATTTAATTTTAAAAGTTGATATTGAGTTGTCATATTTGTATTTTCTGTATCTTCTATAACTATTTTATCTAAACTATTTATTAAATCTTCGACGTTTGAATCACTCATGTATTTTATATTTTTATATATTATATTATATTTATTTAATTTATCAGTATTTTTTAATATTGTAAGGGTACAGTGAAAAATTCGGTAAAATAAGGAATGATAATAAAAGGATAAGCAAATTAAATGACTTACAGTAATATATTCAATGTTTCTTTCTTCATTCTACTATCTATAGGTTCCAAATAGATTTGGGCAATGTTGATCCCTCTTCCTTGGAGTAGTTTGTCCCGGATCGGACGGTTAGTTGAGAATTCAGCGATGTGGTCTTCCTTCACAACTGGTAACACACTTTTATCGATCAGTTTTTGTTTTAATTCACTTTGCGTGCCCGTAAATGATTAAAATCAACCGGAAAATCACGATTTTTGTTGTTTCCCGTCGGACAATCCTACTGACTGCGCCAATTATTTTATGCGGATTTGCAAATGAATTTTTAAAAACTTTATTTCGAAAAAGGTATTAAAAGAATGAGATCTTTAAGCTTTTGATTTAATAAAAGAACATAAAGAACTGACTGAAAATACAATCGTTTGTTAAAAAGAAAACAATAGCTACAAAAATGCAAGTTGCAATGTTTACATTAATTCTTAGAAGTAATCTTTAACAGAGTGCAATTTAATATGTTTTTATATAATCACACGAAGTCTGGGATCATGTAACTAGAATGACATACATGTAACTGCTACTTCTTCTAATAGTGGTAAAATATTAAAGAAGATGGGTGATTTATCTACGCCAAATACATCAGGTAGGTAGAGATTTTTTTTATTTCTGGTCTGTATTATATGTATGGTTCTTTCTTTATTGTTATTGTAATATTATTTGTGCGTTGGGAGACAATTTGTAATATGAGTTACCTGTTGATAGTGAATTTATAAAAATATTTAGTTAACTTTTTTGAAAAAATAACAATATACCAAAAGAAAAAATGTAATTTACAATAAAACAAACATTAAGCTTAATTTCGTCTTTAATTAGTTGTAAAAGATACTTCAATAATTAACAGAATTTATAAATGTTTATCACACAAAAATTATGATAGTTAAATACCTCGGCTAGGGGTGAGTAAGTTCATTAGCTCTGACTATTGTACAATATTTGTTTCTTTAAGAAATTACTGAAGAAAGTTGTTTTAAGCTGAATTATTTAAATAAGTATCATAAGATGACAGAAAGATGTCAGAAAAAACTGTCTATGAAGATAAAAAAATGATTTGAAAATGTACAAACATATAAAAGATAATAAGATTTCCTTGGTGCTGAAATTAATGAGGTAGAGAATACGTTACAACAAAATAATCCGCAAACAGTTCTTTAAAAATACTTATTCTAATACAGTTGACGATATAGATAGATATACACGGAAATAAAAGATAAAAAAAATATGGGAACAGTAAACTTGATAGATCACAATAAACTTATCTGTTACAATAGTGGACGATCCTTCGCCGCACCTTGGGGTCGCTACGGCACTGTCTAGGTGGTCCAAATGATTATGGAAGATCACTAGTGGAGGGATGATCTGCCCCAGTTGTAGAGATAATCCAGTTAAGAAGGTGCATACGAGAGCTTACAGTTTACAAGTTATTCAAGTTTATGGAATCTCCAAATTCAAGAGATGCTTCTGGTTTACAGAATCTTCAATTATAGAGTTGCCTCTAGTTTACAGAATCTTCAATTAAAGAGTTGCCTCTAGTTTACTGTATTATATTCCAACTTTCTGAAAATTACCAGTGTCAAACACGTGTTACATTTACTTTTCTGGCACAAAAAGTACAAATCAGCATAGTCCGAAATCTACAGTTAGATGCTAACGTATTTTAATAGATTACAAAAGATACATTTTTACATTAAATTTACTTTTTAATAATCTTACACACTAATCAAAATTCCAGAAATGTACTTTTACCGCCTTTTATAAATATCATTAATACTTTTAATTACCATAAAAAGATTCTTTGAATAATAATGAAATATGTTGAAATTCTCATCTGATATAATAAAATATAATATAACTTTCGATATTTTATAAATATCTTAACAAAAAGGAATTATAAAATTGGAAAAAAACATACCTGTATATGACAGTAAATCAATAGAAGAAATGAGACTGGAAATAATTATTAAAACCTATTGAACTCGATAATGCCAACTCATTAGTACACCTCGTAGTGTAGCTACTTTGAACTTCCAATTATAATTATAGAGACCGTATTCATTATTTTATTATTAAAAATGTTTTATGATAGATGGAGCTAGCGGTACTAATTGAATTTAATATTTAGGATACCAGGTGCTTAAAATGTTAACAGGTACTGTTACATTATTTAACCAATTATATACTAATTTGGAGAGTGAAAAATATGTTAAGATTTTAATAATATATCTATGATTTTTGTATTTAAATGTTTTTAGTCATTTGTCTTTAACTATGTGTTATTTCAGGTTCTCAAGAAAATGATTACAGTGATTGTGATCCAGATTTTAACCCCTCAGAATATTCTGATAATGATGATGTAATAATTCAGAATGACATACCTGTAACTGTTACTGCATAAACAATTGAAAGTGATTGGTAATATATCTGAGCCAAATACATCTAATAATACATCAGGTAGAATTTTTTTTTCTTGTGTGAATTATATTTAACTAGTGAAATACATTTCTTATTTAAATAATATTAAACATTTTATTGTAGCTATTTTTTTACTTCAGTCAATTTTTTGTTTGTATAAATTTTATTTTACACATGCCCAGAGTATAACCAGAGATATTATTAGAAAACTAAGATTTAAATTTTATAATGAAATAAATTATTTCAGTTTAACAATGTAGCATTTTCAAGTTGCTAATTTCTTTTGACAATGTTTAATGTTTTCTTTTAAGAATACTAGTACAGTCCAATGAAATATATTAATATCTATATTTCAATCTGAATTTAATTATTTACTTACTTTAATTACTTAGTATTAGTTTAGTCCCATAACTTAGATAATTAAGTTTTCCAATGACACATTATTATCCATTCTTTGCTAAGTTCATGCAAGCATGGTGGATGTTATTTTTTCTTGTATCACTTTGTAAGTTTTTTAAGGTATGTATCACTAATGTAAATCTGTATTTCTTCTTATTCTGTATTTATTTTTAGCCTGATGATGGCCTATAAATAGGCCGAAACTAGTAGTTGTCAATAATTCAAATAAAAAATTTTGTGACATTGACTTTGACTTTTCTTTGTCTAATGATCAGTCACATTTGTGATATGGATGATTTACTTCTTTGATGTAATAGTTATTGTATAATGTAATATTGCCCCAGTCAAGATTTGTCATTACAGATTAGATGCAATAGTGGACCAGTTCTCAAAAGTTTTGTAACACTATAATTTAATACACTTACCAAACAGATCACCTGAATTTTTTGGTTGTGTTTCATTACGTGTAGAGCCTAAAAACAATATGCATTTTATTATCAAAAACATAAAACTGTTTTCTATAAACTTACTCTTTCTTTGTTCAACACCAATTTCCAAAAGTTGGGATATTCGCCCTATTTCTCTAGCTGCTACCGGTAATCGATAATAATCTCGGTGAACCTTTTCTGCATGATCCATGAAATAAGCAAGATCACCAATTTCATTATCATTCAAAGCAAGAAAAACAGATTGTGTAGCTAGATGTTTGCGAAGTTGAGTTCTTCTTAATACGAAAGGATTTGTTGCTAAACATTTTTCTTAAAATTCCCTCATGATTTTTCAGGCATTCAAATGAGAATTTCTAAAAGAATTTTCATTGATACCAAAAATATATGGGTTACTGTCAAGGACACCAGCATCATTTCTGTATTGCAATATTAATAATATAGATTCCAGCATCTTATTTGATAATAACACTGGAACTGCCCTGGCCTTTTTTCCACGAATTACAAACCTCACATACTTCTGGGAATTTCCACTGAATTGCTTAGCTGTGAAGTTAAATAATACAGAATCTTTATTGATGTCAAATTTCTGATATGCTTTAAAATCTTCTATGAGTATTCTTTCAACCTCCCCAGATCTTTTCCTGTTAAAAATTTGGATTAATATCAATGTTGCTGATGCCAGCATTTTCCATACTAATACAGAAATTTTTTTTCAGTGCTGCTAAGTTTTTTTCATGCTTTTTTCCACATGTATAATAAATTGATTTCCTCAGTTGAAGGCACCTCCACTACTTTTCTCCTTCTCTTCTGTTCCTGGTATTCACTTACTGTTTTATTCACGGCAGTTGGAAGCTCCTGCTCCAACACTTTTAAAAAATCCTCTAATTGCTGTTTATTAGTCATATTTTGAGTTTTGATGCAAATTGTTATTAGCACACTTCTTTAGTGTAGTACCTAAACCAGTAGCTGTGGCTGCAGAATCATATTGCTGTCATTTAGTGAGGCAACTTTATTGATAGCTAAAATTGTAAGGTCAGTTTTCTCTGCGCTAAAAACTGAGGTAAAATTATCTATGGTCCTGTCTATTTCCTTAATTGCCAAGAGAAATCTGCCAATAAGACGCAATTTAGAACGTATCATTTTATATAGATGTTCCAATATGTACTTTAAACATAACATATTTCCAAAGGCAACAACTAATTCATCATATCGAATAATATTTGATAGACCACTGCTTCCTGAGGGCAAAGAAAATTAATAATTTCATTAATTTGATAATTTTATCGTATGGTAAACCCAGCAGCTTCCACTTCCCCATTTTGCATAGAGAACATGGCTCAACAAATAATTAAATACCCTCCTCTCAGAAAAATACTTAGTTTGCTGGAATCAGGACAAAGCTTCTCTTGTTTTGGAAACAAAGATTCTGAGTTAAAATAAAATTCTGTGAATTGCTTGTCTTTTGAGCATATGGTTTTCGTTCCACCAAAATTTCGTCAACCAGTTTTTAATGATCTGCATGTAGCATATTTAGTAATCGTGAAAATAAAAGGCATGACGCGGTTATAGAAAGCATCACTAAATCGTGATACGACTGTACGAAATGCACACCCACCACCGAAATTTCGTCATCACCATTGGGAGTACCAGGACCGACCATGGGAGCGCATCCATATTGATTACGCTGGAAAAATGCTGCTAATTATTTCTGATGTATATAAGGGTAGTCACGGCTGACTAGTTGGAAAACAAAATTTGAAAATAGTCACGGGGAAACAGCCTGTAGTGGGTTTATATGAAAGAGAAACTCTTTCATTGCACGAGAAAAACAATATTTTACTAATAAAAAAAGGGGCGTGTTAGTATTTAAAATTTTTAAAATATATTTAAAACATTATAAGTAAATGGAACGTTAAAATCAAAACTAGTTTTTTTAAAAAAATCCAGTTCCACTCCTCGTAAAGAGTTGGTCTTTTATTCGAGAAATATTTAGCTACTGTATAACAATATTAATTACCTGAAAAGTATGCAACCAAACTTTCCGAAATCTAAAAGAAAATTATAAATGTAAAAAAGCCACTGTACTACACGATTAAGGTCTCAACGCAGATGCACTAGGTTAATACTCTCACTATTAATTGCTGTAACTCATTGATAAGGTAATCATACAATACAGAACCCTAAACTCCAGGAGGTTTCAGGTCAAACTTCCCTCCAAACCTATGAAATTCTGCCACCATTCCACAGGGCAAGAGGAAAATTATGCTTCCTACAGTTATATGAGAAATGGTGTTAATCACAACATACAGTTTGCGAGTAACTTCACCCAGGGTGGTACTAGGTTAACCCTCTCACTGTCAATTGCTACAACCCTCTGTGAAGTAACCACAACCTGCAGTACCTCTAAAATTTATAAAAATAAAAGGTCAGTTTCTCAAATTGTCCAAGTAGATTCTGTCACAATTACTTGGACAAATCGAAAAGCTGTGTTCTATATGGTGTCTGCTAAATTAGGTGATGAAATTTTTTGTTGAAATCAAAATTAAGAATATTGCAATAAATGATGCTTAAATTATTTATGTCTAAACGTTTATTAATTGATAGTGGTTCGTTATTGATAAAGACCATCTCTAAAAAGTTTCTTTTGAAGTGGTTATTTTCACATGCTAGTATTTTAGGATCATCAAAATTAAAACTATGACCTGTGTCCAGGTGGTGAGTAGTTAAAGCACAAGACTCCTTTTTTAATTTCATATCACTTTTATGAGAGTATATTCTATTTTTAAGTGGTCTTGAAGTTTGACCAAATTAGACTTGTTCGCAACCCTCACAATTTATTTGATAAACCGTATTGGATTTCCAGTCCTTGGGTACTTTGTCTTTGGGTTTTGAAAAAATGTTATTAACAGTTTTAATGGTTTTATTAGCTATTACTAAAATTTTTTCTTTATTTAAAATCTTGGTTATTTTACGGGTTATATCTTTAATATATGGTATCCCAAAATATCTAATTGGTTGTATTTGTTGTTGGTTATTGTCTGTGATGGGAACCATATCATTTCTTCTTTGGTTGTTTTGTGTAGAAAATAATAATTTTCTTAACAGTTGAGGAGGATAAGAGTTATCAATTAGTAAACGGTAAAAGTCTACCCAAACTGTCATCTTTTAAGGAGGGATGACAAATATTAGTAATTTTATGTTTAAGGGCCTGTATGAGGTTTATTTTCATTTTATGAGGATGGTAGGAATGGAAATTCATGTATCTACCTGAGCTAGAAGGTTTTGTGTACCAATCTAATGTTATTAGGTTGTTATTTCTAATAACTTTTGTGTCAAGAAAGGGTACGCTTTTATTAATATCTTCTTCTATTGTGAAGTTTAAGTATTGGTTATACGAGTTAAAAACCCTCAAGAGCTCATCATCAGTATTGTTTGGTGTGATAAAGATAATATCATCTACATATTTTTTAATGAAGGGGATGTTAAATTAAAAATGGAACTCTAATAACATATTTTTTGATACATTAGTTTGTCAGGTGAACAAGCTCCCGGACTATAGAAAATTCAAAAGTACCGCCGTTATATTTCTTGACAGTTGAACGTGTCATTAGAAGGCGCAAACCTTCGTTGTTTTCAAATGTTTTTTGCTATTTCTAAAAAAACTAATTTTATCACGTTGCTTCGAAATTGCGATCGATTTAAACAATTTTAATAATATTATAATGTAGTAATTTTAATAATCCTTTTAAAATAATTTTATCCAGTGTACGTTTCCATGTAGGAAGAAAATAAAAATTTTTGTTTGTTCTTCGATGTTTTTCTATAATTGTATAACTACTCAATTTGCAAGTAAGTCTTTAAATAATTTTGATGTAATACATAACTTAACACATTGTTTTTGTATTTTGTAGCCTTGATAAAGATAATAAACATTATCGAAAGCTCGGTTTGAAAAAAGAGTATTCTTTTACGAACCCACAAACCTGGCTGTATACTCAAGTTAAATTTCCGCTTGTTTTTCAACTAGTCAGCCAAGACTACCAGATTTGTTCTATATATATATATATTGTGATGATTATTCCCATCTATTAAATTTAATTTATAAAAATTACCTTTTAATTTTAAACTTTTTTTCTAAATTTGTAAGAAATGGGATAAGTTTTTGATTTAAAATTTTGAATGCCTTTTACCTCAATTTTGTGTACATACCTATCAGCTATTCGATTTTTATATTTGTTCAATAAATCTACCATTTCTTTTTCTTTATTTTCACCACATACTATATCTATTTTAAAGTCTTTCATCACTTAAACCTGCTTGTTGTATTTGATTTGTTGATTTGTTCAATATTTTTTTTAAATTTAATTATCTCTTCCCCAATTTGTATTTGCCCATGCTCATAATCAATGACAAACCCATGTCTGTTTAATTCATCTGTCCCTATTATTGCATCATGCAATAAGTTTTCTATCAATAAAAATTGTAATATATACTCTCTTTTATTAAATATGATTTTTTCACTTATTCTCTTGTTTACTTCATATAACTTTTTGTTATTGGCACCTACCAAAATTGTTTTCGGTACACTGTAACATATATTCTAAATTTGGTTCCTTTATAATTTTGGAATTTAATAAGGATATTTCAAAACCAGTATCTGTTAAAAATTCTAAATTTTTCTCTTGAAATTTTCCTAATATCTTTATTAAACCTTTTGATCTCATTTCGAGAATTATCCCTTGGTTCTGTCTGGTCTAATTGAAAATGGTTAATTTGTTGAACGTTCCTATCATCTATACTCATTTTCCTTCTGTTTCTATTATCATTTTCCCTATCATTACTTCTATTATTATCATGTCTGTCATAATATCTCTCTGCACTCCTAGTTTCATATCTATTTTGATAGTTATAATTACTGTTTCTATTATTGTTTAAATTTTGATTTCCTTGATGGTATCGTCTATTTCTTAAATTTCCATAATTGTAATCTTGGCATTGAGTGTTATAATTGTTGTTATTTTGATATCTGCTGTTTTGTGGATTTTTAGAAATATTGTTTCCTGTTGGATAATTATTTGAATTATTATTTTACGTGTAATTGCCACCACTGTTATTAAATCTGTTTCTAACATTATCGTTCGTCCTTCTTCTTTCTTGCATAATGAGAAATTGGCATAAACTATCCATATCCTTGTAATTATAAAGCATCATTACCTCTTCCAAATTATTATCGAAGTGTTGTATAATTAACCTTACTATATCCTCCTCAGTAAACATACAATCCAAATATTTTGATGTACTATAAATCTGCATGGCATATTTATGGTATTTTATTAGGATTGTATTTTCCTCCTAACAGCTCATCTTTTACCAATTATTGTTAAGGTGGTCCCCAAAAATATGCTAAAAATTTTTGAGAAAATTCTTTAAGATTATTTAATTCATTTTCCTTATTGTTGAACCTCTTCTTTTCTCTTCTATTCTTCCTAACACCTTCTATGCCAAATTTCCTTGTACCTCTCAATCATTGGACCTCTAGTTGTTTTTATCTATTAATTTTAGCTTCTTTCTCCTCACTGCACTCCACTCGGATAATTAATAAGACTGACTGATTTTAATTCTTCTTTTATGTTATTTATTTTTTTTATATCTTTAAATAATTTCTTCTACATTACCAAATAAAGTACAATTTTTCTTGTCGCTTTTTATAATAATTTTATAATAAAAATTCTTCTTTAATTCTCTCTGATTTTTTAAATCATTACCAACTGTTACTGCTTTTCTATTTTAATAGCTTTTTATCACTGCTTATTTTCTTTACCATTAATATAAACTTTTTCTATTCGACATTAACTTCCTTTTAAATTATACTTTTTTTATTCTATATCACTTCTTTTAAAAAATTAATTTCTGCTCTACTTGACTTTTTAGTTCTCTTCTACTAACTGTCAAACTTTCTTTTTACTTCTTCAACACTATAACCTACACTTCTTATCTATACTTAAAACTAATACAATATTTGTTTACATTATAGAATTTTTTTTTATTTTATTCTACCTAATAATTTAAATTTGACGTAAACTTCAAATTTTGACATATCTCCGAAAATAATAATTAAACTAAAATAAATTTTGATTTCACCCTGAAACATACCTTAAATTACTCATAAAAAACCATATTCGGTACTACTAATGAACAACCGCTTTCCAATGGTGTACAGTGCTACAGTTGCCTTTCGCGCCCTTTCTTTTATGTTATCTCTCCATAACAGCTTTTGATCAAGGATAAGTCCTAAATATCTAGCTCGTTCTGAAAGTTTTATTTCTTGCCTCCTTATATTGTGAATACAAGAAAAGAAAAATCGAAGTATGCTGGTTGTTCTTCTGTTATTTTCGTATGCATGCTTTCTGGTTTTAGCAAATTAAGGCGAGTACGCTAGGAACGTCCGAGTAATGCTGAAGATTATCCCGTGGTTAAGTGTGGAGCTTTATAGTCCTGTAGCAGAAATTCATTCAAGTCCCTGCAGAGCGACATTGTCTTAATATGATCTCATACAGTGCGCTTCTTTCTGCTTGGCCCTTTGGTCAATGGATGATAGGGAGCCGTGAATTTGTCGTGCTTGCCTCCGGCGCGCGGCGTGCTATAGCGATTTCCTGATTTCCACAGAAGAAAACTGTAGACCTTGATCTGAGACAATAATCATTGGCACTGCATGAGCTGTAAATAAATGATCATGGATTGCAAACGTATCGACTGCTGTTGTAGTATGTGTGATTTTGACTTTACGCTATTTGCATTAAACATCAGAAATAATTAGAAGCATTTTTCCAGCGTAATCAATATGGATGCGCTCCCATGGTCCGTCCTGGTACTCCCAATGGTGATGACGAAATTTCGGTGGTGGGTGTGCATTTCGGACAGTTGTATCACGATTTAGTGATGCTTTCTATAACCGTGTCATGCCTTTTATTTTCACGATTAATAAATATGCTACATGCAGATCATTAAAAACTGGTTGGCGAAATTTTAGTGGAACGAAAACCATATGCTCAAAAGCCAAGCAATTCACAGAATTGTATTTTAACTCAGAAGTTTTGTTTCCAAAACAAGAGAAGCTTTGTCCTGATTCCAGCAAACTAAGTATTTTTCTGAGAGGAGGGTATTTAATTATTTGTTGAGCCATGTTCTCTATGCAAAATGGGGAAGTGGAAGCTGCTGGGTTTACCATACGATAAAATGATCAAATTCATGAAATTCTTAATTTTCTTTGCCCTCATGTATAATTTGAAATCTTGAGCTGTTGATTGCAGCAGGTAATGATACACGAGAACAGTAGTCAGCATTGGCGCTAAGTTTTGTCGGTTTGTATGACATCGTAATTGAAATGCACAAGATAACCAGCATTTGTAGTTTCCCATTCGACTAATACAGAGCACGGGTAGAAATTTTTCAGGAAGCAGTGGTCAGTAGTATAAACAAAGTATGTTCTGGACCACTACTTCAAGTTTATACCGCTAGATGGCGCGCCGTGATGGCGCTACGGATGGTGCTAAGGGGATGGCATAATGGCGCTAATTTAAAAGGGGATTAAAAATGGCGCCTGCAAAAATGTGTAAATTGAAAGGGCGGTAAACGATGGCGCCACCTTAAAGATAAATAAAACATGGTACCTACTTAAAAGTGGCTGGTACCTACTTAAAAGTGGCTAGAAAATGATGCCTGAGTTGCCAACTTAAAAGGGAGATGGCGTTGTTAGGCGTGATTTAAAGATATAAATAATAATATTTTTTAACAATGTGGTGAGTTTCCTAATGGATCCGTTAAAGGATAGGTGTCAGTTAAATGGAAAAATTTTATTGGTTAATGACAACTTTGATAAAGGATTTAAAAATATTGGTATTTGGAATAAAGTATTTAAAAGTCGACAGCTACCACAAGCACAGTATCCATTGCGAAGAATTCAACCTTTTACAATCAAAACATGAACGCAAGTAACTCCTCTAACACCGAAAACGATGCGACGAATGAAATTGTTTGAATATTAGCATTTGTTATAATATTCAAAGTTATAATTAAAGTTGTTATGCAAAAAATTTATTTGAAATATATCATTTAACGAATAAAAATGTAGTTTTCATTTCCAAGTAAAAATATAAGAAGTGGTTTCAATTATGATAAAAATAATTTATACATCTATCAATAATCAACAACCAATTTATTTTGTTTTTAAAAATATTTTTCCTGATTTGTGGTATGGGAACGATAGTTTGTTGTTAAAAATATTTTTCCCGATTTGTGGGTGGGTCCGATAGGTGTTAACCACTAAAATTTAATAATATTGTGTTTACTAAGAAAGTGGTAAAAGTTTTGATATCAATATCGATAACCATAGAATAAATTTGGCAAAATATTTTCCAATATATAGATATAAATATAAGGTGAAACCTCAGTTGTAATCAGACAATCGTTACCTACAGTTAGTGACAACAACATTTAAAGGTAAGTACATATTATATTTACTTTCAAAACCATAATCATTATCATAAAGAATTTAATAATTTTAGATGGATTTTTTAAAGGATATAAATAGCACATGCAGTGAGCTTGTTGAAAATAAGCCGAAAATAAAAGTCTACAAATTGAAGAAAAATGTACCCTACAAAATTTTAAAAGGGAGAATTGTAAAACATAAAAAATTTAGTGATTCAGTGTTTCTGGAATTGGAGGACTACGTGACATTTTTACCGAAAAGGGTAACTGATACCTTCCATCCTCACATAAAGAAATTCAATTCAGGTAAATTCCAGCTAAAGTTCACTGGAATACAAAAATTGTCGGACCTCCCTCAACCAAGGACATTATTTTTAATTACTAAGTTGAAGGTTAGTATATTTCATCAAACAAGTTTTGAATATTATTAATATTATTTGAAATTATTATTTTAGAAGGAAGAACGAAAAGACATAAATAGCGCAAGTCAAGGGTGGGTGTGCATTTCGTACAGTCGTATCACGATTTAGTGATGCTTTCTATAACCGCGTCATGCTCAAAAGCCAAGCAATTCACAGAATTGTATTTTAACTCAGAAGCTTTGTTTCCAAAACAAGAGAAGCTTTGTCCTGATTCCAGCAAACTAAGTATTTTTCTGAAAGGAAGGAATTTAATTATTGGTTGAGCCATGTTCTCTATGCAAAATGGGGAAATGGAAGCTGCTGGGTTTACCATACGATAAAATGATCAAATTGTATAATTTGAAATCTTGAGCTGTTGATTGCAGCAAGTAATGATACACGAGAACAGTAGTCAGCATTGGCGCTGAGTTTTGTCGGTTTGTATGACATCGTAATTGAAATGCACAAGATAACCAGCATTTGTAGTTCCCCATTCGACTAATACAGAGCACGGGTAGAAATTTTTCAGGAAGCAGTGGTCTATCAAATATTATTCGATATGATGAATTAGTTGTTGCCTTTGGAAATATGTTATGTTTAAAGTACAGATTGGAACATCTATATAAAATGATACGTTCTAAATTGCGTCTTATTGGCAGATTTCTCTTGGCAATTAAGGAAATAGATAGGACCATAGATAATTTTACCTCAGATATGTCAGATATGTCAGATTGACATATTGACGATGCTATTTCGATAGCGAAACGGCTGTCATTACATTTAAAGTATTTAAAGAATAAATAGTGAAAGTTAATTCAACCTTTTATTTAGTTATTGTGTTTATATGGCACGAAAACTTTGTTTGTGAGGTTACTTAGTTGTGTTTTGTTGCAGTAGAAGTGCATTTACATTATCATTTTATATAATAATCAAAAATCAAAAGAGTCATCCAACAATTAATAAGTTTTAAATACAGTTTAATAATAAATAATTTCTTCAGACAATGAGTGGGTTACGTGGAAAAAAAATTGGTTAACTTAGCTCAAACAAATTCCATTCTTATATTTTCGGATGATAACGTTCAGTTAGGCACAATTTCCACTCTAACAGACCATCATGACAGAAACATAAAAAATGTTGTGATAGTGGGCAGTTTGAAAAAATTTCAGAAAGTTGTGTTGTTGACAATAATAATGTGCTCCATGATATACATTTTTCTAATGTTTTAAATGGTAAGATTTAAATTAAAGAGTATTTAATTTATCTACTTAAAAGGATTATTTTTTTATAGACACAAACATAGTAGAACATCAACCGGAAACAACAATTCTAAGAATGTATAGCGTTGAGGTAGAGGAGACAGAAAATGATCATCAATTTGTGGGCACTGATGAATCTCATCTCAAATATTTTGTCGCAAGAGATCACTAATTATTATATTACTGCAGGTAAAAAAAATTGTATTGTTCTTTTTCAAATATTTATTAATATTTAATTTATTTATTAATATTTATTATTTGTCAGATGATACAAATGCAGTGGTGGTTGAAATGAAACCTGAAACATCCATATTAAGTTTAAATAGTGTTGAAGTACCGGAAATAGACCAACAACTCATATACAATGATGTTGGATTTACATTAGACCACGAAATAACAGAGGATGACGCCACAGGTAAAAATAAATTTACATTGTCCTTTTGGAAATGTTAATTAAAATAGATTGTATCTTAGATGCATTTCAGATTATAAGAGAATATGACTCATGTTCCACTTCACACATCGCACCCCGGCGAGAATAACGTCACAACTAAAAAGTCAACAAATTTAGGTTAGTCACTTTTCAAAACAACAAATTTTTGTCTCTACAAGTCTGGAATAGTGACACTTCTGAAGTTTTAAAACTGAACACAGGTGGCGAAAGTGTTATTCTGGTAGGCAGTCATTTCGGTTAGCAACAACCAAGAACAGTGTCACATTAGACTTGGTGTAGTGAGGTGGTGTTTAAAGTTGCTGAAATAAGGCAGAAATACTGACACTTTTTGAGTTGTGACGTTCTTTATGATTCAAGGTAAGGAACTTATACATTTCTGCTTGTCTCTTTTAGGGTTATGACATTCTTGTTTTTAATGCATGATAATTTGTGTATTTTCGCGTTTTATTTTGAGTTGTGTCACTATTGATCTGATTACTCACAATCAAATTTTGGATTTTTCATTTATTAATAAAAGATGTAACCTCCCAACTCGTGCCCACTAATCCCTTAAAAGGGACAAGAGTAAAGGTCTCAATAATCTGTATACCTAACTCGTGCCCGATTGAAAAATTTACCTGTTCAGATTACCATTCCATCTTGTCTAAACTCTATTACTGTTACTGATTTTCTAAAAAAGGCTATAGATAATTTTAAAAATAAAAAGATATCAACATTTACTTTCGTTAAAACAGTATCTTGGTATAATATTATTAATAATATGTAGGTAGTTCTAAGTTTTTTATGTGCAATATATTTAATTAATACATTTTATTTCAAATAAATGACAACTGTAGATGTAGGTCTTGAATATTTAATTATAATAAATAAGAATTAAAAACCGCAGTTCCGATGCACCCGGACACGAGTTGGTGTATTAATTTTTTACCTGGTTTTTGAACGGGCACGAGTTGGTAAAAGTCCAGCCTTGACACTTTTTCTATACTAATTAATTGTTTTGTTTTTAGGTCCATTATGGCATTGTTGAGAGGTAAGAAAATGTTGCTGTTAGCTGCACAGCAAAACGGTAACATGGAAAAACTAGAAAATGAAAATACAGACTTAGACGATGTTTGTGATAAAACTAAAAACTTTAAAGATGAAGATGCTGCATCTGCAGGATGTTCAAAGTGGGTAACTGTTCCCAAATCTAAAACTAGTAGTGATATAAAAGTACGGTTATGTAGGGTCAATAAAAACCAATCAAGGCGAACCACTTCTTTAAATGAGGACTCAAGCTATGAAAATGTTGACGACTCAGACAGGGATCCTAACTTTACGTATTCTTCAACTGATTCTTCAGACGTTGAAAACAGAAGTAATAAAGAGTTAGATGAAGAGATAGATGCATTAGAACTACGCAACGCAGAGATGAAAGATGAAAATACTATAAAAGAAGGTAAAAAGAAACGTGCAAAGCCTCAACTTTGGCAGAAAAATAACAAAAAACTTTGCAGAAACACAGGAAAACAACATACTTCTAATTCTAAGAATCCTCAGCCAATCAGAGAACGAAATCTGCAACAGCCTTGTTCAAATATTTGTAAACTTAAATGCTATGAAAAAATTAATCATCAATCAACAATATTTAAAAATTATTGAGAACTTGGTAGTTTGCAATTACAGCGCGAATTTATTTCGAAGCTTATTACAGAAGTGAAACCGAAATATCGGTACGAGAGAATAGGCAGTACACGTAGTTTCAATCATGCTTTTCATTTTATAGTAAATGGCATCAATGTACGTGTAAGTAAAAAATTTTTCAAAGCAACGTTGGATATTAACGACAGACCTATCAGGACAGTATTAAGTAAAAGTAATGATGGGTTCATAGAAGCTGATAAACGAGGGAAACAGGGTAACCACAAAGTTGTTGATCCTACAATCAAACAAGGTATACATGACTTTATAAACAGTATACCCAGGATTGAAAGTCATTATTTGAGAGAACAAACTACACGCGAGAATATTGTTGGTGGAAAATCAATTGCAGGCATGCACCGCGATTATGTTGAAGAAAGTAAAAGTAAGAATAAAAAATATGGCAATTTGACTTTATTTTCAAGAATCTTTAATGAACAATTTAACATCTCATTTTTTGTCCCAAAAAAGGACCAATGTGAGCTATGTACCGCTTAAAACAATGTAGCTGATGATGAGAAGCAAAAACTAAAAGATCAGTATGACAACCATTTGAAAGAGAAAAAATTGTCTAGACAGGAAAAGAAAAAGGATAAACTACGTGCAGAGAACAATGACAAACTCGTGGTTGCAGTTTATGATCTGCAAGCGGTTTTGCCAGCTCCCAAAGGGGACGTGTCGGTTTTCTTTTACAAATCAAAAATTAATAGTTACAACTTGACCGTAAGTGACCTGAAGCTAGATGATATGCAATGCTATTTTTGGCATAAAGCTGAAGGAAACAGAGGTTCCATTGAAATAGGTACTTGTGTTTATAAATATTTGGAGTAGATTTCACAACTGAAAAATGACCAGGACCTAGAAATAGTTCTGTACCCCGACAATTGCTGTGGGCAGCAAAAAAAAATCATTCATATTTGGTATGTATCTTTTTGCTGTTCAAAAACTTAATATCAAATCAATAACACATAAGTTTTTGATCAAGGGTCATACCCAAAATGAGGGAGATAACAGCCACCCAGTCATTGAAAAGGCTGTCAAAAAAGACCAGAAATCAGGCCCCATCTATACCCCACCCGAATACGTCAGAATAATACGACCTGCCAAGAAAACAGGAAACACAACGACTGGGATCCAATTTTAATAAAGTTGTCCAAAAAGAGGATGAATCAGTCCCAAACAAGGTCCAAAATGAAAATGTAACCGAAGTTGAACAAAATAGCACACAAAAAAACGAAAGTATTGACACTGAAGAAAAAGACATAGAAAGAACAAAGCCAAACGAGTCAATGAAAATAAAAAAAAGAATGGTTAATATTAAAATTGGCGATATAAAAATTTTGAAGTTTGGAAGTTAAATAGAATAAAATAAGAAATATGCATTTGGTGAAAGAGGGCTGTCAAAATTGTAAATTTAAATGCACACAGTTTATTTCAGAAGAAGAGAGACAAAAAATTAATAAAGAATTCTGGTCTTTATCCTGGAAGGAAAAAATAGCATATGTATTGTAACATGTCTATCGTCATGTCACCGTGCACTATTATCGACCGTAAACGATACCGCTATTATTACCATTAAAACCGACCCTATTTACTGTTAATGCTACTGTACTCGAGACACCCCTTATAGACGCTAACTATTTATCCGTTTGAACGAGGCCAAATAAAGAACGCTTTCCTTCTGACAACTGACATAAAACACAAATTCCGTCTTGAGCTAGTCTATTTAATGAATCGCTAAGCAATTCTATTCCCTTTTCAACTGATACTGTCGTCCGAAGAGTTTGAACAAACCCCCAAGCACTCATCTTGTGAAATTGGTTGTCGGTATGTAGATTTTTTTTTTTTTCTTTTCATTGTTAGTTATTTAATTATGCTTCAATTATAATAAAAAAAACATTTTCTACACAATTACACACACAATTTCTACACATATTTGAAAATTAATAAAATGCATCAGAAGCGTGCTTTCGAACACGTGGCTTCAATAACCGTTCAAGGTAAGCTATTAAGTTCATAAAAATCTTAGAGCGTAGTCCTCAACTACGCTATTAAAACTTGCTGTAGAGTCAAACCAATAGTAGTTATTAAACAAAAACCACTTCACTATAATATTTTTAATGTTTTAAAAAATCAATTTTTCACAAATATGCATTTCGTACAAATATATGATTATTTCAAGGTTTTATTAGAACTAATTAAATACATACCTTTTTTTATTCAATCATTAGTCTATTGATAATTTTTTTGCATTATAAAGAAGAGGACCGGTTTCACCGTCCTGTACATTAATAATTTTCAATATTGCTTATTTGTTTATTAAATTTATGGACGCTGTGTTGGAAGACTTAAAGATAAGAGAATTTATTTGTTGAAATTTAGTAATTTGCTGTCCTATCTGAAAAGTCTGTCCAATACCAACGCCCATACCTCCATGATTCCTTCTCACACACATAAAACTTTCAGAAAGATACAACCCAAGTTGGAGTGAAAATTACCCCTAAGTGGGAGCCTGACATCTCCAAATTGGAGCCAATCTACAGTTAATCTAAGTTAGAGCCCAGTTACCGCCTATGTGTAGACAGCCCTTCGAACCACTTCTGAGATAAGAAAAGTATTACGTTTTGAGCAGCCAGAACCATCACAGAAACTTTCATCCCTCCACAAAGAAGCTGAAGCCGCCCTTCTAGACAGCACAGAAACTTAAAGTTAAGTCCTCTTTTTACAACTCCAGTTCACAGTTCATTATCAGCAAGCACTTATATTTTCAATAAATAAACAATAGTTTTAACAAACAGTTTCATTTGTATACCTTAGACTATAAGTCTTAAGGGTGTAGCGTGGTCGGTATTTTATTTCAAGTAGCTTCTTTATTTGTTTAATTAAAGTAATTACAAGGTGTTTCTATCTTTTTCGCCTTAGTTTTTGTGTAGTTTGTTTACTTAATCGTTATCGTTCAAAAGATAGTGGCGCCCTTTTTACTTATACATCACAATCCTTCCTATAGTGAGCATTAACTTGGAGTCGAACCACCCCCTGGAGAGTGTCTCTTAGCCGGGATCTCTTTTGAGGAGTAATAGTGTTGCAAATTGGCGCCCTGCCTCTTTGGAAGAATATGGTTACAAATTGGCTTCCTGCCTTTTTGGAACCATTTATGGTTGCAACATTTTCATACCATTTTAAAAACACAGAAGGTGTGAGAAAGCGAGTCTGCAAATTTTTTTATTTGACAACTTTGGGCTACAAGAAAGCCAATGATTGGGTCGTGCAGTCTGTATTGTCAAAGACAGGAAGCAGACGTCAAATAAACAATTCTCCAGACAAGCGGGGCACAAAGCCCCCTCCAAACAAGTTGTCAAATACAAGCATAGAGAATCACATAATGTCCTTCAATCCCTCCATATCTCATTACAGACGAGTCCATGCCCCTGATTGCTTGTATTTGCCCAGCGATATTTCAGTTACTTTAATGTTTCAAGATTTTTGTCACAAGTTTCCTAACTTTATTTGCTCATACGAAAAATATAGGAAAGTAGTAAAATCCAAAAATATATCCTTTGCTAAATTAGGTAATGAGGAGTGCGAAATATTCGAGTCGTACCAACTTCATAACCCTGAACATAAACCTGAAAGTTTAAATAAAAATTGTGAAATTTGTTGTACTTGGAGCAAGCACATTAAGAGGTCAAAAGATTCCCATACACGGTATACTTTTGACAAGGAAAACAATTATGAAGAAAACACTTTGTGCGGTTCAGTGGATCTTCAGAAGATCGTCATGCTGCCACGTTTGGAAATGTTCAAACGGGCAATTTTCGCCCAAAGACTGAAAACATATAACGAAAGTTTTGTTCCAGTAGAAAAAGTAAGAACTGGACGTTTTCCATTTGCTGTACTATGGCACGAAGGGATCAGCGGACGTAATCAAGAAGATATCCTAAGTGCCTTTAATGCATTCTTTCTTAAAAATAGGGATATAGAGAATTTTATTTTATGGTTCGACAATTGCTCCAGCCAAAATAAGAATTGGGCATTATTTTCCTTTTTAATATATATTGTTAATTTTCAAGGTATATCAGCAAAAACGATTAAAATCAATTACTTTGAACCAGGGCACACTTTTATGTCCACCGACTCCTTTCACCATCAAGTGGAAGAGTCTTTTAAAAGACAAAAGAAAATTTATGATTTTGAAGATTATGTAACTAACCCTTACGCAGAGCGAAGACTCACCATGGTTTGAGCTTCGATATGGGTGTATAACTGCCTCAAAAATATATGAAATGGCGGTATGTAAAACACCAAGTGACAGTTTAGTCAACCAAATTATTGGAGTGTAAAAAAAAATTAGTACTGTTGCGATAAATAGAGGAAAAAACTTGGAAAAGTTAGTTCTGTTGGAGGTTCAGAAAAAACTAAATACCAAAATAAGAAGCTGTGGTTTCATTATTTTAAAAGATTATGGTATAATCGGTGCCTACCCTGATGGCCTTACAGAAGATGCTGTTATTAAAGTGAAGTGAAGAGGTTTCATTATATCAAAACTTTGCCCAATCAGATATTGAAAATGCAATTTTATTATTATATAATAATATAATTATTAATTAGCAATAAAAGTCCAGGTCCAAGATTCATCAAAGGAGCAACTATTGAAAGAAATAAGTGACCTACGGAAGGAAATAAATAGATTAGTACCCAAAGTTGATAAATTGGCTGCAACGATTAATTTAAACAAACTCAAAAATTACCTATAAAAGATGTCTGGAATTATGTAGTAGTCTCCATAAAATTACATACCTTTACAGCTGTTCAACTTGCGCATTATGTTAAGGAAAAACTTGAGACAAATGGCTTTATTCGATGCTTTCCTATGGTGAAGAGTAAGTTTAACTCACATGCGGATTTTAAAATAGGAGTAAAGAATAAAACCCAAATCAACCTACTTAATGATATAACTATGTGGCCTCCTGGTACACTAATAAATAATGCCACCATATCAGAAGCTGCTTTTTCAAATTTATTTAAAACAGAATTGTGTACGTCGACCGCAAGCCATCAAGCCTTCTGTGTTAAGCAACCTAGAGTTTGTAGTAGAAAATAGTAGGAAGAACGATGTGCCAGTTGTGGACTTGATGACCCCGCCTATAGTGACGATGTCACGAGAATCAGACTTGGAAAAATATTAAAATAAAATTATATATTAATATTATAATAAAAATATTAAAATCCCTTAGGTTATTTCTTGCCTTCCTACATAACCAGCCAGCCAGTGTATGCTTTGAAGGCCACACTAAAACAAGCGTCAAACTAGCTTTAACATCGGAGGGACTTCCTGGTGACGAAGACTCCTTGCGTAGACTGTATTATCGTTTCCATAAGGCCTACGGAATTAAGGAAGATGGAGTTGAGGCAGATCTCTTAGCAGATCCTTTATATCATCAGAGAGGGTCCTTCATCTGCAGAGGATTAGGGAAGGCCACAGTAATTATATGTCGACTGGTTCTCCAAGTAGACCCAAAAATTTTTAATATCAATGACGCGAACAGAGGATCAAGCAACCTCTAAAAAATTGGACGAAAGTAAGCTTGGTATATTTCTTATTAATATTCAGTCCTTAAGACACAAAACGGATGAATTGTTTCTATTATTGGAAGAGCTTGGTTTTCCAGAAATAGTTGCCTTAACGGAACACTGGCTTAATATTGGTGAACATGTATTTGTAAAAAATTACACAACTATAGCTCGCTTTAGTAGGGGTAATTTATCCCATGGAGGTACTTTAATAATGTCAAATAACAATAACTTTTTAGCAGTTACCAATTTCGATAACCTTTTGTCGGAAAAAATATTTGAGTTTTCCATTGTTTTTAGTAAAATTTATAAACTTTATATTATTTGTATTTATAGAACACCAGACGCTAACGTGCATATATTCTGTCAAAATTTACTAGGCTTACTTGAATCCTTGCCTGCAAAAAGCAGATTAATTTTATGTAGAGATTTTAACATTCGACTCTTCCAGTGTGTGTGCTGCTCAAGAAATAATTCGATCTATATTTGACACTTTTGGTATTAACATGCATATCAACTCTCCTACCAGAATAACCAAAACTAGTTCTAGTACTATTGACTATGTTGTGTCGTCATTTGAATCGAGTTTTGTAGACTGTTCCATCTTTAGTTCGGGTTTCTCAGACCATAAGGCAGTATTAACTAAGTTTTCAGTAAATTCTATAACAAAACTTTCATACAACGTTCTGTGGGCTATTTCCTGCCTTCACAGAAAGTACATTGGATAACATTCCGAGCGACAGTGCTCAAAAACGTATTATTTACTTGACAAACTATAGTTTTGTGCTAAAAATTTGTAGAGACACTTCTAAAACAATTTGTTGTATTTTTTGTAAAATTCCGGACAAATTCATTTCTTATTACGATACTATTGAAATTATTCTTTACGTTATTTATTTTAAAATTCATTTCGTTTCGTTTCTAAATATCTCAATAATTAATACTTTAAGAAAACATTTGCATGTGTATTATTGATTTTTATTTAGTTTTGATTGTAAAATTCTTTACGTAAATGTTATTTACTTTAAAATTCATTTCTTTTCGTTTCTAAATATTTCAATAATTATATTTAAAGAAAACATTCGTATGTGTTGTATTGATTTTCATTTAGTTTTGATTGTAAAAACATTTCTTAACAAATTAGTTTGCGATTTGTGTGCAGTTATAGACTTTTTTACTTTAAAACATTTACTTAAACCTATTTCAAATTTACTGCGGTCATATTCTACATATTTGATAATACGGTAACACTAAGAAAACAATTTTATTGTGTATTATTCATTTTTATGTTGTTTTTCTAGTAAGAAAAACAGTTATTGTTCAATTTATCAATAATAACTAATATTTTTGACCTTTTTAAAACTTGTTAACTTGTATTCTCAAAAATTATTACATTTATTTGAAAATGGATGCGTTGGTCAAACAAAGACATAAACATAAACAAGCTTTCTTTCAAATACCTCTTGAAAAATCTTCTCGACGTAAAACAGCTTTTGCAGTTAGAGGCAAAGGATTGTTTGAATTTGTAACATGCCCTTCGGCTTGATCTCCGCAAGTTCCACTATGGCTCGCTCAGTGGCGTAACTGCCGGGCCCGCAGGGCCCACGGTGCGGGGGGGCCCGCGAGCCGAGGGGCCCGCGAGCTGAGCGAGGGTAAAATCGTTGCTGCTGTACACTGCGTTTAGTAGTCGTAAACTGTAAATTAAATTAAAATTAAATATCTAAACATTGGAATATAAATCCAATATAAATATTGGGACAATTACGAGTAACTTCGTACAATGATTATGCTTATAACATTCGCAACATTACCGCCACGTGGCACTCACTGCTTCTTCTCCTCTCCGCTCTCACCGTCGACTTGTCGTCACTGTCAGTATAGTCTGCCTGTCACGACAAGCGTCTGCGTTGTTTACATCGGTTGTCCGTTGATCTTGATCTTAACATAAAACTGTTCATTACCGATGCAGTTGTGTTTTACCGTTTGTTACACAGTGCTTTGTTGTTAGGTTGATTAATTATTTGATTCTTTTACGTTTACGTTGTGTAAGTTTACCATGAAACCTTTTAAATCAGGTTATGAACATTTAAGTGGTGCTCAAAAGAGAAAGTTAAAAGCGCAGCAAAAACAATCTGTAGCAAAGCTTAAAAAATAAGCACGTTTTTTAATGCGGGTATTTCTTTACCTTCGACTTCAACTAGTTCAACTGATTCATCTCAATATCCAGGACAGGAAGAGAGTAGTAGTGTGATTGACATTAATAATTCTCTTCGTGAAAAAAACAGTAAAGATAATTGTGACGCAAATTTGATCAAGGAGGATTCACAAGAAATGTCCGATGAAATAGCTTCAGAGATCGTGAGTAAACATGAAAGCAATCCTAATCCTGTTGACCCTGTTGTTGAAGACGTTTGTTGTAATAATGAGCCCGAAAAAATTACAGTTCAAACAAATCCAAATAATGTAGTTGATGACTATCCAACAGATCGTGCAAACTTTCCTAATGCTTTAGACGATGATGCAAAAAGATTTATTATTAATAACGGCTCTTGTAAACCTCGCGGTCCATTTCCGAAAGATCCTAAGCAAAATAACAGGTCTTTTTCTGAAAATTACTATGTGAAAACCACAAAAACGGGGTTGAAAATCACGTGAATGGCTTTGTTATTCACTAAAAAAAGATGCTGCCTACTGTGAAGCTTGCTGGTTGTTTGCTGAAAGAAAATATTTACAGTCAACATCATGGGTTGACGGTGTTCGAGACTGGCAAGGCCTATCAAAAAAAATTGCGATACACGAGTCAAGTAATAATCATTTGAATGCATGTGTCGTTTTTAACTCGTGGAAAAAATGTAATACTATTGACGTTAATATGGAGTCGACTCTAAGGAACGAAACTAATAAATGGATTAAGGTGTTGGATCGAATCGTAAATGTCACTCTCACTTTGGCCGCTTCTAATTTAGCTTTTAGGGGCCATAGAGAAAGTGTTGGCCAACCTAATAGTGGAAACTTTTTGGCCATAATTGATCTATTGAGTAAATATGATCCAGTATTACAAGAAATAGTCAGTGGGCCTAAATACAGTGAAAAATATATGAGCCCTAAGATCCAGAATAAACTCATCCAGCTGTTATCAAACAAAGTTGAAAATGCTATTTTAAATCAAATCAAATCTGCTCAGTTTTTTTCAATTATTATGGACACTACTCAAGATATCACAAAAAAGATCAACTGAGCCAAGTTATCAGACATGTCTCAATTTCCGAAGATGAAGCAGGAAAACCAATTAGTTTGAAAATAAATGAAAGCTTTTTGGGATTTAAGGAAGTAACCGATCAAACAGGCCAAGGTTTAGAGGAAGAAGTTATAAAAAGCATCGAGGAGAAAGGATTAGAGTTGTCAAAGTGTCGAGGGCAAGGTTACGACGGGGCTGCAAATATGTCAGGGGTTTATCAAGGAGTAAAATCCAGAATAGAAAAGAAGCAGAAAACAGCAAAGTACATTCACTGTGCTGCCCACAATTTAAACTTGGTTTTAAATGATGCTATTTCAAATATTCAAGAAAACAGAAACTTTTTTGATGTAGTTGATTAACTGTATATTTTTTTCAGTCAAAGTATTAAAAGGTGGGAAATATTAAGTTCAACCACTTATACTTTGAAAAAACCTTGCCCGACTCGCTGGTCATCACGGATTGATTCTTTGAAAGCTTTAAAACATAATTATGTTGAAATCATGAAAGCATTGACCAAAGTCATCCTGAATTCTTCTAAATCAAATGAGAAAACTCAAGCCGGCTCATTAAAAAAAAACACATGGAAAGCTTCGAATTTGTGTTTCAAGTTGTATTGCACACTTTGATACTTGAGTCGACAAACTTAGTATCAAAAGTTATGCAAAGAGATGACACAGATCTCCATAGAGCAAACAATTTATTGTCAAACTCAAAAAATGAGCTGATTGATATACGCAATAATTATGAAACTGCAATTGTGACAGCGACAGCTATTGCTCAACAATGGGGCGTTGAGCCGAAATTCAAGAACAACAGACGCCGAAACGTTAAAACACATTTCGATGAACTAACTGAAGATGAACGCCTCTCTGATCCCAACCTTTACTATAAGACAGTTGTATATTTTGGAACCTTAGACATCGTAATTCATCAGATTACTTCGAGATTTGAAGGAATGAATAATGTTATCAGTGTTTTTACAGTACTTACTCCAGAGTTTTTATCCTCGTCTACAGATGAACAATTAAATCTAAAAGCAACTGAACTCGCCGTGGAATATAATGAGGATTTAACGTCAGATTTTCCTGGCGAAATGCTTAGCTTTCGAAGGATTTTGAAGTCAGCCATAGTGAAAAAGAAGTTCATAAAAGAAATAGCTGAACTTTTATTTGTTGAGAACTATTCTGTGGCCTGCAGTGTCCCGGATGTGTGCACAGCATACCTATTATTTTTAACATTGCCCGTAACTGTTGCATCAGCTGAGCGAACATTTTCTAAATTGAAGTTAATAAAAAACTATCTTTGGAGCACTATGTCCCAAGAAAGGCTTAGTGGGTTAAGTCTTCTTAGTGTGGAAAACGAAGTGGCAAGGTCAATTGATGTGAAAGAGCTCATTAAAGCATTTGCCTCCCAAAACTCAGTAACAGCTCATAAGTTCAAATTCAAATAAAGAAGAACGTCGAACGTCAGACTTTTTTAATGAGAGTGGGTTTGAAAAAGATAGCTTACAACTTAAATTAAGTGTAACTTAACATAACATGTCATCATGTCCATTAAACTCCACTCCAATGTTTGAATTTATTTTTAGTCTTATAACATTTTTAATTCTTTGGGCTTTTTTTTATAAATTAAAAACCTCAAAACAGTAATAATAATGTCGTTGTTAGTAGGCTCTACTCTTTACTTTAAGAATAAGATTTCTTTTTAGCCTAGTTATATATTTTTAATTCGTTTAGCAAGCTAAATACTTGTGTGATAAATAAAGCATTTAATAACTACAATGAGTTTAATTATATGTTTTAATTTCCCTAAATTGCAATTACAATTGGGTTAGGGGGGGGGGGCAACAAAATGTTTGCGGGGGGGCCCGATAAAATTAGTTACGCCACTGGGCTCGCTTGATGGATCTTGTAATTAGTCCCAGCGAAGAACCATATTGTTTTTAAAAATTTATTGTACTAACTCTTACTTTTTGGAAGTCCATCTTATTAAGAATAATAAAAAACTCTTCGTTTCAACGTAACTTCCAAGTTTATTTGAAAAATTTTAAATCACAATGACGACCGTTTCGCTAAGAAGCATCGTCAGATTGACATTTAAGTTACATTTTGTTTGTTTGTAGCTAGGTACCTGATGTTTAGGTAGTATTAAGGTTAGACCAAGTATGAAAGTAATAAGACATTACAATATTAAAGCCTAGATGTTAATAGCCCTAAGGGATTATCCTGGATGTAATTCCCTCTAAGATCAGTATAACTGTGCAATGATATAGAAAAGCCAGGAAAAAACTATATCATGCTAATCTTTACAATAACTTAATATATTTGTGTTTTACAATTATGTCTTATCTATGTATAAAATGTTAACTCAATCAAAGTAAGCAGTTTAATAGTGGAGAACTTCCAAGATTTATTTGTTCATTAACAACTTTACATTGTGGATCTGCTAGATGTCTTTTTATTTCAAGTTTTTCAAGGAAATCTAAATTTTGTTTTTTATCACAAGTGTGTAGTATTTGGATGTGTTTGACCTATATATACAGCATTACATTCTGGACAATTAATTTTGTAAACACCAGATTTTTTTTAATTTGGGTAATTTTGTTTTTACATTTAACAATTTTGTACCAACATTATTTTGTGTTTTAAATGATATTAATGCTGATGTTGCCGTAGATATTATTTTTGAAATTGTATTGAAAATATTTCCACAATATGTAATATTTTTATAACTTTTAATTTCTTTAGTTTCTTTAGGAACTATTAGTTGTAGTGACACTTTCTGTTCTTTCTTATTAATTGATTTATTTATTAAATGAATTGGATAGCCATTAGAAGTAGCTATTTGTTTTATAATACTAATTTCTTTATCAAAGTTAATTTTTTCCATTGGAATTGAAAATGCTCTATGTATCATAGAATTATAAGCTGCTAATTTATGCGTTATAGGATGATTTAAATTATATGGTATGGTTACATCTGTTTGTGTAGGTTTTCTGTATATTGAATAATTTAATGAATTATTAACTTTTTCAATTCTTAAATCTAGAAAATTAATTGAATTATTTTCTTCAACTTCTAAAGTAAAATTAATTTTAGAATGTAAGGTATTTGTATAATTAAAAAATATATCTAGCTGTCGTTCGCTACCTACAAGTCCTGCTAACACATCTTCAACATATCTATACCAAAATACAATATTGTTTTTATAACTAGAATTGAAGATTATGTTTTCTAAGTTATCCATAAAAATATTTGCTAAAATTGGAGAAATAGGACTTCCCATTGGAAGACCCTCATTTTGAATATATACTTTGTTATCAAAAGTAAAATAATTTTGACTAATGCATACATTAAATAGGTCAATTATATCTGATATTATACCTGGATGGATATTTCTTTCATCTAATAGCTTTTTAACAAGAACTATACATTCTTTAGGAGGTATTTTAGTGAACATATTAGTTATATCAAACGATACTAATTTAGTATTATTTTGTAATTTACAGTTATTTAATTTTTTTATCAAATTTAATGAATTTTGTACTGAATATTTAGATGTGTATCCATAATTATTTAAAATAGTATTTAATTTTTTAGCTACCTTTGTATTAGGAGTGTTAACATACGAAACTACTGGTCTAATCGGTTTTGACTCTTTATGTAATTTAATAGTTCCATATAATTCTGGACATTAAGGATTTTTGTTTACTAGGTATTTTTTATCATAGTCATTTAATAGATAATTTGAATCATTTATATGTTCTCTTATTTGATTAGAAAATTTTTGAGTAGGATCTTTTTTTAGTCAAAATTCTAACACTACCTAAACATCAGGTACCTAGCTACAAACAAACAAAATGTAACTTAATTGTCAATTTGCCGATGCTTCTTAGCGAAACAGCCGTCATTGTGATTTAAAATTTTTCAAATAAACTTGGAAGTTACGTTGAAACGAAGAGTTTTTTATTATTCTTAACATATTGTTTTTATTACCTTGATGATTTGATCATTTGTACACCTACCTTTGAAATGCGTTTGAAAATATTAGATAATATTTTCGCTAAATTGATAGAAGCTAACCTGACAGTTAATTTAAATAAATGTTGCTTTTGTCGTTACTCATTAAAATACCTAGGCTATGTTATTGATGAACATGGACTCAGGATAGATAGCTCCAAGACTGAGAGTATTTGTAAATTCCCTATCCCGAAAACTACAACAAAAGTGCGTAGATTAATAGGCATGAGAGGCTACTATCGAAGATTCCTTAAAGATTTTTTTACCTTAGCTGCCCCAATTACCGATCTGTTGAGTAGCAGAAAAAAAGGACAAACTATAGTTTGGACCGATGCAGCTAATGAAGCCTTTGAGAAAATCGAAATTTTCCTTACTACCGCCCCTGTTCTAAGTAGTCCTGATTTTTCCAAGGAATTTTACCTTATTTGTGATGCAAGCGATACTGGACTTGGTTGTGTATTATTTCAACTAGAAGGTGAAGGAGGTTTAGAACATCCTAATGCCTATGCCAGTAAAATGCTTAACAAATGCCAAAAGGTTTATACAACTACTGAGAAAGAATTATTGGCAGTTGTATTTGGTATCGAGCATTTCAGATATTATCTTGAAGGTCGTCATTTCTCGGTCATAACTGATCATTCTTCTTTAGTTTGGTTGAATAACATGAAAAATCCATTACCTCGTTTAGCTCGTTAGCTCGTTGGATTTTAAAATTGACTCAATATGATTTCAAAATAATTTATCGTAAAGCTAGTGGTACAGTACCAGCTAATTTTCTTTCTAGGACATATCGCTCATTGAAAACAAAAATGGCATTATACAAAAAATACCGAAATTGAGTTATGACGTCATCTACATTCTTGGAGACATAAACTACACTTTCCAAAGACTTCTGCGTTTTTAGTTTTAACCATTCCCGAAAGATGACACCAGTGCCACTTTTTACTTTCGGTAAAATGCATCGCTTAACCGACACATTTCAGTTTGTGCCGGGAATTTGTACAAAAAACATATCCTGGTAAGTAAAAAACTGACACTTTTTGTTTAATGCCACTAATATTTTGATTTATAAGTTGTAGTTATCAAAGATTTTAAATATTAATAAATCTTTAAAGAGCTGTACTGAAAAGTTGTGTTTTTCGTTTAATGCCATTTTTGTTTTCAATGAGCGATATAATGTCAATTTATTAGATTTAACTGAATTGAAGCCAGATGAGTGGTATAAAAAATGATTGCAAATGTTACAAATAACCCTGATAAATTTCCTACATTTAGAGTTGAAAACAATATTTTGTATAAACATATCTTTGATAAATTTTCTCCATTAAGTACTAGCAATAAATGGAAAATTGTTGTGCCTACTGATAATCGTTTAAAAATCTTGCAACAATTTCATGATCATCCAACAGCTTCACATTTTGGGTTATACAAAACTTTAGCTAGAATATTATTGGCCAAACATGAGAAGATCAGTTTATGACTATCTGAGAAAATGTAAGACTTGTGCTGCGTGCAAACCCAGTAATCTACCTCAAGCTGGATTAATGGGCCCATATCGTGATATTAATTTCCCATTCCAACTTATATCTTATGATTTTTTTGGTCCATATGTGAGATATAACAAGGGTAATCAATATGTGCTTGTCGTTGTCGACTGATTTACAAAATTTCCTTTTGTTTATCACTTATAGTACATTCATACTTATGCCGTTTTGACTTCTTAAAGCCAATAAACGACCCTTTTGTCCCCTATTGTCAGCCAGCGCTTTAGCCAGGTGTTACCTGCTATAAAATTTGAACGGAACAGGGTGGAATTTACTTTTTTTATAGGAAAAAATAGAAACACATTGATAATCACATATTTCATTACATTCCTAGAGATACTACAAATTATTTTTTAAACATTGTCGTTTAATACTTGTCGTTGATCATTGCGTCAAAAAGTCACGTGATGGCAATTTAAAAAAAATTATACCTACTTAGTCATATATAAAAATAAAAAGCTTTTAAAAATACAATATACAATATAAAATGAAAAGTATCTAAAAATATTACAACTTATAATTATTATTAGGACCTATTCAATTAAATCAGTGTCACTATCACTATCATACCCTAACTGTATAATTAACTCCTTAACATTACTTGAAAGTGTGGTATATGATTGTTCAACTTTAATTACGTGATCTACACTGTTGCTCCAATTATTTACTGGTATTTTATCTATTTCCCTGGTGATAATGCCAAATACAAAACTATTTAAAGTCGGTGAACTGTTGTTACGTCTAACTTGCGATTTCAATTGATGCCAAATATGAGTAGATATACTAAGAGAGCCTCACTACAAATATAGGGAACTCAATGTGTTAGAGAGAGACATATATGGAAATCAATGTGTTTGAGCGAGACAACCGATGTGTAATGTGGGTTGCCTGGAATATAGGATGAGAGAGAAAGTGTCGCCATCTCCCTGCCGTTAGCCACATGTCGGTAATGTAGATCGCGTTGGGGAGTGTGCCACCATCAACCGCTAGGTGCTGGCCGCCATTTTTAGTCCATTTTTGTTCCCCGGGGTGGTCAAAACGGCATATCAGCTGACAGGCCTCCAGCGTGACGTCATTCCAACGGTTGGATGACAGTCGATGTGTATTGTGGGTTGCCTGAGGATGAGAGTGTCGCCATCTCCCTGCCGATAGCCACATGTCGGTAATGTAGATCGCGTTGGGGAGTGCGCCACCATCAACCGCTAGGTGCTGACCGCCATTTTTAATCCAGTCAAAAAGGCATCCAGCGTGATGTCATTTGGTTCTCGGCATGCCAGTCCTTTAGCGTGACGTCATTCCAACGGTTCAGGCTAGAACAAAAGGCATTAACGGGCATGCCAGGCCTCCAGCGGATTATATTATATATATCCTTATGGACCACCAGCGTACAACGACAAAAGAACGGGTGACGTCACATACAAGTCAAAAAAGGCGTTACCAGCGAGGGAGTCGAAGTAGCGAGGCTACTGAATCCGCCCTTTGCGCATAATTTTCAATAGTGGATATATGAAAAAGACGCGTTTCGGTATACTGCGCACCAAAACATTAGGGCACTCTCTACAAACTTGATATCTTTTAAAATGATTTGCAATTGTTTTTCAATCCCCCGATAAGAAAAACCACAACCAACACGTTACAAGGTGTATACAGAGTATAACAGAAAAGTTGCAAGAATGCAGAGGCTTAACATTGGTATGTATACAGGGTACGAGTCCTGTTACGGTAGGGTCCTAGATATACAGGGTGTGGTACGAGGGTAATTTCCAGCATACAAAGACCAAAAGACATTAGGATAATGATCAACGCCAGACTGTGATATGTAACGTTGCCAGCTAAGCATTCAACATAGGTAATATTATTTTTAACAACCGATGACTCCCTTTCCAACATCAAAACGGGTGGCAACAAGCCAACGCGATGACAAAAGAACGGGCAATCAAAGACACTTTCTATGATCAAAAAGGCATTAGCCGGAGTAGCGCATTGGCACAAGGTATGGTACGAATCCTATTACGGTAGGGTCCTAGATATACAGGGTGTGGTACGAGAGTAATTTCCAGCATCCTTACCAATCATACAAAGACCAAAAGACATTAGGATGATCAAAGCCAGACTATGATGTGCAACGTTGCCAGCTAAGCATTCAACATAGGTAATATTATTTTTAACAAACCGATGACTCCCTTTCCAACATCAAAACGGGTGGCAACAAGCCAACGCGATGACAAAAGAACGGGCAAGCAAAGACACTTTCTATAATCAAAAAGACATTAGCCGGAGTAGCGCATTGGCGCAGGGTATGGTACGAATCCTGTTACGGTAGGGTCCTAGATATACAGGGTATGATTAATTTTTAATTTTTAATTTTTAATTTTTAATTTTTAATTTTTAATTTTTAATTTTTAATTTTTAATTTTTAATTTTTAATTTTTAATTTTTAATTTTTAATTTTTAATTTTTAATTTTTAATTTTTAATTTTTAATTTTTAATTTTTAATTTTTAATTTTTAATTTTTAATTTTTAATTTTTAATTTTTAATTTTTAATTTTTAATTTTTGTAAAATTTTTAATATTTAATTTTTAATTTTTTTTTTAAATTTTAGTTTTTAATTTTTAATTTTTAATTTTTACTTTTTATTTTTAATTTTTAATTTTAAATTTTTTAATTTTTAATTTTTAATTTTTAATTTTTAATTTTTAATTTTTAATTTTTTAATTTTTAATTTTTAATTTTTAATTTTTAATTTTTAATTTTTAATTTTTAATTTTTAATTTTTAATTTTTAATTTTTAATTTTTAATTTTTAATTTTTAATTTTTATTTTTTTAATTTTTAATTTTTAAATTTTAATTTTTAATTTTTAAAGTTTTTTTTTTCTTTTTAAATTTTTATTTTTTAATTTTTAATTTTTAATTTTTAATTTTTAATTTTTAATTTTTAATTTTTAATTTTTAATTTTTAATTTTTAATTTTTAATTTTTAATTTTTAATTTTTAATTTTTAATTTTTAATTTTTAATTTTTTAATTTTTAATTTTTAATTTTTAATTTTTAATTTTTAATTTTTAATTTTTAATTTTTAATTTTTAATTTTTAATTTTTAATTTTTAATTTTTAATTTTTAATTTTTAATTTTTAATTTTTAATTTTTAATTTTTAATTTTTAATTTTTAATTTTTAATTTTTAATTTTTAATTTTTAATTTTTAATTTTTAATTTTTAATTTTTAATTTTTAATTTTTAATTTTTAATTTTTAATTTTTAATTTTTTAATTTTTAATTTTTAATTTTTAATTTTTAATTTTTAATTTTTAATTTTTAATTTTTAATTTTTAATTTTTAATTTTTAATTTTTAATTTTTAATTTTTAATAATTTTTAATTTTTTATTTTTAATTTTTAATTTTTTATTTTTTATTTATAATTTTTAATTTTTAATTTTTAATTTTTTATTTATAATTTATAATTTTTATTTTATAATTTTTAATTTATAATTTATATTTTTTTTTTTTTATTTTATTATTTTTATTTTTTAATTTTTTTTTTATATTTTATAATTTTTAATTTTTATTTTTTTTTTTTTAATTTTTATTTTTTAATTTTTATTTTTTAATTTTTAATTTTTAATTTTTAATTTTTAATTTTTAATTTTTAATTTTTAATTTTTAATTTTTAATTTTTAATTTTTAATTTTTAATTTTTATGAAAGGTTTTTCATGGAAATAAAAGATTAAATTCAGAGAAACAATACTTCGGCTTTTATTTCACGAATGACAGTAAAGTGACATTGACAATTAAAAAGAGAGAGAAATAAAATGGGGTGCGTTCATAATCCTTAACACCCTCCCCTTGAACGCAATCCCATTTCTTTTACACAATACAAATGTTTATCTACCGTTGTCCCTTTGGTTAAAATATCAGCAACCATTTCACTACCTTTACAATAACAAAATTTCACATTTGAATTATTAACATGTTCTTTCAAAAATGGAATCTTATATCTATATGTTTAGAACGGGGTAAGTAACAATCGTTCATTGAAAGCTTTATAGCACTCTGGTTGTCACTATAAATAATAATGGGACTATCTTGCAGGTGACCCAATTCAGAATGCAATTGTCGTAGACTAAGGGCTTCCTGAGTGGCGGAGGACATAGCCATGTATTCGGCCTCGGCCGTAGATAAGGCCACTGTTTGTTGCTTGCGAGAACACCAGGATATTGCAGCTCCTTGTAGTATAAAAATATGACCTGTGCAAGACCTCCGATCATGTGTGTCACTAGCCCAATCTGCATCGCAAAATCCAGTAATATTAGTATTAGCATCTTTGGTAAAAACTAGTTTGAGATCCTTCGTTCCTTGTAAATATCTGAACACTCGTTTGACAGCAATCCAGTGTTCATATTTTGGCTCCTTGTTAAATCTGCTCAAAGTGTTTACTGCAAACGATATATCTGGTCTGGTACCTTGTGCTATATATAGAAGACTGCCGATAGCTTGTTGATATGGAAAGTCAACCTTATGATCATCCTCTGTATTCTGATTAAACTTGACACCAGCTTCAATAGGGGTTTTGACAGTCTTGCAATCCGTCATTCCAAATCTATTTAATACTTCTTTTATATATTTTTCCTGGTCTATCATTACTATATTTTTCTTTTCTTGTTATATTTAGTCCTACACAAACACTGGCTTTTCCAAGATCTTTCATTTCTAGATGTTGCTTGAGTTCTTCCTTTAGTTCATTTTTTGATCTACTGTCTGCGGTAAGTAGAATGATATCATCAACCCAGATTGCAACGTAAGTATTTTTTTCAGTGTTGAAATATAAACAAGGATCTGATTTTGATTGCTGAAGGCCCATACTTTGAAGAACACTGCTTAATTTTATATTCCAGAGGCGACTTGCTTGTTTTAGGCCATAGATAGATTTCTGTAAGCAGCATACTTGGGATCCTTGTTTGTATAGCTCAGGCTGTATCATAAATATGTCTGTATCAATCTCACCTTGCAGGAACGCACATACAGCATCTAGTTGATCTATATCAAGGTTAAATCTGGCAGCAAGAGCAAATAAGTATCTAATAGTAGTGTATCTGACTACCGGAGAATACACCTCTTCATAATCGATGCCTTGTTTCTGTGCGTATCCTTTGATAACTAATCTTGCTTTAAATCGGGTTATTTTACCATCATGGTCAGTCTTTGTCCGGAATACCCATTTGCAAGGAAGAGCTTTCTTGCCATCTGGAAGCTCAGTAAGAACCCATGTTTTATTTTTCATCAGGGAGCCATATTCCTCATCCATAGCATTTTTCCATTCTGCAGCATATGGAGATGACAAGGCTTCTTCAACTGTCTGCGGATCTGAGAAGTTTGTGAGAAAACAGTACATAGTTTTATCCTCTTCACCTTGAACATGTGACCTCAAGATCCTAGTGTTAACGGTAGGCTTCTGAGTAGTTACATGTCGTGGAGGACGGTACGTATCATCAAGGTCATTAGTGTCACTCTCACACTCACTCCACTCATCATTACCAGACTGTTCATCAGAATCCTTTCTAGATTTATCAGTTTGAGACATACCAGCATCCTGTCCACTCAGCTGCTTCTCTGATGTTTCTATACTGCTAGGTCCTGGGATTGAGACAGGCTGTGCAGGGCTAGTGCTGTCTTCTGATGGTGCTGGTGGTGATGAGCTGTCATCCAAGATTGGTACAGGTACAGTAGTGTCAACTGAAACTTTTTTATTTTTCAGGTCTTCAAAAAATATTACATCTCTGCTCTTGAGTATTTTGTGGGTTTTGGTATCTAGGAGACGGTACCCTTTGGTATTCTCACAGTATCCTACAAATATCATTTTGTTAGACTTTTTATCCCACTTATGCCTCTTCTCCTTTGGGATATGAACCATCGCTTCAGAACCGAAAATTCTCATGTGGGAAAGGTTCGGTTTGCTCCCAGTCCACATTTCATAAGGTGTTTTCCCTTGCAAGGACTTCGTTGGAGAACGGTTCACAATATAAGCGGCTGTAGCAATGGCTTCGGCCCATAGTTTCTTTTCTAAGTTTGCCTGGAATAGCATACATCTAGCCCGTTCAACCAGCGTTCGATTCATCCTTTCAGCCAGTCCGTTATGCTGAGGGTGTACGGTGTTGAAGTTTGATGTGTAATTCCGCAGTCTGATAAGAATTTTTCAAACTGAGGATTACAATATTCTGTGCCATTGTCGGTTTTTAAGGTTTTTATCTTCTGTGCAAGTATATTCTCTAAATGCATTTTATAATGCTTAAATATTTCGATTGTATTCAACTTGTTCTACAAAAAAATAAACAAATACCATTCTGGTAAAGTCATCGACAAAAGTAATGAAATATTTCATACCTGCATAAGATAAATTCTCCATGGGACCGCACAGATCCGAATGGATGACTTCCAGTGGCTGTGTTGCTCTGGTACCAACATTCTTGAAGGGAAGTCTGGTCTGCTTTCCTTCGTAGCACGGGATACATCTGGTGACATCACTTTCACTTCCAGTCAGAGTCACTCCCTCAGCACATACAGGTAACTTAGCAACATCAGCCATATTCAGATGGCCCATGCGTAGATGCCATAAATAAGTATCTTCTTCATTTTTGACTTCAGAGGTTAAATGGGCAGTTTCTGATTTGTTTACTGTTTCCAATATATACAGTTTATTCCTGAGAATCGCAGAACAAATATACTTCCCATTGTTATCACATATATCACAACCATTGTCATTGAAGATCACTTTATGTCCATTCTTCACTATAGTACTCACTGAAAGTAGGTTGGCAGCTAGTCCAGGAACAAATAACACATTCTTTAGTTGAATCTTCTCTCCTTGAACTAGAGTAATGTCTATACACCCAACCCCTTTTACTACAAGTGGCTCACTGTTCGCAACTGTTATTTGTTTAACTGATGGCTCGGTGACGTTGTACAACCATTCTTTCTTTCCAGTCATATGCATGGATGCACCAGAGTCAATATACCATTTTTGACTGTCATTTTCGGTAGTAGCGGAGAAAGCAGCGACAAAATTTGTCTTTTTCGTGGTCGTTAGTTTTACTTTTCTTAGGAAGTTTACAGTATTTAGCGATGTGCCCGAACTTGTTGCAGTTGAAACACCGTGGTCCCTTTGACTTCTTCTGCTGATCAGCGTTACTGGTTTTCTTTGTGTGTGTATAGAAAGCAGTGCTGGGATTTGTAGACTTAACCTCCTGCAGCAGCTTTGTTTTCACAAGATCGGCGCTGATTTTTGCTCCAGAACTCTCCAATCCCATGATCATGGGCATATAAACTTCAGGGAGACCAGCCAACATCAGGGTGCCCAGCCATTCGTCGTTAACCTCAAAACCGATGTTTCGCAATTTGTGTGCAGTACACATGATTTTGCTCACGTAATCTTCAACGCTGTCACTCGATTCGAGATTTGTGTTGACGAGATCCCTCAGGAGACCCACTCTTCTCGCTAAACCACTGTCATCGAAGGCTTTTTCGAGGTTTTTCCATACTTCTTTGGCACTCGAACAATCTTGAATTAACATTTTAATTTTTAATTTTTAATTTTTAATTTTTAATTTTTAATTTTTAATTTTTAATTTTTAATTTTTAATTTTTAATTTTTAATTTTTAATTTTTAATTTTTAATTTTTAATTTTTAATTTTTAATTTTTAATTTTTAATTTTTAATTTTTAATTTTTAATTTTTAATTTTTAATTTTTAATTTTTAATTTTTAATTTTTAATTTTTAATTTTTAATTTTTAATTTTTAATTTTTAATTTTTAATTTTTAATTTTTAATTTTTAATTTTTAATTTTTAATTTTTTAATTTTTAATTTTTAATTTTTAATTTTTAATTTTTAATTTTTAATTTTTAATTTTTAATTTTTAATTTTTAATTTTTAATTTTTAATTTTTAATTTTTAATTTTTAATTTTTAATTTTTAATTTTTAATTTTTAATTTTTAATTTTTAATTTTTAATTTTTAATTTTTAATTTTTTAATTTTTAATTTTTAATTTTTAATTTTTAATTTTTAATTTTTAATTTAATTTAATTTAATTATTTAAATCTCACAGCTAAATCGTCATTGAGTAAATTTAATTTTAGCTTCATTAGTGTTAGTAAAGTTTGATTTTTTTTAGTAACTTTTACAACTTGCCAACCCTTATAGTAGCTTATATTTATATTATGATATATATATTTATATTATTATTATTATTATCATATAATGATACCAATGACTCGAATATGTCGTATGTAGGCAAGCCAGTAAAAACCTTTGTTAAATTATCATTGTTTTCAATATTCTTATATGAAAAAGAAACGGTTACTTCTTTTAGCTTGTCACTGAGACTTTCTATTTCTTTTCCCAGAAAATAGTTTTCTGCTTCTAATATTGCTGAAGAAGGTTGGTGTTGTGCAATACTTGTTGATGGCTCATCCTCTCTATTTGGGGTTTCTGCCGTTGGAATTATTTCTTGTAAGTTTTCTGTATTAAAGAAAACATCCTCTTCTACCTGACTTACTGAAGTAGTTGCAACATCTTCAACATTAGGATTAGCCTTTTTCCTAAAAAAGATTCATTCATTATTTTGTTTAATTTGTACTTCTATATCTTGTAACATGTCTATCGCCATGCTACCTTTCCTTAAGTCACCGTCCCCCTGAACCCTAAAATCAATTCCGACCCCATGTATTATTAGACACAACCTCATCACTGTCAAAATTACTCCCACAACAGAACGTACAAAACCCTTGCAAACGAACGAACGTAACCGGAAGCCCCTGTCAGTACCATTATAAATTAGCAGAACGCCACGCTTCGTTCTCTTTCCGACCAAACCACCCCTAGAGACCAGTCGTTCACGAGATTCAGAAAATACATTTATCTGGCTGTATCACAGTAAGTAATTCATTATTTTCTATTCGTTCCACTTCACAATTATTTTAAACCTTTTAGAAGTATTTGTACATATAATTTCCTTTTATTTCACTATTTTTTAAGGCCAAAATGAACAATTTGTGTATTAAAACCTTAGGACGTGGCCCCTGTATAAATGTTTTTAGACACCATTTCCAGGTAGAACCATCTAATGAAAATAGTAAATATCAAATTCATTTTAGTGCCTATAAATATCTTTTTTCTGTTGTAAATTTATCCATTTTCAAAGGCTCATTTAGAGAAACATGCTTTCTAGGTACAATCATACAATGTAACTGTTAAATACAAACGGTATTTTATTTCTTATAAAAATATCATTGTTTTGTTGTAAATTTTTCTATTGTTAAAGCTTATTCAGAGTAACACGTTTTTGTAAACATGAAATAGGTATATAACTGAGTCTATGTAAAACATAATAAATTAGTATATTTTCTTTAGAACTCTTTTAGAATTAAAAAGAACCTTTTTTTATTTTTACTTACAAAAAAACTAAGTATAACAGCTTATAACTTTTTCATTTGTATTAACAATAAAACTCATTAGTAATTAATCACACAGAGCCGGCTTCACCGCTCTGAATTTCATTAAAACTATAAATTTATTGTTTTCAATTCATTTTTGTTATTAAGTATGGGACATTAATGTTGGAAAGCTTTTAAGTATAAAGTAACGTTTTGAGGTAAAGCATTTGCCTTCCTTTTTGACCTAAAAGCGAACCAACATCAACACCCACAACATTTTAAATCCTTCTGATCCACTTTACGACTTTTAGGAGGATACAGCCGCTAGGTCACCGCTACCGCTACGTTACCTCCAGTATGAAATATAGCCAATAGTTGCAGTCCTTTCTATGGAGAAATATAGCTAATAGTTGCCGTCCTTTCTATGGAGAAATCTAGCCAATAGTTGCAGTCCTTCTTCTGAAGAACTATAGCCCACATTAGCAGTCCCTTTGATGAAGAACCAACCCCCAACAACCAATACTTCAACTACAACATCGATGGATTAACCGAGCCCACCGGATCACACAAATACTAAAGATAAGTCAAGTCCGTTTATACACTTCCACTTATAATTCCTGTGGCAATTTACAATTTATTATCAATAAACCAATATTCTTTATTCACAGTTTGATTTATATACCCAAGGACTATAAGTCTTAAGGGTGCAGCGTGTTCGGTTGATATTAAATGTAGTTTATTTTCTTGCCATCAAGTTCAGCTTAAATTATAAGGTGTTTCTATCTTTTTCACCTTAGTTTTTGTATATTTTCTGTTGTTTATTCGTAACGTTTAAAAGATAGTGGCGCCCTTAACCCTTATATACCACCAATCCTTTCTATAGTGAGCATTAACTTGGAGTCGAACCACTCCTTGGGAGTCTCTTAGCCGGGATCTTTTTTGGAGCTAGTAGTGCTGCAATCTTACCTCTTAGATTCAGAAAACAATTCACTAGATGGAAGTTGTTTACCCAAATTATAATCAAATATAGTAGGGCCATTCGTTCTATCTTGGTTTACAAAGTGACAAGAACAAATTCTTGAGTGCTCACTGGGGCTTCTATATTGCCTTCTAAAACAACATATTATTTGTTAAAAAATAAACTATGTAATAAGAATGAAAAGGGATACTGTAAAATGTTTAATAATATACCTGATAAGTTTTATCCATTTATTCAGTTCAACCGGATCCTTTGGGAACACAAAAAACTTGCAACCATGTTTATCACTATAATTTTTACATGTGGGAGCAAAACATATCACCATATTGAACTAAAGTTTTAAAAAGTCTAAATAAAGTTTACTAGTCTTCCAAAAAACCTGAAATAAATATAATAATATAGAAAATTACACTTTACTAAATTCGAATTGTTATAACCACGTATTTTTAATTGAAACAAACTTTTAAAATATAAAGAAACAATTAACTATTCCAATTCATCAAAATTTATAACTTATTATATATGTAATTCCTTAAAATAATAAAAAAAATCATAACCTAAAATTTGTTATATAAATCTATCTGCCATTTGAAATTAGTAGCCCAGCTTAACTTAACAATTTAACTTACCGTTAAGGTAACACTTCTGTTATTTAAAAAACATTATTTCCAACAAATATAAATCCTTATAACGAAAATATTAGCAACACAAAAATTCTCTTATGGGAATATACGTGGAACTAAAAATTTTTTGGAACGCAGACCATGACCTACCACAAATTTGACGCAACACTTGCGGAGTCTATTAAAGTAATATTTGCATATAAATGTCAAAAATGAGAGCATGAATGTATGAATGAGTTAGGGGTGATAATTACTCTGCGACCTATAGGATCTGTTGTGTCCCCCCTTACTTGCCATTTTCTAATATTTTCTCAGACTTATAGCAGCTCTTCGAGTCCTATTTTCCTGAGGAAGTTTGGGACATCGTCGGGCTTCAAGTCAGGTAGATCCCCTTCCTCTATTCCATGTGCTCCTAGGTATCTAGCCCTAGAATTTTGCAAGGCAGGGCATTCTGAGAGTATGTGTATTGAGGTTTCATCCTCTTCCTCACAGAATCTGCACTTTGCTTCATCTGCTAACCTAGTTTCTTCATGTGGCTTCTTAACCGGCAATGCCCGGTTAATATTCCCGTTAAAATTCGGAGCCTTTTTTACTGAGGTTGATGCAGCTAAGAGATCTCTTCTGGTCATAGTTCCCCAGTAGTATCTTAGATTGCCTCAGTCCTTCCAGCTGATTCCAGTACTTGGAGTTTTCCATCTCCATTTCTTCCCTCAGTTTTCCTAAGATTACTCTACTGCTGATCCCACAAGATGGTTCTGGTCCCAAATGTAGGGTTTTAGCTCCTTTTTTTGCTAGCTTATCTGCTGTTTCGTTCCCCTCTATTCCTATGTTTCCCGGGACCCATAGGAGGGTGACAGTGTTCTTCTGGCCCAGTTCATTTAGTTTGCCTAGGCATTCCCAAACCATCTTCGAACTGATTATATTTGAACTCATCGCTTTGATGGCTGCTTGACTATCCGGCATGATCACAATCTTTTGTCTGCGGTAGTTTCTTCCAATATTGAATTCCACACATCTTTCGAAGGCGCGGACTTCTGAAAATGAGAGCATGGGCGTATCATTCGGATCTTATAAACACAAAATGATTTAAAACACTAATTGTATTTATATACTTGATTTGGAATATTTATTTTTAAATGTAACAAAACTAAGTAACTTCAGGTTTAATAAAAAAAATTAGATTTATTGTTTTGTTTATAAATTAATTATCACTGCAAAATTTATAACTTCCAGTATGTTTCTACTAACATATTTTGTAGATTTCACAAAGAACTTGGCAGAAGGCAATTATGGATTGAAATACTGTCATTGAAATAAATGTTAGAAATCTATATACAAAATTAATATTTTTGTGTTTTGTAAGGTTTTCTTAAATCTACAATTTTATTAAAAAAAATTTTCTCAGTTATTATGTTTTAAAATATAATCCGGGTATTATTTGTATCAGATAAATAGTTTTTAAACTATAACACTGTTACTAATAAAAATCTCTTATTTTTAGGTTATTCCTTATTTAAACTTAGAATAGTTATTTTAAGTATAAGCTTGATATAAATTGTTCACAAATAAACTCGGAATAAATTCGGTATAACTATTCCCTCTTTATTCCAAAATAATGATTTGGCAACGTAGCAAAAGTCGACACAAGTACAAGGAACAGTGTCAAATTAAATGAAGTATGACAGTCTGACTATTAAAAAAAAATAATAAAACTTGTTGTCATCGGGAATCGAACCCGCATCATCTGCGTAAGAGGCGAGTGCGTAAAGCAATACACCACAAGTGATTTTTAGTTATTTTTAGATCTTTGGCTATATAATTTATAAAATTTTGTTTGAGAAATGCTTTTTGGATTTACCTTACCTTTTTTTTTTCTTGTATTTTCCATATCTATGTCCATATTTATAAAATTAATAATCCCCTCAACAGCTTCTGCTTCTACAACTCTTATCGCAAACATATTTTTTAGGTTATACTGCACTTAAACAAGGCTTAGGGTAGGTATAACTTTATACCGAGTTTTTATTCCGAGTATAAGTTATTCCATATTTATTGGTAGACATTTTGCATATTCCGAATTTATTCTCGGTATAAAATATTTATTCTTGGTATAAATATTTATACTGTTTATTGGTAAGGCTGTAAAAGTTTTGGTTGAATTTTGTTCAAAATAAAAACCCTAATATAATTTTTAGATTTTTACGGTACGTCAATGGAAACGGAAATTAAAATTGACAATTGGCCATCATATCCAAGCTCCTTTCTGGACTCAAGATCATTTTGCATATCGTCGGCCTAAGTCCACTTTTGGGTAAATTTTGTTTTTAGTGACATCTGACGACCAGTAGTCAAACTTACCACCTGTTAGTTTCCTAAGTCCATATAAAAATTTTTCGCGCCATAAATGCTTTAAACGCAAGTTGCTGAAGTCCAACGTGTCTAAAACAAAGAACGAATTTTGCCGAAGTCCCAGTTACAGTGTATAATTTACTGGTAGTGTATTAAAAAAACATGGCGTTATATTTTGTGCTTTTTTGAGGAATTTGGGAACAAGAACGTAAGTAAATACTTTCTATATATTAATTGAAATGTTGTTGAGTAAACAGTACATAAATTTTATTTATTTGTGAAAAAAATATAAACAGAATAAAGCTATTTTGATTAGGTATGTAGTTGGGCCAATTTCTCATTCAAATGACTGCTGCTAGGTTAATGTCTTAGACAATTTTCTTAGAATAGTGTAGTGATTTATTTTAATTTTCTTAGTAAAGCATAATTTTAACACTAAAAATGAACTTTTTATGGATTGATTTCGACTTTCTCGGCGCAAGGAAAAGTATTGTAAATGCAGTAACATGGCAACATTTTTTTTATATTAGGCCGGGAAAGTTTTGGGTGACACATACGTTTTTTAGGTTTTGGCTTTTAACTGATTACTTTTTTTTCAGAATGAATTATAGTGGGCGAATCTCCAAAATAATGAGCTTGCTAAATTCTAAGTTAGAAGAAGTTAATACTTCGTCAGTACCTTCAGTTGATGATCAGGATCAAGAAGGTTCGCTTCCTAGGGAGATAGATTTCGAAACTATACCAAATAATAGTAATGAGTAATTACTTGAAATGGCCGACAGAACACTTTTGGAAGTACAGAAAAATTTGGAGAAAGTTGATCCATTCGAGGATCCATTACCAAGTTGCAGTAAAGGAGTGCCAAACAAAACTAGAGATGTCTCAGAGGATGTCTCCTTTTGCCTCACTGAAAGTAATTTTTCTACAAAAGAGTTACATTTTCAAAATGACGACGAAAAATCTGGGAGTGAAGAAGAAGAAGACAATTCTAAAGATCAGACATACATTCAAGATGAAAATGAAACCGATTCATCTAGTGATGATGCGATTGAAAATGTCCTGCTACAGGAAGCTCCATTACAGAATCCTAATCTTGGCGAGAATGAAATACCCGAACTTGTAAGTAGGAGCCGAAAAAAAAAGACGGCACATGAATCAAAGTGAGTGGATAAAAAATTCTGAAAAATTAAAGAGGCAATCTGGACAGCAGTACTTTGGAAAGCGTAAATTAGAAGGTGAATGAAATTATCATATTATAAAGAAACCCAAAACTATGAAAGCCAGCTGCAAATGTAATAATAAAAAAACTGGACCAAAGGGCGAAGATATCTTGGAAGAAGAAAGAACTAAACTGTTTGAAAAGTTTTGGAAGCTTTCATGGACTGAAAAGCAACTTTACGTCAGAACTTTGCTTGAAAAGAATCCAGTTAAAAGGATTAGAAACAGAAAAGAAGAAAATCAGTCAAGGAGAGAATTTTCATATTCTTATTACCTAGATACATCAAAATGCAGGATAAGAGTTTGTAAGACGATGTTCTGTCATACTTTTAGCATTTCCGAAAGAACTATTGGAAACTGGCTTCATGAGAAATGAAAGAATCTTGCATTGACTAATGACGACAGGAGAAATATTGTAAACCCAAGACAAGCAAAAATAAACCAAGATAAGGAAAACTTAAAGATGTTCTTTGAAAGTTTACCAAAAGTAGAGTCCCATTACTGTCGCAAATCGACAAGCAAACTTTATTTAGAACCTGCCTGGAGCTCAAAATTGGAACTGTACAGGCTTTACAAAGATGAATGGTGCACTAGAAATAATTTACGGCCCATGTCTAGTGCTTCATTTGCAAATATGATGGACAATCAGAACATAGCGCTATTTGCTACAAAAAAGACGAATGTGATAAATGTGTAGCCCATAAAACCGGAAATCTAAGCGATCAAGATTATCAAAAACACCAGTTAAAAAAAAGAAGAAGCTCGCCACGAAAAAGATTCCGATAAAAATAGCCCAGCTAATTGTGATGTTTATACAATGGATATGCAATCTGTGTTGTTATGTCCAAAATCAAACGTGTCTATCCTTTACTATAAAACAAAGTTGATAGTCCACAATTTGACAATTTTCAACCTAAAGACAAAAGATGGGTACTGTTATCTATGGCATGAAGGCAACGCTGGCCTTACAGCCAATACATTTGCTTCAATACTGAACAGTTTTTTCAGAAACCATATAAATGAAGGGGTAAATAAGGTCATTCTATATAGTGACGGTTGTACTGCTCAAAACCGAAATGCATTACTCTCAAGTGTCCTTTCAAAATTATCTGAAGTAATGCAAATCACAATCGAGCAAAAATATCTGGAGAAAGGGCACACACAAATGGAATGCGATTCAATGCATTCCGCAATTGAGAGAAAATTATGGAAAAAAATTATTAATGTCCCAGCGGACTATGTTGACGTGTGTAAGTTAGCACGTTTACATCCAAAGCCATATTTAGTAGAATATCTGGATCATAGTTTTTTTTTTTTAATTTTGAACCCATGCAAGTCATTAATTCAATAAGGCCTGGTAGAACTTCAAATGACCCGACTGTAACTGACATCAGGGGTCTTAGATACAACACCGATGGGTCAATAATGTTTAAACTTCGTCATCCCGAGGAATGGTCGCCACTACCATGTCGCCTTAATAAAAAGGTTGCAATTCCTTTCGATAAACTGCCTAAACTTTACAAAAGTCCTATACCAATCAAGAAGAATAAATATCAGCACCTGGTGGATATAAAAATGTCTTTAAAGCAAGCTTTTATGGCTTTTATGATAGCTTGGTGCATTTTTAACAAGGATGGGTATTCTTTTATACCTATTTGAATATCTACCTGATTCTACCTATATTTCGTTGTCATTATTTTTGTAATAAATTTTCAGTTTATAACAAATTGTAGTTTCAATTTCTCGGTAACACAGCATTGAAATTCCAGAGTAAGTGTTTACAAAATTAAATATTAAGTGTACGGCAACAAACAAAAACAACATACAGGGGAAGACCCAAATAAAAACGGATGCGGTCGTAAGACCCAACCAAACAAAGAAAATACCAAAAGTTACGAGGTTTAAAACAGCAGCCAACGCTAACAAATTTGGAGAAAAAAGACGAGTGACATTAAAAACTCAAATACCAAAAATCAACAAAATGGCATCCCACAAGAGACCGAAAAACAACGAACTAATCACCGAGGCAAGCACTAGCATGGACCACGAGGAAATAAACCCCAATATACCACTAAAAAACAAATTTGGAGTACTCGGCAAACGAGCTGAAATAGAAGAAAAAGTAGCGGAGAGAAGAGAAAAAGCAATCCCTCCACCAGTGCTACTAGGTCAAATACCGGTATACGACGAGATAGTGAAAGAGCTCACGAGAATAATAGGCTCTCGGGATTTCCATATAATTATCAACAGAAATAAGAAAGAAACTAGGATCCACGTCAAAACGCAGGAGCAATTTGACGATGTTAAACAAGAACTTGAAAAAACAAAAAGTGAATTCTTTACATATACAAAAAGAGAAAATATACTGAAAAAACTAGTTATGAAGGCAGCACCGGGACTAAATATCCTAGCTATGATTCAAGAATTCCGCGAAGAATATGATATCAAGGTGGAAAACATAATAGCTCTAAAGTCCAGGAAGAGCAACATCAAAAGCCATAGTTATTTACTCCATTTCAAACAGGAGGTAAACCTAAAAAATGTCAGAAACATAAGAGGAATTCAAAACATAGGAATAAAAGTTACGAGGTTTAAAACAGCAGCAAACGCTAACAAATTTGGAGAAAAAAGACGAGTGACATTAAAAACTTAAATACCAAAAATCAACAAAATGGCATCCCACAAGAGACCGAAAAACAACGAACTAATCACCGAGGCAAGCACTAGCATGGACCACGAGGAAATAAACCCCAATATACCACTAAAAAACAAATTTGGAGTACTTGGCAAACGAGCTGAAATAGAAGAAAAAGTAGCGGAGAGAAGAGAAAAAGCAATCCCTCCACCAGTGCTACTAGATCAAATACCGGTATACGACGAGATAGTGAAAGAGCTCACGAGAATAATAGGCTCTCGGGATTTCCGTATAATTATCAACAGAAATAAGAAAGAAACTAGGATCCACGTCAAAACGCAGGAGCAATTTGACGATGTTAAACAAGAACTTGAAAAAACAAAAAGTGAATTTTTTACATATACAAAAAGAGAAAATATACTGAAAAAACTAGTTATGAAGGCAGCACCGGGACTAAATATCCTGGCTATGATTCAAGAATTCCGCGAAGAATATGATATCAAGGTGGAAAACATAATAGCTCTAAAGTCCAGGAAGAGCAACATCAAAAGCCATAGTTATTTACTCCATTTCAAACAGGAAGTAAACCTAAAAAATGTCAGAAACATAAGAGGAATTCAAAACATAGGAATAAAAGTTACGAGGTTTAAAACAGCAGCAAACGCTAACAAATTTGGAGAAAAAAGACGAGTGACATTAAAAACTTAAATACCAAAAATCAACAAAATGGCATCCCACAAGAGACCGAAAAACAACGAACTAATCACCGAGGCAAGCACTAGCATGGACCACGAGGAAATAAACCCCAATATACCACTAAAAAACAAATTTGGAGTACTCGGCAAACGAGCTGAAATAGAAGAAAAAGTAGCGGAGAGAAGAGAAAAAGCAATCCCTCCACCAGTGCTACTAGGTCAAATACCGGTATACGACGAGATAGTGAAAGAGCTCACGAGAATAATAGGCTCTCGGGATTTCCGTATAATTATCAACAAAAATAAGAAAGAAACTAGGATGCACGTCAAAACGCAGGAGCAATTTGACGATGTTAAACAAGAACTTGAAAAAACAAAAAGTGAATTCTTTACATATACAAAAAGAGAAAACATACTGAAAAAACTAGTTATGAAGGCAGCACCGGGACTAAATATCCTGGCTATGATTCAAGAATTCCGCGAAGAATATGATATCAAGGTGGAAAACATAATAGCTCTAAAGTCCAGGAAGAGCAAAATCGAAAGCCATAGTTATTTACTCCATTTCAAACAGGAGGTAAACCTAAAAAATGTCAGAAACGTAAGAGGAATTCAAAACATAGGAATAAAATGGGAAAATTACGCCAAAAAGAGCACGATTTCCCAGTGCTACAGATGTCAACGATTCGGTCACTCGCAAGCAAACTGCTATGCACAAGCAAACTGCGTTAAATGTAGACTACAGCATGACACACGTGAATGCCAAAAAACAAAAGAAATTACACCAATGTGCGTAAACTGCGGAGGCCCGCACATCGCCAACTACACACAATGCGAGAAATACCTCGAGTACCAAGACAAAATTGAGCAAAGGAAAGAAGCAAGATACAAAAAACAAGAGCCAAAAACACACCCAAACCCAAGGACTTTCACAAGCAACAAAATTAAAGAAAATATAAGCTACGCACAGGCAATAATAATATCAAGCAAAGAAAACCAGAGCTAAGCGGGAAAACGAATGAGCTAACCGAATTAATGAAAGAAATCAATGAAATATGCGACATTGACAAAATGATCACAATACTAAAACAGCTTAAGCAAGAACTACTGTAAGCAGGCACGTTTTATGAAAAAGCCCAAATTTTTCTAAAGTACGAAGAAATCTTAAATGGACCATAAATCAATAAGTAAAAAACTCAAAATTATACAATGGAACGCAAGCAGCATAAGGAAGAAAATCAACCAATTAAGAGAATTAGTCGGAAGAAAAAACCCGGATGTAATTATAGTAACAGAAACAAAATGCAAAGGAAACAATGCACCTCCGTTCATACCCAACTACACGATCACGTTCAAAAATAACCAAAACGAAGCAAGGGACAGGGCAGCAATATACACAAACAACAAAATAGAACACAAAAAAATAGAGACAAACACAACCACCATAATAACAACAGGAATAAGAATTGAAGAACTTGATATATACGCGGCATACAGAAGACCTAATATAGCAATGGAATCACTCAATACCAGAGAAATACAGAACCTGATGGAAAACAACGAGAAAGTAATAGTAGCAGGAGACCTAAATGCATGGCACACAGACTGGGTAATAAACAACAAATCCACACCCATAGGTAAAAAATTACACCGGTTCATAAACGACAATGGATACCTAATATACGCACCCGACGACGCAACAAGAATAAGTAATATAATAGGACATGCCAACTCGACAATAGACATATACATAACAAAAAATGTAATACTCAAAAACATAAATACACTTAACGAACTAAATTCAGACCACAAACCAGTAGAAGCCGAAACAACAAACAAAATAAGACACATAGAAGCACCTGACAGAGTAATAAGTGATTATAAAAATGCCAGATTGGACCAATTCCGGAAACAAATAAAAGAAGAAACAACCATAAATAGAGACATAAATAATGAAGAACAAATAGAACAAGAAATTGAAAAAATTACAAGAATAATACAAAAAGCAATGGACAAACACATACCAACATCAAAATACACAGTAAAAAAACATAAAAATTAATGAAGAAACAAAAAATAAAATAACAACAAAAAACAGGTTGAGAAGAAAATTCCAAAGAAACCCAACTAAAGAACTAAGACAAGAAATAAACGAACTAAATGAAGAAATAAATGTTAGATTAGAATCCATAGAAGTAGAACAATGGCACAAAAGAATAAGGAAAATAAATGAAAGCAGACAAAACGCATGGAAAATAATTAAAGCCAAAAAATATAAAACAAAAAATAATGAAATACCACCCCTAATAATGGATGACATACTAATACAGAACCCCAAAGAGAAGCTAAACGCCATAGCCGAACAACTGCACAGAAATCACATGCTATCGAGTCAAACATCGGACGAAAGAACGGAAACAATAGTCAACACCGAATATAATGAAATAATTAACAAAGAAGAGCAAGAAAACCTATACACCAGCCCAGAAGAAATAAAAAGTGTAATAAAGAAAATGAAAAATAAAGCACCAGGAGAAGGCGGGATCCAGGCAATAGTGTTAAAAAATATCCCCAAAAAAGCACTGGTTCAATTACACTACATAATGAATGCAACACTGAAACACAACTACTTCCCAAAAACTTGGAAAAACGCAAGAATAACACCAATAAGAAAGCCAAATAAACCAGCTAATAGACCGAGCAGCTACCGACCCATATCCCTATTGTGCACAATGGGGAAAATATGGGAAAGAATCGTATTGAAAAAATTAAACAAACACCTACAAGAAAATAAAGCACTTATAGAAGAAAAATTTGGCTTTAAAAAACATCACACAACAGAACTCCAATTGGCTAGGATAATCAACAAGGCAAAAACAGAACTAAACAAAAAACGCAAAACAGGCATGGCTACCCTAGACCTAGAGAAAGCCTATGATACAGTATGGAAAAAAGCCTTAATATACAAAATGAAAGCAAAAAAAATACCAAATAAACTAATAAACAGCTACCTAACCGAAAGAACATACGAAGTAACAACAAACAGAAGAAAATCAGACAAATACAACATGCCAGAAGGATTACCACAAGGAAGTGTCCTATCATCAACACTCTTCAACATCTATATCAACGACATTCCAAAAAACGAAAAAACAGAAATAGCCTTATTTGCAGACGACACAGCCATATACACAACATCCAAGCACAGGAAAATAATTACAAAAAAACATAGAAAACCATTTACAAGAAATAAATCAATATTGCAACAAGTGGAAAATAAAAATAAATAACGAAAAAACCCAACTAATAATCTTTGCAAACGACCTACCAAGGAACAAATCCAAAATTAATATTAACAACAATGAAATAGAGGAAGAAACTGAACTAAAATAACTTGGAGTACACCAAGACAAAAGACTAAATTTCAAAAAACACATAGACGAAACAAGAAAGAAAGCGTTAGGAAGCAAAAGAATAATTCAACCATTCATTTACAAAACAAGCCAGCTAAAGGAAAAATTGAAAGTAACACTATACAAAACCTACGTCAGACCTATTCTACCATACGGATGCACAGTATGGGGCTCCACCTGCAAAACAAATATACAAAAACTTCAAGCAACAGAAAACGCCTGCTACAGACTGATAGCAGGAAAAAATAGACTACAAATCACAAACAGAGAACTACACAACAAATATGACATCATAAACATAAAGGAAACAATAAAACTAAGACAAAAACAATTCTACGGAGAAAAAGTCAGAAAAATAAGACTAACAAAACACATAGGACAAACCCCTGCAAACACAGATCTAAAGTACAGAGAAATCCACCACATCCCGATGTAGGAGAAGAAAATCACGAGGGGAAAATCCAAGAAAACATCAAACAAACAAAACCAAGCAAACCAACCTAATGCCACAAAAAAGGAGGTTAAAGAAATTAAATAGAAAAACATCACAACAACAAGGAAAAGCCAAATAACTCCGGTGCGAAAGCGGGACGGAGAAATAAATTAAACTCCCACACAGGGAAGAAAATCAAGCAAAATGGCAAATTCAAATAATAATAATAATAATCGGTAACAGAAATTTGCCGAAGTCCATAATTATAAGAATGGGAACATCGCAAATAGCCTATGTCCGTTTTTTTTTCGAAGAAAAAATTACTAGAAACTATTAAATATTCACAGTTTACCATAAAATAAAATGATAAATGCGAAAAAAATATATATTTTTTTATTTATTATTGATCAGCTACATTTTTTGCCTCTCCTGTAAAATTTTCATTTTGTCAGTTAGGCAATTTGCATCTTAGACCGACGATATACTCCTTCCTGTTTCTTTTTGTTCTAAGATCTTAACAGGGATGTCAAAACCGAACGCACCTTGTTTGGCGGGTACAATTTGTAGAAGATAAAGTATACAATATTTGCCGCAATACACATATGAAGAAAATTAAAGGAGGCTGGCTAACAAGATGGTATGATGGTGGCTATTATAAATATGAATTAATATTTTCGTCAGAAAATTTTAATATATTACATTCCCTCTATGTGAACTTCAAAAATAATGTTGCAATAGTTAAATTAAAAAGACTGGACTGCTCTGTGCATGTGAGTTGCCCTAGTCCTAGTGACTCCCCTACAACTAATACAGCATTTGATTCAGACGATAGTATTCGTGACCCCGATTATGAATATTCTGATGACAGTGAATCCACTGAAATCTCAAGTAATCAATTGCCACTGTAGTTAAATAAATCTCATGAAATCTCCAGTAATCAGTGTCCAGTGCAATTAGATGATTTGTCCTTACCAGTAGATTCTAGTATTTCAAACATTGAGTCTGGAAATGTCCCTGTACCAGAAATTTGTGTATTTATTGTAATAAATTAGTGACAAAATTTGCCAGACACATACAAACTGTGTATTACAATGAGACACAGATTCAACATATTTTTGGATTACCAAAAGGTAAGTTTATTTATTCCATAGGATATTATATCATAATATAAACTACTTAGTCAGTGTATATTTGTCTATAAAATACAATTAATAAGTTTCTAGTTTTGTTATTTATACTTACTATAGTTAATTTACTACATTATTTGTGTGTCGCCTAAAGAGGAATGAGCTTTTAAACTAATAAATGATAGTGTAAAATAATGTTCAATGTTTGCAGCTAAGTTAACTTACAGAGATATTAGGTCATTTGGAAGATATTTTTTGTACTAAACTTGATAAGCTAATTGTTTTAGTTGAATTTATTAGAATTTTTTTTTCACTTTCATCAATTCCTGGATATTTATTTTGTAGGTCTAATGAGTAATACTTGTAAATTTTTTAACAGCATTAAATAGATCAGATTTCATCATAAAAATTACCTAAGATATAAAATTAATTTTAATTTTGAAAATGGGGTCTTCATTAAACTTTTTTTAAATTGCAGTATAAATTAATGTCGAAAATTAGCTATCTCTATTTATTATTTTTTGTTGTATTGCATAAAGAAAATATGTTTTTGAACTTATGAACATATTTAAGGTTCCAATGCAAGATTAAAACTTATTGAGGAAATTGGAAAACAAGGATGCTTCTATTTCAATACGCATAATGCAGCTAACAATAATCAGTTATTGGTTACAAGAAGGCCAGCATTGACATCAGAAAGAAAACCTGGTGATTTCAGTGTATGTCCAAATTGCCAAGGTTTTTATTCTAAGAAAACAATGCGAAGACACTTCCTCAAGTGTAACCCTTTTGCAACTAGAAATGATAAAAGTTTATCTGCATTATCTCAGGCTACATTTGGACAGGTACATAAAAAAGCTAGTATAATTATGAAAAAAGATATAATTCCTAGAATGAGGAATGTTGATGTCTCACATGCTATATGCTATGATGAGTTAGCTATTATATACGGCAATAAATTGTGTTTAAAATATAGAAAGCCCCATCTATATTATATGATTAGATCACAGCTACGCCTAATTGGAAGATTGTTATTGGCCATTAAGAAAAAAAACTCACAGGTCACTGATTTTACATCCTTATTTCACTCTAAATTATATGATGACATTATTTTTGCTGTAAGTCAGGTAGACATTGTAAATGAAGAGGAGAATGAATTCAAATCTCCAGCAACTGCTGCATCTTATGGCACATTGTTAAAGAAGTGTGGCCGTATCCTTATAAATGAATATATTAAAAAGAATGACACAGAAGGACAGGAAAACACCAAAAAATTTTTGGCTATTCTTGAAGAGGAATTTCAAATGGACATCAACAAAACATTAGAGGAAAATCAGAGAGAAAGGAGGAGACAAAAGAATACAATTCTGCCCACCATTGAAGCTATAAAAAAATTTAAGTTAAGTGAAAAGTTTGATATAAATGCTTGAAGAAATTTGGGAGAGTTTAGTTTAAGTTTGAATTCAAGTTTTTAATCGGCGCAGGGCTGGAGAAATAGAAAGAATTTTGATTACTGATTTTTTAGCCACCAAGACTGTTGATGAAAAAACAGATTCTGAAATTTTTAGTTCTCTCTCTGTTTTGGCATTAATCTTGCCTATCTAGTACAGGCCAACTAATATTTAAATTGTAATTTGTCCATGAGAATGTTTTTCGAATTAGTAGCAAATCGTGTTTCGACGATAACAGATTTTACCGTCTAATTAAATTTAACGGGATTTTTTCGATAACCGATTCTATTTATAAAATAAGCCACTTTCCTTTAGCCCCAATCCCATCCCCAATCAGTGGTGAAACCTATATTGGAAATTGGATGAGCCAACGAGAAAAGAAAGTCTTTTGGTTATTAATTATTGCTTTATAACTGACAAAAATAACGAACCATTTTTTTGGTCCCTTGAGCCCGACAATTTTATTTTAATTAAAATTACATTCATATTTATGGTTAGCTACTGATTCGAAATTCATACTTAAATAATTATTGGTAGTAATAATTCTATAGACCGTAGCCTGTATACCGATTTTCGAATCATTCCTAGCATAAACTTAAAATTGTTTATTATAAATAATTTTATCAGAAAATTATTGTTCTATTACAATATATCCATTTTGGTGTTGTTGAATTCAGGTAAAACTTGTTATCAGAATCAAGTTTTTGTACTTAATTTTAGTAATTTAAAATCGATTCGCCTCAAATCGTTATTGTTTATTTAATACTACAAATAAATTTATTTATTTAACTGAAAAATGCCCAGTGTACCTACACTCGATGAACTTAAATTAGATAGATTGATTGCGCAACAGGAAATTCTTTTCGGTAAAGCTCAAAAGTGTTTTGATTACGCAAAGGAACTCGATAGACAACCAAATTCTAGTAGTAAATTAGAAAACTTTTCAAACCGTTACAATACATTTTCCCTTGTTGGGCAGGAATATTGCCAAGTAGTCGAAGAAATTGTAACATTAAAACAAAAAATAAAACCTGATGAGCGCCCAAATTATGAGAGTTTGAATGCTTTTGATGAGCTCTACTGTACGAATGAGTATATAGCTTCTAAATTTTTGTCTACACCGACTCAAAATCCTGTAGTAACTTTTAATGTCGCCACAGATTCAAGAGTGCGTATGCCGAAACTTGAATTTAAAAAAATTTCTGGAGAAGATCTCTCCATTTGGCCTTTATTTTATGAAAACTTTAAATATTTAGAACACTGTAATGCGCAATTTTCTAAAGCAAAAAATTGCAATATTTAGTAGGAAGCCTCTCCGGGAAGGCTTTAATAACCTGCAATGCATTTGAAGCTACTCCTAATAACTATGAGTCGATTTGGAAATTATTAGAAGATACCTACAACGATAAAAAATGTCTTGCTGATTTGTACTTAGATAAAATTTTAAATTTCTACTCCTTGTCTAATGGAAGTCCAAATACCTTACTATCGTTTATAGAAACTTTTGATACCGCTGTAACTGCCTTAAAACGTTTAAGACTAAATGATCTCTGTAATTAAATACTTACTTATATTGCTATATCAAAATTACCTAAACAAACTATTGATGATTTTTATTTGGTTACCCCTCAAAATACTATACCACAATACGAAGATCTTATTAAATTTGTTCGCCAAAGAAGTAGAAATATTAGTAAAATTGATAAGTTTAAGCCAGCTTCTAGTTCAAGCTACCAACATTCTAAATCTAATAATTTTAATAGAAATCCAAAGACATTTATGGCTAACAACTCCACCCCTGATAAATTAAATTGTATTGTGTGTATACATCAACAGTATTACTTGAAAGACTGTTCCGTTCTTAAAAGTTGGTTATTTGATCAAAAATTTAAAATTATAAAGGATAATAACTTGTGCATTAACTGTTTTTCAAATAAACACAAAGTTAGTGCTTGTCCTTCTCGATTTAATTGCACATTTTGTCATCAGAGACATCACAGTCTGTTACATAAACCTGATAATAGTAATCAACGAAGTTCAAATGTCTCTGAAAATTCCTTAATATAGTCCACATCCTTTAGTAGCTCGCAGAATGCCTGCAATACAGCCCATTTCGATGCAATTCCTAACAAATCTTAATTTGTAGTTTTGAGTACCGTAGTTGCTAATGTTAAAAACAAATGGAATAAAATAGATTAGGTTAGATTTTTATTAGATAGCGACTCTATGCCTAATTTACTTACTCATGATTGTTGTCAGAGTTTGGGATTCAATTTCCAAAAATTTAATTCCAAGATATTAGGTGTAGGAGGAAATATAAACACCTTAAAAGGTAAAGCAAACCTTACTATTTTTTCTACTTTTAATTCAAATTTAAAAATTCCATTAGAAGCCTTGATTGTTAATAAGATTACTAATCCATTACCATAATTTCCTTTCACACTCCTAGTAAGATAAATGGCATTTTTGGAGAAGCTATTTTTGCGGAACTAATAAAAGATGACAAAATTTCCGGACCACAAGGATCCCCGACGGCCTTTGAAACTACCTTTGGATACGTAGTTACTGGTTATGTCCAACCATTACAAGGTAATACAAATGAGTATGCTTTCCATACCTTTCTAGATGTATCTCCTACTCTAGAATCACTAGTAGATAAAATGTTTCAGTTAGAAGATTTTTCTCAACCACCACCTAATGATGAAGATTTAGCTTGTGAGAAAATATTTTCAGATCATGTCGTTCGAAGTTCGATATTCTGTAGCCTTGCCGCTTAAATCTGATCCTTACCAATTGGGTGATTCATATACCTTTTCCAAGTCTCGTTTACTGTCGCTTGAACGAAAGTTAAGTAAATTTTCTAATCTAAGAGCAATCTATTCCGATATTTTGCAAGATTACATCAATCAAGGGCATATGTCCCTTGTCCCTTCTGCTTTAATTAATATTCCGTCGTATTATATTCCACACCACTGTATCTTTAAACCTGATAGTGTTTCACACCCTGTCGTATTGTGTTTGACGCCAGTATGAAAACCGACAAAAATACATCTTTAAATGATGTACTCTATACTGGTTGTAAACTTCAGAATGATTCAGTTGATATTCTGTTGAATTTTAGATTATTTCCAATAGCCGTAACATCAGATATTAAACAGATGTATCGACAAATTGAAATCATTCTGTCACATAGACATTATCAGAGAATTCTTTGGCGTTTTGAGCCTCAAGAGCCTATTTCAGTATACCAGCTCAATACCGTGTCATTTGGTGTAAAGTGCTCACCGTATTTGAGTTTAAGGGTTATTAAAAAACTTTTAGATGATGAAGGTTGTAATTATCCTGATGCTATTCAACCCATCCAAAATGATATGTATATGGACGATTTAATATGTAGCTTTCCTGATCTAGAATCTGCTAAACTGGCCCATTCCCAAATTGATGCCTTATTTTCTTCCGCTGGTTTTAAAATAGTGAAATGGATGACAAATTCATCTCAATACTAAATATTATTCCAGAAAATTTCAGGTTAATGGACATTAAGAATTTTGAGCGTGATTTCTTAAAGATTTTAGGTTTGCAATGGAATCCATTCACAGATAAATTCATATTTATCTGCTTGTACGAAAAGGCAGTTGCTGTCTTTCGTCGCAAGAACCTTTGATCCCTTAGGGGTTTTATCACCCTTCATTCTTCTGATAAAGCTAATGATAAAATCACTATGGGATTTAGGGTATGATTGGGATGAAATTGCGTCAGCTAAAATTTGCCAACAATGGCAAACAGTCTTGTTGCAGCTTCCGGAATTGTCCAAATTAGAAATTCCAAGACACATTTATTTTGAAAAGGATTACAGCTTAACTTTAGTTGGATTTTGTGACGCCAGCAAGTCGGGTTATGCCGCAGCGATTTATGCCAGAACCGAGATAAACAATATAGCCAAAAGCCTAGCCTCTAAAACTTGCCGCAGTGGCTTGACCGTGTGAGAAGGTCGACCCTCAAGCCAGATCAGAAGCTGGCAGTCATTAAAGACTTTGTCATCCCCAAACTGATGTATGGGTTGTAAAATCCTCGAATCACCGGACAGACTCTAAAGTCAGCGGACCAACTTATCAAAAGATTTGATAAGTCGGCCCTGGGGCTCGATTCTTGAATAATTTTGCAAAAAGGTGATTCTTGAAAGACGAATTCGAGATAAATTCGACAATTGTTGTTCGAGACTGCATCGAATGGGTAACACCGTTCGACATAATGAATTGTCGAATTTTATTTTCATTCTGTCATGTCTCTGTGTTAAACACAGATATAATATATAAAAGAAATCAAAAGTCTAAGTCAATGTCACAAAGTTTTATTAAGGGTAAGCAAGTAAAGTCGTTAACAGCTACTAGTTTCGGCTTTTAGAAAAGCCATCATCAGGCTAAAATACAAACAAGTTTTACAATATAAGAATAGAAATCATAATAATAAGGTTCATACCTGAACTGCATATATGATACAATTGCAAATCCAGGCAGCTTACATTATACATTAAAGCTTGTGGGTAAGAGAAATGATAACGATATGACAATGAAAAGAAAATTTAAATTATTAACTAATTAAGATATAATTTATAAATGTTAATGTTAAAATTAAATGAAAGAATTAAGTTAAATGAACTAATACAGTTCAATGAATGGAACTAACGAGTTAAGGGAGAGAAAAGTATTCATCAGCAAGATATCATGATGAGAGGAGTTGTAGACTAAATAACTATTAAAGTCATATTCCCAAAGGGCTGTGCCTAGGGAGTAAAAAAGCAGTGTAAAAGGAGTTTGGAAAACTTTAGTTATATAAACCGCTATTGAAAAGCCTTCCAGAGTAGGAGGCTGAAAAAATGGTGAGGTAAAAATCAAGAAAATAAGAGTTTGAAACTCCTTAGATGTATATACATCCGATGAAAAGCCTTCCCGAGTAGGAGGCTGAAAAACTTTTGATGAATTAACATCTAAATAAGAAAAATCACCAAATTGGTGATATTTGACTGTAAGAAACAGTACAAACATGGTGTAAATAGTTAAAAGATACATTTTTAGTGGCGAAAAAGTCCATAACCAAAAGCACAAACACTAAAACGTTGTTAACTAAGTAATGGCGGAATACAAATGAAATAAAATGGAGTACAGATTAGGAGAGACGTGTGTGAAGCATGGAACAATAAAATTAGATCAATGTGTCAAGCGTAGAATATTAAATGTAACTTCAATATGTCAATCTGACGATGCTAAGTCTAGCGAAACGGCTGTCATTAAAGTTAATAAAGCAATTTTTTAAATAAATATTGGATGTTTTGGTAAAACGAAGAGTTTTTTCATTATTCTTAATTAAATAAAGTGATTTAAATGTTAAAAGAAGTGTCATAAAGTATAAATGTAAGCAAAACCCGACAAATACAACCGTAAAATTTACATTATCATTGGTCATCTAAATCTAAATTTAATATAACACCTATTCTGGTAATACCAATTTTTGTTTAAAACACCTATCCATAGACACTGAGAACATTCTTTATAATCAGGACTTAGTCAATAAGGAGGCCATTAGGGCAGATACTTCTTCTTTAATTCAGAGAACCTTTAATACTAACAAAAATTTAGAATCTCATAAATATTTACATCCTTTAAATAGTCTGGTTCCTTTCAGAGATGTCTCTTCGTTGAGAAAAAAGATTTTAGATGAAAAACTTGTTGTTTCTAAGGCTGACAAGGGTAACTGTATAGTTATTTTAGATAGGGTCGACTATGTCGAAAAAGTTAATTCTTTCCTTTCTTCGGATCCTTCCTTTTCTTCTCTACCTTCAGACCCTACCTTAAAATTTCATACCCGTTTGAGAAATAAACTGAAACTTTACTCTGACACTCTGGAGTTATTTGAAACCAAAGTGTTTCAACTTATTCAGATGGCCCCAATTACTCCTCTTCTGTATGGACTCCCTAAAATTCATAAAGAAAATGTTCCCATTAGACCCGTTGTTTCTTTTTTGAATTCTCCTTCTTCTAAACTTGCTTCGTTCCTTAACAAATTACTTAGAGACTTAACTAACTTCAATAATAACTATTCCATTCTTAATTCTGTAGACTTGTGTAAGAAAATATCTAACATTACAGTGCCTCAAAATGCCTTTTTACTGTCACTAGATGTTTCTAATCTTTTCCCAAGCATTCCTCCTACTGAATGTATTTCTCTTGTTAAAAATTTACTTCTTTCAAAAAGTTTGAACCCGTCCATTGTAGATGACATTGTTTCATTACTCAACTTAACACTTGAACAAAACTTTTTTCAGTTTGACAACAAATTTTACAAACAATCAACTGGCCTTGCTATGGGCTCCAATCTCAGTCCCCTACTTGCAGAGATCTTCATGTTTAATTTTGAATCACAATTTCTTAATAATCCTAGTTTTCAAAATCATCTCATTTTTTATTATAGGTATGTAGATGATTGCATTGTTCTTTTTAAAGGTGATCATCAGGATGCTTATCAGTTCTTAAATTATGTTAATAGTCTCCACCCTAGGATATCTTTCACTTTAGAATTTGAAACTAATAATTCACTTCCTTTTCTAGATTTGCTTATCACTAGTGTAGACTAGACGGTGGCACTTAAAGTAAACGACGTAGCCGAATACGATAATCTTTATTTAACGTTATACGAACTTATTATAACAATAACTAGGTAACTAATATAATATAATAAACAACAAATACAATACGTCAACTCGACGGCTATTCGATTAAGACTGACTCGACACAGTCGACTCACTAAAAACCCTTTATCATCATCTTATGATTCACACACAGTAATGACGGTTCCATATCCGTGTAAGCAGTCGTCGGCACGGCCATCCTGTGTTACTTTCGTCCTCGAAAGTTAGTTTTCTGAAACATACATAATTATCATTAATACTTTTTTTTTTAAATAAGGCTAATGAATTTTATGCCTATGATAGCGATCAATTTTTGCCTAAGATGGCGATCAATTAGTGCCTAAGATGGCGATCAATTAGTGCCTAAGATGGCGATCGATTTTTGCCTAAGATGGCGATCAATTAGTGCCTAAGATGGCGATCGATTTTTGCCTAAGATGGCGATCAATTAGTGCCTAAGATGGCGATCAATTTACCTTGTATTTTGAAAGGTTTTAGGTCTTCTAGCCCAACTACTCCTTCATAGGGTCTTAATGATCGTTCGGTATTGATGTCTTCCTTTACACGATATCTGTCGTTGGGTAGAACTTCAATAACTTGAAATGGACCTCTAAACTTTGGAAGTAACTTTTTACTTTCTTTATTTGCTGGAAAGGAGCTAGTTTTGGTGAGTACAAGATCCCCAACGGAAAAATATTTCGGAGGTGAGCGTTTTTTGTTAAATATTAGGTCTTGTTTTATACGGTTTTCTTCTAGATTTTCGCTCACAGTCTTTCTGATTTTTGTAACATCTACCATTTCTTCGTCTGATATGTTATGAATATCGCTATCTGTTCTTAACTGGATTCCAAATTGTATTTCTGAGGGCGTGTATTGAGTTATTCGGTGCTTTGTGCTGCTGATTCCTTGTTGAATTTGATGGAGTGTGCTATCCCAATTATTTTTATGCGTGCTGGCGCCTGATGATGCTAGGGCATCCAAAATTGTTCTGTTTGTCCGTTCTACCTGGCCATTTCCTCTTGGCATTCCTGTTGCTGTTGTAAACAGTCTGATTCCCTTATTTTGTATATATTCTTTAAATTCTTTAGACGTAAAAGCCGTGCCTGCATCGGTTATTATACGCTTAGGATTTCCAAGTACTACGAATATTTCTTGCAGTTTGCTTATTACGTGTTTTGAAGAAGTATCCGGAACTGGCTTTATATAAGTAAACTTAGAAAATCCATCTACCACTACTAGTAGGTATTTGTTTCCTTTCAATGTTTCCACGAATGGTCCAAGATGGTCTAAGTGGAGTGTATGGTGTGGTCTAGCATACTTGGGGATGGAACGCAATAATCCAGGCTATTTCCCACCATGTTCTTTGTGATAAAGGCAAAAGAGACAGGAGTAGATATATTTTTTTATGAACTTGTTCATTTTTGGAAACCAGAAGGAGCGTTTAATTCTTTCGATTGTCTTATCAAAACCAAAATGACCAATCGCTCATTTAATGCAATAACGTCATAACTAGAAAAGTTGCTTTTTACAGGAGAGCAAAAAAATGGAATGAGATTTCAAATCTTTGAATACCAGATTTTGATTGAGGAATTTTTAATAAATTTGTGGTCATTAGTGAATATGCTAAATAGTTTACAATAAAATATTAATTTGAAATCCTTTTTGCAAGATCTTCAGTACGCAAATAACTCAAAAATGCCAATTTTTGAGTTATGACGTTCTTGCAGCAAATGAGCGCAATGTCATCATGATTAGCTTTGACCACTTGCCATCTACAGTTTTTTGGAACAAATAATTTTTTTCCAGTAGGTGTTATTCGGTATACTTTATTTCCCCGAAGGTCATAATCATTAAATATTGCTTTGTTTTGGTTTTTTTTCGCCACTTAACAAAATCTCTTTAATCTCTTTGATGGTAGGGTCTAAAGATTGAGCTTCGCGAAGGTAATCGTTTTCCGTTATTACCATTATATCTTTTATCGGAGTAATAGGTGTTTCAAAATTTCGACTTAGTGCGTCTACGTGTTGCATCTGGTAATTTGGTCTGTGTACGATTTCGAAAGAAAAATCTTGTAAAAACAGAATCCAACGGGCGACACTTGGAATAATTGTTTATTTGTTCCAAGCATTTTTTACAATCGGTATAAATAGTAAATTGGTTTCCCAACAAGTAAAAACGAAACCGGTCTAGTGTTTTCACAATGGCGAGCAATTCTAACTCAAACGAATGGTAATTTTTTTCTGGTTCTGTGGTTTGCCTGCTAAAGAAACTTACAGGGCTTTCAAGGTTGCCCTCGCATTGAGTTAGAATTCCTGCATACCCCTCTCTACTAGCGTCAGTATAAACCCTAATTGGGAGTTTTGGATTAAATATTTTTAAAGCTGGTTTTGAACATATTTGTTGCTTAAGGAAATCAACTGTTTCCGAGTGATTATTAGTCCATACCCACTTAACATTTTTTTTTAATAGTTTTGTTAATGGTGCTGATTTGCGCGCAAAATCTTTAATAAATTTACGAAAATAGCCAACAAGGCCTAGAAATTGTCTTAACTGATGCTGGCTTTTAGGGTGTGGGAATTTTGACACCGCTTCTACCTTAATATCTGATGGGCAAATTTCATTAAAAGTTATCTCGTAGCCTAAGTATGTTATTTTTGACATCATAAAAAAAGATTTTTTTAATTTAATTGTAAGCCCAAACTCTTTTATAATTTTTAAAACTTTTTCTAAAATATGCAAACCTTCAGGTATAGTTTTTGATGGTATGAGTAAGTCGTCCAAGTACGGTACAACATTATATTGACGTAATGGAGAAAAAATTACGTTCATAAATTGATGAAATATAGAGGGGGCATTGCAAAGTCCAAAAGGAACCCTAAGGTATTCGTAATGCCCTTCTGGCGTTACAAAGGCGGTGAATGGAATTGATTTTTCTTCCATAGGAATTTGGTGGTACCCCGACGCTAAATCGAGAGACGAAAAATATTTAAAATCCGATAGGGTATCAATTATTTCTTCAATTATAGGTGTGGGGAAAGGGATTTTTATTGTTATTTTATTGAGTGCCCTGTAGTCTACCACCATCCTTTTTTCGTTACCTTTTTTATCAACTAAAAGAGCAGGGCTTGAGTAGGCGGATTTGCTTTCCCTAATAATATTAGCATCTAACAGTTCTTTTATAATCTTTCGGAATATTAGTTTGTCTTTTTCGGTAGATCGATACGGTCTTCGGGAAACTGGTTTATTTGTTGTCAATTCTATGGTCAAGGATATATTATGGGCTTTGCCTATAGTGTTTTGTGTCTCAAATAAACACGATTCGAAGGATTTTAAAAGTTCATGCAATGTTTCCAGATCTCGAGTTAACATTTGACCGCGATTAATATTCTGAAGCTGCTCAGATATATTTATTTTATTTTTAAAACGGAGTAAATTATCGACTTTATAATAAACTATATTCGGATTTTCTGTGAAGTTACTTCCTATTAAAATGTCAAATTTAAACTCTGCATTATTTATTACGTAATACTCTATTATGAATTTAACTTCATCCACTGTTGTTTCTTCAGAGACATATTGCGTTACCTTCGTACCCGCACCCAAGAATCCCGATAGTGTAACTGGTTGTTCCAGATTATATATTTTAAGATTAAATTTCTGAGCCACTGATCGTTTTATTATTGAACATTCACTGCCAAAATCTATAAATGCCTTACATTGATTATCCTTTATAATTATTTTTTTATAGAATTTTGATTGACAATTAGAATTTTCGATATAGTTTACTTTTTCAGTCTTATTGTTAGGTGTAAAATGTTTAGTTCTTTTGGAATTATTTAGTTTTTTTAAGCAATTTATTTCAATGTGACCTTTAACTTGGCAGAAATTGCATACCTGGTACTTATGCCGACAGGCAGAACGATCATGTCCCATTTTTCCGCATGCCATACATGATTTTTCTTTCTGATCTGCGTAAATCGTTCTAGAAGTTGTAGGCTTCGAATGGTTGATGCTAGTTTGAAGGATATGACTTGAACTTGTCTGAGGTACTCTATTTTGAAAATGTGTTTTAATTTTAGGTATGTTACTCTGTGGAGCGTTCGGTACATTATAGGTTTTGTTTTTAAGATAAGCCCCTAATTCATTTAAATCAACCATATTCGAAGCCTCAACCGCTGATGTTATGTTGTTATCATTAATGGCACCACAAATTAAAGAGATTTTATCAGTGTCGAGGAAATTTACTTTTAACTTATTGATTTTTGACAAATGTTCAAAGTAAAAATCATATAAAGAGCAGCCTTCACTAGGTTTGTGATTTACAATGTTCATTAATAATTTATAAGCATTACGGTTAGATTTAAATGTAGACTGTAAAATTTCTCCCCATTTACCCCAAGAATGCTGAGACCATCCTACTTCACCTTCTATATAGCTATCGTACCACATTTTTGCAGTGCCTTTTAGGTTGTTCAAGGCTTGAAAAATTATTACATTATCAGGCCATTTATAGGTATTTGCGTTATATTGGATAATTTCAATCCAGTCTGTAACGTCCATTGCCCTTGGATCAAAATCCGGAATAATTGTGGATATTTTTAAAGTTAAGTTTGTTTCGATTAACGGCTGCGTATTAACTACTTTAGGAGGAGGTGTGTTACTTACAGTTTCTCGATTTCGTCTTATTCTTTTCGATTTTTTTTTTATACTTAATTTCGCTGTCACTCGATGTTGATGAGTCATATTCTGAAGATGACGATGATGATGATGAGTAGCGTTTTCTGCGTGACTTTCGGTGATGGCGTCCCATATTTGGATATTCACACACTTAATATTTAATATTATCACAAAGCACCGAATTTTATTTAGTTCTTGACCACTTCTGATGTAGACTAGACGGTGGCACTTAAAGTAAACGACGTAGCCGAATACGATAATCTTTATTTAACGTTATACGAACTTATTATAACAATAACTAGGTAACTAATATAATATAATAAACAACAAATACAATACGTCAACTCGACGGCTATTCGATTAAGACTGACTCGACACAGTCGACTCACTAAAAACCCTTTATCATCATCTTATGATTCACACACAGTAATCACGGTTCCATATCCGTGTAAGCAGTCGTCGGCACTAGAAACATAGAATTTCAATGCTTAGATTTCGAGATTTATAGAAAACCTACCACAACTGACGTAGTTATTAATTATAATTCCAATCATCCATTTTCACACAAATTAGCTGCTTTCAACAGTTTTTTCCATAGAGCCTTTCCACTTTCTCATTCTTCTTTTACAAAGGAAATAAATATCATAAAACAAATTGCAGTTAATAATAATTATCCTATTGATTTAATTAACAAACTGTACAATAAATTTTTTGTTAGGTTTAGATTAAGTTTTAATGTAGTTCATCAATCTTCTTCGTTTGAGAATTCCTACTTGGGTTCTTTAAGTTATTTTGGACCAGTTTCCTATAAATTTGGGCATATTCTTCATAAATACAACATAAAGTTTGGTTTTAAGACTAACAATAAATTGGGATCTTTTCTGATCAACACTAAAGATTCGGTTCCTTGTTTACATACACCTGGAATATATAAGTTGAGCTGTAATAATTGTTCTGCAGTATACATAGGCCAATCGGGCCGTTTATTAAGCACCAGAATTAATGAACATCGTATTCAAGTCAATAAATACAAACATTTGGACCCACCTACCTCACCTTCTGCTTTTGCCAACCATATTATCTCTGAACACCATGAGTTCTCTGACTCCAACATTATTAGACTTCATAAATGTTTTAAGGGACCTAGGATGAACCTCCTCGAGATGTTTGAGATTAATGAAGCGACCAAAAAAGACAATATCATCTGTTTAAATGAACAACTAAGACCTAAAGATCCCTATATTTTTCTCAGTCTTCCTTTCTAAATGTTATTTTATCTCTTTCCTTCACTTAGTTTATTTGTTAACCAAAATAATCATAATAGATTAAATGTTTCATAATCTTTTACCACTAATATTTGTAATTGTAATAATATTTTTTAAATTGTTTTGTTTACCATTTAATTTTACAGTTGACGGTTATGTTAACCTAATTCTTCTTCTTTTTTATTGATTTAGAATTGGTATTTTTAGAACTGATGTTTTTTCAACTCACCGTTATATTAAATTTAGATTTAGATGACCAATGATAATGTAAATTTTACGGTTGTATTTGTCGGGTTTTGCTTACATTTATACTTTTTGACACTTCTTTTAACATTTAAATCACTTTATTTAATATTCTATGCTTGACACATTGATCTAATTTTATTGTTCCATGCTTCACACACGTCTCTCCTAATCTGTACTCCATTTTATTTCATTTGTATTCCGCCATTACTTAGTTAACAACGTTTTAGTGTTTGTGCTTTTGGTTATGGACTTTTTCGCCACTAAAAATGTATCTTTTAACTATTTACACCATGTTTGTACTGTTTCTTACAGTCAAATATCACCAATTTGGTGATTTTTCTTATTTAGATGTTAATTCATCAAAAGTTTTTCAGCCTCCTACTCGGGAAGGCTTTTCATCGGATGTATATACATCTAAGGAGTTTCAAACTCTTATTTTCTTGATTTTTACCTCACCATTTTTTCAGCCTCCTACTCTGGAAGGCTTTTCAATAGCGGTTTATATAACTAAAGTTTTCCAAACTCCTTTTACACTGCTTTTTTACTCCCTAGGCACAGCCCTTTGGGAATATGACTTTAATAGTTATTTAGTCTACAACTCCTCTCATCATGATATCTTGCTGATGAATACTTTTCTCTCCCTTAACTCGTTAGTTCCATTCATTGAACTGTATTAGTTCATTTAACTTAATTCTTTCATTTAATTTTAACATTAACATTTATAAATTATATCTTAATTAGTTAATAATTTAAATTTTCTTTTCATTGTCATATCGTTATCATTTCTCTTACCCACAAGCTTTAATGTATAATGTAAGCTGCCTGGATTTACAATTGTATCATATATGCAGTTCAGGTATGAACCTTGTTATTATTATGATTTCTATTCTTATATGGTAAAACTTGTTTGTATTTTAGCCTGATGATGGCTTTTCTAAAAGCCGAAACTAGTAGCTGTTAACGACTTTACTTGCTTACCCTTAATAAAACTTTGTGACATTGACTTAGACTTTTGATTTCTATATCGTAGTCACATTTGAGATATGGATGATTTACTTCATTTTAATATATAAAAGTTTTCTTGATATTTTATTAAGTTACAATTTATTTTTATTACGTTTTATTGGTGTTTAATTCTTTGTTATTGGTATTATTATTTTTTTCGTTAGTATTACTGTTTACTGTTAATTTCAAAATTAATCCAAACATAGTATTAGGAGTGGCAATAGAGAACTTGGAAGATAATGCTCCCAGACAAATAATAAAGAATTTCAGATTAACAAAAGCTGTTACCCACGAGTTAATTGAAATGGTTACACCTTATATGAAAGAGCGAACACGGGCATCTGCTCCATCTATTGAAAGAAGCGTAAACATTATATATTATAAACATTATTTCATTATATTATTTCTATTTTCCGTAAACCAAACAATAATTCTTGTAAATAAAGGAAAGACTGTAGACTTTGTACACTCTTGATGATATAATAAAGGAAAGAAAATTTTTGTATATTAAAAACCGTAGGTTAAGTGTGTAAAAAATTTATTAAATCCGTAACTGAGCGCTTTCGGCTTACAAGGCCATCATCAGAGTTACTTCCTAAAAGGTGTTAAACATAAAACTTAGAAATAAGAAAAAATGTAACTTACGTTAAAAGATAAAACCTCTTCAGAAGAGACATTACAACACAACAACAACAACACAAACAGCTTTAACATTAAAACATCTGAGGACAATAATAATATATGCATGTGAATTAAAAACTAATTACCATTATAAAGTTTTTAATTCACATGCATATATTATTATTGTCTTCAGATGTTTTAATGTTAAAGCTGTTTGTGTTGTTGTTGTTGTGTTGTAATGTCTCTTCTGAAGAGGTTTTATCTTTTAACGTAAGTTACGTTTTTTCTTATTTCTAAGTTTTATGTTTAACACCTTTCAGGAAGTAACTCTGATGATGGCCTTGTAAGCCGAAAGCGCTCAGTTACGGATTTAATAAAATTTTTACACACTTAACCTACGGTTTTTAATATACAAAAATTTTCTTTCCTTTATTAATAATTCTTGTTCTTGTTTATGGTATTCCGTGTCAGAATAATACGGTGTTGCCACTTAATCTTTCGACATCGACGAATTCGACAAATTTCGGTCCAGATTCAAGAATCGAGCCCCTGCACTTAAACATTCATACCTCAGACCCCGCGCTGTAATTCGGGATGCGCGACGGGGGTTTGGGGATTTTGGAACTCACACACCACATTCCCCAGGTCTACCTTAAACGCCTCACCGGTCTCCTGGACAGCCGGAACGACCCAGGTTTGTCGGCGCACAGCTACATGAAAATCTGGCGCGCAAAAGCTACAACGATCAACTGGGAAATCGGGTGTTGCCATTTTACAAGAAATGACCGAAGCAGAGGATCGGCTACCGCTCAAGGCACTGGTCCGGGTAGCGAGATTACGGATCCTAGTGCAACTGTGAATGGACTTATTTTGACGGTTAGTGATTGGCTAAAATCTAAAAGCTTGCGTCGGCGAGTTAAGGGTTGCAGTTGACTGTAACAGTTAATAAATATAAATATTTGTTTTTGAGTTCTTATTATTCAAAATAAAAAATCCCATAATCTCTTTAATGCTAAATAACTTGTGTTTTAAATTTTAGCAATTGCAAAATGGTAGATCTTATTAAGTTTGAAATTAATGTGCCAGAAGCATACGTCAATAAATTCATTTTTGTAGTTGAATTATGGCTTTATTTCCCATTAAAATAATAAATTATATAAATGCCACAAACAAATAGCTTCCGAACAATATTAATACACTTATTTATTTGTAATATAGCAAGTGTACCTTAATACAAAAAATAATAGTACAATAGTGTACTCAAAATATTCTACTATTTGAGATGCTATATTTTATAGGAACTCATAAGAGCTATTTCGCTAAGGGATTTAAAAAAATATATGTTAAATAAGAACTGGTTACATAAGTGCTGTGGGCAATATATTAAAGTAACTATTAATTAAATATAAGAATTGATTATAACCTCGACAGATTTGTTTAGAAGATTTCAACGCGGTTTGTTTTTTTCAGATTTAGGTATACAGTTTTCCTATTAATAATACAATAAAAAGTGTAATAGATGGAGATAATCTATTTTATTTGAACATATATACAATATTTGGTAGGATTCTTATTTAAAGCTCATTAAATGGTATGCATTTATTATTAACGTAATGTTATTTAAAAATAAATTTTTTATTTCTATTTTTCAATGTGCAGTTAAAAAAATTATTATTGATGTTTATAAAATGATAATTGTAACAACACCTATATTCATTCCGGCAACACTGACAACCCCGCTATGCACCGACTATCAGACTTTTAGCTTATGTGAGCGAGGAAGGGGGGTTGTACATTTGACTGACCGGGCAGATGTGAAGTTTCCGTTGAGTTTTAGAGACACGTTGCTTTTGTGTTCAAAGATTATTAATTTTGCCGGTTATAGTTTGTTCGTATTGTTATTCTTTTGTAATAAAACATAGTTAAGTTTTCTTTTTCTTAGTTCCGAACCTTTCATTTTAAAATACCCGTTACACGTGGCGCTCAACTTGTGGCCTAAGAAAATTAATTTTTACAAAGAAAAAACTTTTAAGTGATAAACGGCTGGACCGGTATTATAGAACATATACTTGCTTTTGGTGTCGTTTTTGCCGGAATTTGAACGATTTCCGCGTAAAAACTTTGGTTTCGGACTTCTTAAATAGAGAGTAGAAACTATTTTACAGCAAAATTGCAAGTTAAGCATTTAAAGCGTGTTTTTTTCGATTAAATAAAAAGAGTGTAGTGTTGGAAACATCAGCTATAAAGTAAGTCCTTTCCAATTTTATTAATTATAAAACCTCTTTTCGGTTTATACAGAGTGGACACTTAAATCAAGTGATTTTTAAACTTTTGTTTTCAATTTTAAACAAGTTTATTAGTGTCAACGTTTATAAAATGCCACCGAAAAAGGACTCAGAACCTACAGATGGATCTACAGCTTCCATCTTAATGTCACAACAACAGTTAATGAGCTTAATTAACGCGTTAAATGATTCAAACAAACAAACCACTCAAGAACTTTTGCAACAATTTCAATTTTCTTCTCAGGTTAATAACCAAACTGGTAATTTTTCAAAGTGTACTAACCGATTTAGTGGTTCGGGCGAATCTAATGTTGAGGCATTTATTGATAGTATTTGTACTTATAAAGATTGTACATCGATTTCCGATGAAAACGCTCTACGCGGATTTCCGATGCTTTTGGAAGGTATCGCGGCTACATGGTAGCAAGGGGTAAAAAGGACCGTAAATTCGTGGGACGAGGCTGTGAAAATTTTGAAAGACACCTATACGAAAACTCATCCACCCCATTTTATTTTTAGGGACATTTTCGCAAGGGAACAGGAAGCTGACGAATCGTCGGAACTATTCATTTGTAACATTCGGGCATTAATATCTAAATTACCGTATGAACTACCTTTAGCCGCTCAACTTGATATTATATATGGCCTATTACATCGTAAGTTACGGAATCGGTTACCACGTCATAATTTTGATGATTTTGAAAATTTTTTAATACAACTCCGGGATATTGAACAATCGATTAAAGAAAGCGAGAAAAGTTCTTATAATAAAACTAACGTTAAAACCGAAGATAAAAAAGAAAAATCATTATACTGTCGCTATTGCAAAAAATTTGGTCACTTAAAAGAAACTTGTAAACGATTAGAAAAAAAAGAAAAAGTGGAGTATGCAAATGTACCAAGTGTCTCATCACCTAGGCAGGTGCAAAATCAATTTAAAAGTGATGACGATAGTCAAAAAATAAAACTTGTTTGTTACGGCTGCGGTACTCCAGGTGTTATTCGGTCAAAATGCACCAAGTGTCAAAATAACACTCAAACGGAAGTCCAATCTGTTGAATTTAACCAAATTAATCTACAAAATAAGGTAATTAAAAATCCTGATTTAGATTTATGTTCTGTCTCTATATCTAGACCTTATTACAAATCCAAATTGACAACTTTAACGGTATTGGGTTTGCGGATTCAGGGGCGCAAGGCAGTATAGCAGGCGCTAATTTGTACAATATACTGAAACTAAGACGATATAAGTTTACCGAAAGCAAAATGCGAGTCTCCTACGCCGACGGAAATGTTCAAGAAAAAGATGTGCTTAAAACTAACGTTAACGTTTGTATTAAAAATAAAGTTATTCCGGTTACGTTCATAATTTTTCCGGAACTTAAACATAACAGAACTCTTCTAGGAGTAGATTTTTTAGAAAAGGCCAAAATCATAATAAACATTGCTAACCGCTGTTGGTATTTCGGTGACAATCCAGACGAAGTATTCCCATTCGCTAAAGATTGTACGGTTGATGACTCTTCTTTGCAAATTTGTAAGGTTAACGCATACTATTTACGTACGGATGAAGGAGAAGTTTTGAATACTTCACAACGGTCGAAAGTCAATGAGGTTCTTGCACATGCTTCTGATATTTTTGCATCCAGCGGAGATCCGACAGATTTTGCGGAACATCGTATAATAACGGACGGTAGCGATCCTATTGCCGTTGCTCCGTATCCGTTAAATAATTTCAAGAAAAAATATCTTAAATCCGAGATAGACAATCTGTTGGCGGCCAATATTATTGAAGAATGCGAATCTCCTTGGGCTAGTCCCGTCGTATTGATTCCAAAAAAGGATAATCCTAATAATTTGCGATTATGTATAGATTATCGTCGTCTAAATTCAGTTACTGTTAGTGACAGTTTTCCCATGCCTCTTATAGATGATTTATTACATTCTGCCAAATATACGCCGTTTATGTCCACCATAGATCTACAATCAGGTTACTGGCAAGTACCAGTCGCGCCGGCGGACAGAGACAAAACATGTTTTGTGACACCATTCGGCACTTTTCGGTTTAATCGTATGCCATTCGGCTTACGAAACGCCCCGGCTACTTTTAATCGGTTAATGGGACGTTTTTGCCGCGGACTGGGTGATCGCGCGGTTTTCACATATTTGGACGATTTGTTAATTTTGTCTGAGACTTTTGAAAAACATATTGAAGATCTAATTGCCGTATTTGAAAGACTTAGAACATTTAAGTAACGCGCGCGCCGCGAGAAGTGTTCTTTTGTACGAAACAGAGTGCTATACCTCGGTCACGTGATCACTCCTCAGGGCATCGAGCCTAATCCGGAAAAGACTGCCGCTATTCGAAACTTAAAAGAACCAAGTTGCGTCAAACACGTTCATAGTTTCGTGCAAATGTGCTCGTGGTACCGGAAATTCGTGCCGAACTTTGCTGATATAGCTCGACCTCTTACGAACTTGTTAAAAAAGAACGCGAAATTTCAATGGGGTGACGCAGAAAAGTGCGCGTTTAACAAACTGAAAGACATACTTACGTCATCTCCGATTTTAATACAAGCCGATCAAACAAAACCGTATACGCTTCGAACAGACGCTAGCCAATTCGCTCTGGGTGCGGTATTACTCCAGGGGAAGGAACACATGGAAAAACCCATCGAGTATGCAAGCCGTTTGTTATCTCCGACTGAACGGAAATTCTCCACCACTGAGAGAGAAGCTCTTGCGATTGTGTGGAGTACTGAAAAGTTTCGAGCCTATTTGGAAAATGCAGAAGTAACTATTGCCACTGACCATCAACCACTGAAATGGCTTTTTACGCTTAAAACGCCTTCCGGGCGTCTAGCCAGATGGGCATTAAGACTTCAAGGTCTCAATATGAAAATAATTTATGCACCTGGAAAAACGAATGTCATTGCTGACCTATTATCTCGACCTTTCTGCCCCCCATTCTACCGACAATACTTGTGAAATTTGCTTCGTCTCTGTGGAGATACCCAGGTATACTCCTGAAGACATTCGCACGCAGCAACTCGAAGATGAAGACGTCGCAAAAATTATCAAATCCTTGGAGTCTGAGGATTTACTTGAGAAGACTAGATGGTCGGAACGAGGGTATCAACTCTCTGATGAGGTCCTCTACCACTTCAACCCCGATGTTGATACAGAAAATCCACAATTAGTCATTCCGCAAGGCTTACGAGAGGACATACTCAAACAGTACCATGATGCAGATACAGCGGGACATTATGGCATTGATCACACTTATCAAAAAATTGCTGAAAAATTTTTCTGGACTGGCATGCGACGATGTATAACCAATTATATTAAGGATTGTCTAGAGTGCCAGCGGTATAAAAGCACAAACCTTAAACCAGCAGGACTACTGCAGACTCCCGCTCCTGCCCAACGATTTGAGGTAATGGCTGTTGATTTATTTGGTCCCCTACCAGAGACGACATCTGCGAATAAATGGATTTTAATCATTGAAGATATTGCCTCTAGATGGGTTGAATTATTTGCCCTACCCAACGCCACTGGGGAAGCCTGCGCTAAACTAATGATAGAGGAAGTTATTCTTCGCTTTGGAACCCCCAGAAAATTAATCTCGGACAACGGTGTTCAATTTATTTCAGAGGTGATGCAGAAAGTCACCCATTGTTTTGGAATAAAAAGCTCATTCATTCCATTGTATCACCCAGCCAGTAACCCCGTGGAAAGGAAAAACCGAGAACTTAAAACCCAACTATCTATTTTAGTACAGGGTCAACATAATAGATGGGATGAACATCTTAGCAGCATTAGATTTGCTATCAACTCTACAGTATGTGATTCAACTGGACAGTCTCCAGCCTATTTAACTTTTGGTCGACATTTGAGAGCACCTCAGGACTGTGTTTATGACTTACGACAGATAGTTGCTGCTGAGAACTTCGTACCCCGGATTACTCCTTATTTAACCAAAATAGCCGAAACTCTCTGTACCTCTCAGGAAGTGCTAATGAGAAAGCAGGACCAAAGAAAAGCTGTAGTTGATCAGCACAGAAGAAATATATTTTTTAATGTGGGTGATAAGGTACTTCTTCACACCCACACACTTAGTAATGCTCAGAGAGGTTACACTAATAAATTTTTCGCCAAGCGAGATGGACCTTATGTTATCTCTAAGGTTGTTACTCCCACGTCGTATGAACTTACCACTTGTGACAGCTCCGAAGCCGTAGGACGTTACCATGTGTCTGATATAACTCCGTATCTTGCGCAAGACGAGATATCGATACCTGAGCCTGTGGTTCCCAAAAAGAAGAGGGGGCGTCCCAAGAAGATGTAGGTGTACCGTTATTTGCTTGCTATCTGACGTAGGAGAACCTTTACGTCATCTAGAGGGGGAGAGTGTAACAACACCTATATTTATTCCGGCAACACTGACAACCCCGCTATGCACCGACTATCAGACTTTTAGCTTATGTGAGCGAGGAAGGGGGGTTGTACATTCGACTGACCGGGCAGATGTGAAGTTTCCGTTGAGTTTTAGAGACACGTTGCTTTTGTGTTCAAAGATTATTAATTTTGCCGGTTATAGTTTGTTCGTATTGTTATTCTTTCGTAATAAAACATAGTTAAGTTTTCTTTTTCTTAGTTCCGAACCTTTCATTTTAAAATACCCGTTACATAATATATTACATTAGTATCTAAACTACTCAAAAAAAAAACAAAAAACATCTCTGTAAGTAGTCGTTAATGCGTTTACAAGAACTTACAATTATTTTTTAAATATCCCGCTACTTTCTCAACCAATTACCACTCATCAAAATAAGTATATTCATAGTTGCACTAGGATCCGTAATCTCGCGTCCGGGTAGAACTGGCCAGAAAAACCGGCCTAACTCGGGACCAAGTCAGACACTTTACCGTCTTCCAAAAATCTACACATAAACATAGCATAGAAAATCCGACCTCAAAAATTTTTAAATTAACCCTTCAAGTCCTATCGTTGCCATATGGCAACACAAACGGTGTCTCTTAATTTATGCAATCTTGTGTTACTCAAAAGTAATATTGGTTGCATATGTCACAAAACAAGAAGCAAATAGTGAAGTGTATGTAATTTAGTATAAAATTCAGTAGTCAGCTGTGTTGGTTACTGCTTGCTAAAGTTAAGATTTTTTTTGCTGTCTACAATTATGGATGTGCGATTTGAGTAAGTGCAATATTTTTTTACTGTGATATATATTCAAATAAATTTCAAGTTGGTATTGTTGCTAGATATCTCAGTATTATCAGTGCATTTTTGAATTTTATTTGTAACAAAACGGAAGCTTCAAAAATATTTATATATGACGCTGTTGCCATATGGCAACGCTAGGCTCTGAGGTTAGCACAACTGCATTTATTTTATTTTAGGAGAGGTTTCCATTTAGAAAAAGCCTTGGCTATGTTAGAGGAAGAAAATGATTATCAGGGTGCTAGTGGTGTTAGGGATATATTTATATCCCCTCCAGATGTTGACATATTAACAGATGAAGACAGTGGTCGTGAAGATGAGGGTGGCACTATTGATAATTTGAACTGAAAACAATTATTACAGCCAGTGGAGGTAGTATTAGATAATAATATTAGAATATTATCAGAGATGAGAATCGGTCAGAAAATACATCATATGAAAATAACAATGAAGTTTATGATGTAAAAATGGCAAACAAATAAAGAAAAAAATTGTTCATAAATGGATTGATGGAGATATTATAGATAATACTCCTAAACAAGATGAACCAGATTATAATTCATTCTCTAACAAAACTATCCTAGATATTTATGAAATGTTTGTTGATGATGGCATCATAGACCTTATTGTTGAGGAAACAAACAGGTACGCTATGTTTCTAAATTTTCCTTCTCCCAATGTAACGAGGTCAGACATAAGATGTTTTATCGCAATTTTATATCTAAGTGGATATAATAATCTGCCTGGTAAACGTTATTATTGGGATTGTGGATCAGATATGTTCAATCAGATGGTATCAGATAGTATGAGACGTGATCGGTTTATTCAAATTACAAATGAGATTTTTTCACTGCACAGACAATACTAAGTTGGGCAAAGAGGAAAAAATGTGTAAATTACGACCTCTAATTAAAAAGTTAAAAACAAATTTTTTAAAATACTTTGTTTCTCGTAAAAATCTTAGTTATTATGAGGCAATGATCAAATATTACGGCCGACATCCATGTAAGCAATACATTAGAGGCAAACCTATACGGTTTGGCTATAAAGTATGGTGTTTGAAGGCAGATTTTGGGTATTTGATAAATTTTGAAATTTACCAAGGAAGTTTTACCAATAAGACTGATCAATATTCAAATAAATTTGGAGCTTGCTCCGCGCCTTTGGTTAGAATGTTAGATGAACTGCCTAACAAGACATATAGACATAATGTCTACTTCGATAATCTTTTTACTAGTTTCCCTCTTTTACTAAATATAAGAGACAATATGGGCTATGGTGGGATTGGAACATTGAAAGCCAACAGATTTCCGAAGTCGTGTCCGATACAAGACAAAAAACAATTTGAAAAAAATACGAGAGGATTTTCTGAATCGAAACTTTGTCATACTACTGGAGTGTGTGTTGTAAGGTGGAATGACAACGCAGCAGTTACTGTAGCTTCAACTGTACATGGTGTAAATCGAACAAGTCAGGTTAAAAGATACTGCCAGGCTGAGAAAAATATTATACAAGTTACGCGACCCTGTACAGTTGGAGAATACAACATGCATATGGGGGGTACGGATCGAATGGCTTCTAGATGTATCCCTCAACAACGCATGGTTGTTGTATAAAAAGGCGGGCCATAAAATAACAAAATTGGAATTTCGCAGGAAAGTGGTTGGAGTTTATCAAACACGTTACAAAAATCCACCAAAAAGGCCAGGGAGAAAAAGGATATCAAAAAACAGTATTTCTGGTAACAGAGCATCGGATGATTTATGTTATGATCGATTAGATCACCTAGTGGTTTCTGTCCCCAATAATAAGAAATGGAGATGTGCAGGAGAGGGTTGCAGTTCTATCGTTCGGACGTCCTGTAAGAAATGTAACGTGGGTTTATGTGTAACATGTTTTGAAATTTTTCACACCGTTACAAATTAGTTGTCAGTGTATGTTTTAAATAAAATAGTATGTTCCATTTCTGTTTCAATTTTATTATCGTATTGACCTAGCGTTGCCATATGGACACACTTTCAAATTTCATAATTGTGATATGTTTTGACCAAAATCTTTTTTTTAATAATTTTATGTGTTTTTATTGAAAATAAAACTTAAAATATTGTTCAGATCTAAAATAAAAAAAAATCAGGCTTTGGAGGGTTAAAAGAACCGCGTAATTTGAAATTTTATCTCTTTAAATTCCACTATATATTTAACGGGTTAAAACGTTTTAAAAGAGGATTAATCAATGGACTTGATTCAATATTTAAAAGTATTACAGGCAATTTAGATGCATCAGACGGCGAAAGGTATGGAAATTGAATATATAACAAAAAAATCAAGAACAAATTGTGTCTAAATTTTAATACAACCGTCTAAAAAATAGGTAACAATGAAAAATTATTAGAAGCAAAAATAGAAAAAATCGAATCGATGAATTCAGTAATTTACGGAGGTAATTCAATATATATGCATATAGAAAACTAATTGACTTTCGCAAAACTTAAAATCATGCACCCTAGCATCATGAAAACTTCAGATCTCCTTTCCGCCTTAAAACTAATAGAAAATAAAATTCCAATATCACAACTACCCTTCGAAATCACTTTGGAAATATACAATTAAACGAATCATTAATAAAAATTGAGGGATACATTTACAAAAATGAAAAAACATATTCTTAATATTCCTATAACGTACCTCGAAATATTTGATCTTTATCACTTGTACTCATTACCAGTTCCCTATAAAGGTCAGTTCAAGGGAACCATCCCGCGTAATAAAATTATGTTAAAAGGTCAGTTACACTTTGCTTTTTGAAAGGAAAACTGCATCAAATCTTCCCTGTGTTTACATTTGAAGAGAGAGAATATATAATGGGCCAAGTGACAAACAAATTGAAATCGATATTTTTTCGGTTTTATGGGGTAGCAAGGCCGTTAGCCTGTAAAACGGGCCAAGCGATAGGTGCTTTGAAACCCGCTTCAAACAGTTTTTCAAAACGTGCGCGCACCAAGTATGACTTTGGTGTTCCGATATAGTGGGCTATGTGTAACTAAACCATATCCAACGAGAGAATGGATGGGCGTGCATGAATTCCGCACTTTTATCATCCCTTAATCCCGGTCTGTCTTACTACCTGAAAGTGAAGCATGAATTCCGCAATGATGCCTCAAAATTCTAAGAAACATTAAAATGTAATTATCCCCTTTTGACCTGCTACTTTAATTGTTATTAGGGTATTAGGGAAATTCCATTTACTAGAAAAACAATTGCTGCGAGGTAATTGGCTACGTTACAAATGACGTATGTAATGTAATGACGTTCCTCCTATATATAATACAAAAATTATTAATTTTGTCATTCGTTGTTTAAATTAACGTTAAGATACAAGTGGTAAAAGTTTCACCATGAATCCAACTTTTTCTGTCAGTGAACGTGGCAAGGAGGTTTTAATTTTAAATGGGTGGAAATTTTGTTTCGCCAAAATTTTTAAAAATGGAGAATCGTTTTGGCGTTGCGTCTTTAATACATGCCGAGCAAAAGTTTGCACTGTGGGGCAAGAAAATACTATATCTAGAACGTACCAGGAGCATTCCCATAAAAAAAAAAGGGAAATTATTAAACAGACAAATAGGTAAGTAAAATTATTGTAATTTATTATTTATTACTATTTCATCACTAATATAAAAAACTATTGCAGTGAGCGCTAGTGCAAAAAGAAAGGCTACCGAAGAGCTTGTTGGGTAACCTGCAAAAATAGTGCACACCGTTTTAAAAGATTATCCAGAAGACGTTTTCAGTAAAAGATTTTAATTACATACGTAATAATATTTATTACGAACGAAAGAAAACTCAGCCAGCTATGCCTAAAAGTGCCGCGAATACCATAGAAATTTTGAAAAACTTGTCATACAATACCATTATGGGTGAAAATTTTGTGTCAATATGCAGTGAAGAAAGCAATATAATCGTATTATCGTGCAAAACCAATTTCAAATCTGCGTTTGAAGCTGAAAAAGTGTATCTGGATGGAACCTTCGATTACTGTTTAAATTATTTCATGCAGTTATTCACAATTCACACTGTAGTTAATGGACATTACGTTCCTTTAATATTTTGTGTGCTGCCCGATAAAAAGAAGGAAACATATACAAAATTGTTTCTGCTATTAAAAGCAAAGTGTTGTGAAATAAATTTAAATTTTAGTCCATCTTATATTGTGACAGATTTTGAAATAGGTATTCATAATGCCGTGAAGAGTGTAGAAACTAGGCAAGTGGCTAAATTATCTTTTTGGCTTGCCGTTTTTAAATCCAGAAGACGTGTCAGACTGCTTCATTTCTGATTTAATGTCTATACAGCCTAATGACGAAAAAATTGTTGGTATGGCAGATTATCTCGTGGAAACCTACATAGGGGAAGATTCCTTGTTCCCTCCACAAATGTGGGCTGCTTTTACATCGAATATTGACAGAACTACTAATTGTTGTGAATCGTTTCACGCCAAATTTAACGAAAATTTTTATAAAACACATCCATTTTTATATGTGTTTATAGATGTATTGAATAATTTTCAAACGGAAAGTCTTATAAAACTCAACAGTGTGGGCGAAACTCGGAGAATTAATGATCCGGAATCAAGGCGCCGTCAACAATTCGTACAAAATAAAATAGAGCAATACAACGAAATTGCAAGACTACAATATGTCAAATGTTTGGGATATTTTTATAAACAACTTTAATGTAAATGTAAATTTTTTAATGTGATTTTAAATATACTTATATTAGTAAACAACTTTAAATTTATTAAAATTTTGTAATGTGTTTTTAAATATACTTATATTAGTAAACAACTTTAAATTTATTTAAATTTTGTAATGTGTTTTTAAATATACTTAATGTAAATTGAAAATATATTGTATTTTACCCTATTGCGGAATTCATGTGTTTGATAATTTTAATCTCTGGTCGAGTGCGGAATTCATGTCTGCGGATTAGACCTCAGGTAGTCAGTGCGGAATTCATGGCCGCCCGAATGGACTTGCACTCGAGCGAAAATTCGTCTGTTTTGGTCTGATCTCCGCCCTTAAGGCGGCCACTCACGTTCCGGTCTACCTGTTCAGGCAAACTTGTAGCAAGTGTACCTGTTCAGGAAGAGATCGAATTTAGCCATACACGTAGCGTCAAACCTGATGGCAGTCTCAGTTAATGTTTACTATTAACATGATGACACCGCCTAAGCGTGACTACGACGACGCAGTAGCCCTAGTAGGTCTTCATGTCATTCTTAAAAAAAAGGAAAGAAAACCCAGACAAAAGTGATGTAAAGAATGGTTGTTAAAAAGAAATCAATACAGTCATATCAATTTGTTAAAGGAATTGAATATAGAGCCTGAAGATTACCGTAATTATCTAAGAATGGATGAAGCAACTTACCTTAAACTACTATCAATGATTACTCCATCAATTCAGAAGCAAGATACGATCATGAGAAAAGCAATAACACCACATGAGCGACTAGTAGCTACATTAAGATTTCTTGCAACAGGTAGATCATAATATCAGCACAAGCTCTTGGTAGAATTATTCCCGAAACATGTGAAGCCATTTATAAAAGTCTGCAGAAGTATTATATGAAGGTATGTACAAAAAAATTCCCTTAAATATAGATATTTATTTAAATATATTAAATAATATTATAATATTATTGAAAACCAGCAATAAACGCTGCTGCAGACGTTGCACTGTTTTCTGGAATGGACATTTATTTGTACTGGTTGCAACTGTGAATATTCAGATGAGTTCGAGTATTGCGAGATGTATGAGTGGGCCGTTCCTAGTGGGTTATTGTGTGTAGATTGTTCCATTCGTTGCGGGCTATAACTTGATGTGTCTGAAGTGGGACTTGGAATTGGACAGGCAACAAATATTGGGCTGGAACTACTGGAAGAAGACCTAGGAAGTTTAGGCTGATACTGTGCCACATTGCTAACATGGCTGAGACTTGAACGATAAGACAGAGTTCCCATTTCAGCTTCGTATAGAGTGTCGTTAATAATTTTCTCCGCTATGAGTCGCTGCCGTTTTTCCAATGCCCTCATTTTCATCGCAACACTTTTCCCTAAGAGATCACATCTATCGTCCGGAGTCTCGACAGGTGCAGGACGTTTAAAATGATCCCTCACCGATAGTAATACATCAGTTGCTAACGTGTCTTGTCTCTTTTTAGTTTTAGCAGATTTTGTTGAATTTTGTACTTGTGAACATTGATCATCTACACATTGTTTTTCAATAGTATTTTCGGTATTACTATCATCCAGAGTATTTTCTGCCGGGTTTGTCTGAAACAATAAATTAAAAAAATATTACATTCTGGTTTTATAAAATTGAAATATTTTATTTTCTTATGGCAATCGTAAAAATCGTATGTGTATGCAATGAAAAATCGTAATCTGAGTATGTAGTACGCGCGAGCCTACATACATGGAGAGGTTTACCTGTAGGTGGGATTTACCTGCAGGTAAAAAATATAAATTTTCAAATGTTGTCAGGTCGCCTGTACAGGTAACGATATCTACAGGTTTTAGCACATACACCTTCCAGTTTGCCTGTACAGGCGGCCTGAACAGGTATACCTGACAGGTAGACAGGAACGTGAGTGGCCGCCTTTAGAACATTCGTTCAACGCCCTCAACGTCTACATTGGCTCAGCAGGTAGCCAGGGCCGGCGCCTGGGTCCAATACCTACCTGGTACCTAATTATATGAAGTACCTACTACGGCCTACCTATTCACAGTTTTTATTTGTAGTCTAGCAAGTACGGTTATTTTAGTTGTGTTGTTTACAGTTGTAAAAGTTTTAAATCTTGTGAAGACTGTAGTGATTAAAGACATTTATTAAGAACTTTATAAGAATGGCAGCAGCCAGAGACGAGATAAATCCACCATTATCGCCAATTAAGAATAATTAAATTAATAAAAGAGGCCAGGTAAAAAAATATAATAATATTAATACGCATACTATTCACCACCAGTAACCGTGGTAAATGATTTATTTATTTTAGGTCGTGCATCAAAGTCAAAAAATAATTATAATGAATTAATATAAGAAATTAAAGGAAGACAATCCGCAAATGTCGTACGAAGAGACAGTTTTAACACTAACCAAACAAATGGACATTGGAAAAATTACAATGAAAAAAATTTTAGCAGAATATAATAGAACCGGTCAGGTAACGGAACCAAATTTAAAAAAAAGCCGTCATTCTTTTAAAGAAAAGATCGAATCGACTAAATGAACGAAAATACATTTCTCGACTGTTTTAAAAAGGTTTTACCGATATTGGATGATAATTGCGTAATTATCCTGGACAATGCTCCGTATCATTCGGTAAAAATGGAAAAAATACCGAATAGTTCTTGGAGAAAAAACGACATAATTCAGTGGCTACAAAGTAAAGGAAAGGAAATTGATAATACAATGGTGAAAGCTGAACTACTTCGCATCGTTGGGCTAGAAAAGGAGAAATATAACAAATATATAATCGATGAAACGGCCAAAGAATAGAATAAGATTGTACTCAGACTTCCACCGTATCATTGTGAACTGAACCCTATTGAAATGGTTTGGTCGATGGTCAAGGGGTACGTGAAAACTAACAATAAATCGTTCAAATTACCAGAGGTGAAACGATTGCTTGAAGAAGGAATCGCACAAGTAACATCTGAACATTGGAAGAATTTCATTCGTCACATTATAAAGAAAGAACACAGGTTTTGGGAAATTGACCATATTGTTGACAGTTTATTCGATGAAATCCAACCACTAATAATTCACGTAAATGGTCAAAGTGATTCTGATAGCAGCGATACAGACTAATTTAAATTTATAATTATATGAAACAATGTACCATTGTTGTAGCTAAATATTAAAAAAATAAATGTTTTCATGTTTTCAAAATAAAATTTATTTCACCTACTTACAAATTTATTTCATCGAATGACGGTCCTGCGTAGCTCGTTACAGAGCCCCTCCTCTTTAGTCGCCGATGCGCAAAGCAAGTCCATTCTCTCGTTGGATAGAGTATAGATCTGACCACACCCAGTGTTTCAGTGTTTAATTTCATATAGAACGAGTCAGTCAGTTTTGTTTTGGCAGGTAAAAACACGTCGTGTTGATTGTATTGTATGTTATTTTGGGTAATTACCTAATCTACTTAATAGAGTTCAAGATGAATAATAAGAATCCAAATAAAAGAAAAGTAGGTGAGGGCTCTTGGCAAAGTGAACGAAAAAAGCTGCGAAGTGCAGGAGAGACCTACACAATAAAACGAAACAAACAAGTAGAGAATAAAAAGCCTCCACCTGAGAATGTAAGCTATTATTACTGTATATTTCTGTGTTTTAATGATGCATGCATCTTTTACTGTTAGTTTTAATAATATTATAACTTTTGGTAGGACTTAAAGCTCTCCTAATTTTGATGAGGTTAAGTAAAACGAAATTTTTATACGTACCTACTAGATTAAAAAAATAGAGAGATGATTAGAAACATTTTTCAGGTGCTCTGCAAGTGTAGCTATAGTTGCAAAAAGTTGGAGTATCAATCTTTATCTTATAAACCGTCGGCGTAAAATGTAGATGCAAACTCAAGTGGAAAGCAAATGTCTGTAGCATTCAGTATTCCAAATGGAAGTGGAACGATTGTAAGAGTGTGTAAAAAGACCTTCCAAGACATGTTTGGTATCACTAAAAGTTGCATTGAAACACTTGTTGCATATCTGAAGGCGGGCGAGGTGAGTTACACCGAAAAAAGAGGCAACAAAGGTAAAGTAAAAAAATACACTGATGAAGATGATCAACGGATTGTCGACCATGTGAACTGCTTTCCCAGAGAAGAAATAAAGAATACTTAAGTGGTGATTTAAACTATAGTACCTTACATCGGTCTTTTAATGAAAAACATCCAGAAAATAAAGCAGGCCAGAAATATTTTTGTAAAATATTTAAACTCAAATTCGCAAATCTCTCTTTTCGCAAGCCACGCAGTGACACGTGCAATATTTGTGATCTGCTTCATGCGTCGATGAAGAGCAATCCAACAGACTTGAGTGTGAAACATCGCTTAAATTTATACCATCGTAAAGCAGAAAATGCAAGAAAAGAGATGGACAACGATCACAAGAAGTCACAAATGCCCAGTAGTGATGTTTGTACGCTTAGTATGGACCTTTAACAAGTTTTTAGTCGTCCTACTTTAGCTCACAGCAAGATGTACTACTCAAGACAACTGAGTGTTTACAACTTTGGTATACACATTGGAGACAACAATGGCGTTTTCACTTTTATGTGGCATGAAGGACAAACAGTTAGGGGTGCAAATGAAATTGCATCTGCTGTATTGAAAGCACTACGCTGCTGCAAAATAACACCAAAACGCAAATTAATAGTGTGGAGTTACTGTTGTTACAGTGGTGTAGATGAACTAAAATACACAATGATATAAAGTAGAACAACTATCTTTTTATTTTTTACTAACTGACACTGACAATTACATTAAATTATATTTTTATACATTGACATTTGATTACTTCTACCCCAGTCAGCATCAACATAACTTTGAATAGGTTTCCCAGATTTCTGAAAATATAGAGAGTAGTCTTTTGTACCCTGCAGATATCTGAGAATTCTCTTAGCTGAATTCCAATGCCCTGTGTTATGAAAATTGTTGAATTGACTCATATAAATTGCCGAGTAAGCAATATCAGTATCAGTTTTTTAAAGATTTTGCCAATTTCAAATTTGGTTCCAAAGGAGTACTCACTGATTTAGAATTTTCCATACCAAATCTGTTCAAAATTGTTTCTTAAAAATTAATTTGGTCAAGAGTAATTATTCCTTTTGATCTATTTCTTGTAACTCTCATCCCTAAACATTCCGTAATTTTTCCAAGATCCTTCATCTTAAATTGTTTTCCTATTTCTTCCTTTAATTTTCTAGTTTCATCTGGATCATTCGAAAAAATATAGAAATCATCAACATGAAGCGCAATAATGATCAGTTTACCTTGTACAGTTTTAGTGTACGCACAAGAATCATATCCACATCTTGTGAATCCAATATTTATCAGAAAAGAATGAATTTTTATATTCCAACAGCGGGCTGATTGTTTTAAACCATATATTGCCTTTTTGAGTTTTTACACCTTCATTTCATTTCCTGGTTCAATAAAACCTGAAGGTTGTTCCATATATATGTTTCCCTCAAGATTTCCATTTAAAAACGCTGTGGTAATATCAATATGGTCTATTTCTAAATCCAGTTCTGCGGCTAGTCGAATAATAAACGTATAGTAGTGAGTCTTACCACGGGTGCAAAGATTTCTACATAATCTTCCCCGTATTTTTGGAGAATCCTTTTGCCACAAGTCTCGCCTTGTACCTCTGAGCTATTCCATCGGCTCCCATTTTAACTTACTTACCCACTTACATTTAACCACATTTTTCCCTCGCGGACGGTCAAGTTCCCATGTCTCATTTTCGGCTAGTGACGTAATTCTTCTTCAATTGCACGTTCCCATAGTTTTTTATCAGATCTTGAACGAGCAACTTCAATATCTTTGGGATCAGTACAGTTGTTAACTGTTATAAAAGAATAGTCCATACTGTCATATCTTTGAGGCGGTCTTCTTTCTCTTTGAGGATATCGTCTATCTTAATAATCCATTTCAGGTTCTTCATTTTCGGATAACGAGCTGATGTTTTCATTAATATTTTTCTGATCAATGATTTCCTCAGAAATATCCTCAACGTCTTCAGTTATCGATGAACTGTTTTGAACCAGACGATCAGTTCGTGGTATATATTCCACTGCTATTGGTTCATTTTCTTGTTAAATATGTTCTGATTCAGTAAATTTGCCACAGGAACTATTCCCGTGCTTTGATAATTTTATGGGGATTCTGCTCATGTATTAGTCTGTAACCTTTTCGAGTTTCCACAATAACCCACCATCAAGTATTGATGTGATTTCTTATCAAATTTCTGCCTTTTTTGCTTAGGTACATGTACCTGAGCTTTACTACCAAAAATTCTCAGATGCGACAGGTCCACTTTTTCTTTTGTCCAAACTTCTTCTGGTACTGCCTCTTTCACAGCATCGGTAGGTGATCTGTTTTTCAAATAAATATCGTTTCCCCAAATTCGCATCAAATAAGAGACATCTTGCTTTTTCTACCAAAGTTCTGTTCATTCGTTCCGCAACTCCATTTTGTTGTAGAGTGTATGGAATGGTTGTTTGATGGACTATGCCATTAACTTTAAGAAAATTTTTGAAATCATTATTGTCGTATTCTGAACCATTATCTGTTCTAAGACGTTTTATCTTTTTACCTGTCTGGTTTTCCACTAAAGCTTTAAATTCTCGAAACTTATTAAAAACTTCACTTTTTGATTTCAACATATATCCAAAAGTTTTTCTGCTGAAGTTATCAACAAAAATTACACAATATTTAGCTCCACCCCATGAAAACTCTTCCATTGGTCCTGCTATATCGCTGTGAATGAGCTCTAATAAATCACTTGCCCTTTTCGATTTTTTGTTTGGAAATTTTTGAACAGTTTGCTTACCTTCAAGACATTGAATGCAAGTGTAGCGATTTCCATCTCCAAAAGAATCCAGAAACTAAACTTTTCAGTAACTTCATACTTCTTTGGTTCAAGTGACCTAAACGTTTATGCCACATCATATAATCCGAAGTAAATGTAGACAAAGCCACATCATATAATCCGAAGTAAATGTAGACAAAGCCCTCACTGGTTCTTTACTGCATATATCAGCAACATATAACCCATTTAAAAAAAAAAACAGTGAATTCAACTTTTCCTGTCACATTAACATCTGCTTTGCAGCCAAATCTATTGAGTAGAACTACGAGGCCCTTTCCGGTCATAGCATTTACTGACAAAAGATTTGTCGATAAGCTAGGAACATACATCACATTTTTAATTGTTTTTGTGACAATAGATTAATTTTGATTTAGATCAATTATCACATCTCCCACACCTTCTGACATAATTTCTTCTCCGTTTGCAACTGAAATATTAGTCTGCTCAGTTACACAGAAATTTGTCATCCAGTCATTCTTTGAAGACATATGTGATGTGGCGCGTGAGTCTATTATCCAATCAGCTTTTAAAGAAGTAGATAACATAGCGGTACTAAGTAGTGTTTGATTTTCAGTTTTCTTCTGTCCTCTATCATGATCTTTTCGTTTAGGACAATCAGGTTTTATATGTCCAATTTCACCACAAGAAAAACATTTAAATTTCTTCTTCGGGACCTTCCTGTTTGTGTTCTTTGACTGTAAAGCTGCCTCATCTCTACCTGCTTGATACTGGGATTTCTTTCGCGCATCTTCTTGTATGAGTCTCGTTTTAACTTCATCCGATTACAAATTTTTGTTATTATATGTCAAAGCAATAACTAAAGGTTCATACTCTGAATTTAGTCCGTTCGGCATAACAAAAGCAACAAAATCGTCATCTATGGTAATACCAATATCTGCTAGTTTATAAACTGTAGACATAACATCACTGATGTATTCCTCCATTAAAGTAAAATTTTCACGCCTTTTTCTGAATAAATGTCTTTGCAAATCGAATTTTCTATTCATATCTTTCGATTAAAATGCTTTCAGTAAATTATTCCAAGCTTCTTTAGATGTGGTGGCTTTACATACGTGTACATAACAAGTAGGCTTCACACTTAAAAAAATTTTTGCCAATGGTTTATTGTCTTTGTCTCTACTCACAGCACAGTTTGTATCCACACCATTGGTTACAATGTCCCACAAACCTTCCAACATCAAACTCATCTTCACAGCAAATTTCCATGATGCATAGTTAGCTTGTCCATCCAGCTTGTCTATATTTGGAATAGACGTGGAAATTGACTGCACAGTTGTGAGTGTTGGAGTTCCGCTAGTGCTTCCCGAGTTGGGTAATGACATGATACAAATTTGTAGCTCACGAAAAATTATAAAGATATATCAATGAAACCACTTATATCAATTAAATGTTACAGTGGTGTAGATGAACTAAAATACACAATGATATGAAGTAGAATAACTATCTTTTTATTTTTTACTGACACTGACAATTACATTAAATTATATTTTTATACATTGACATTTGATTACTTAAATAAAACTCAGTAGTTTTAACAGTTATAATTGCGCTGCACAAAATAAAAACAGGATGTTGTTGTACTTATGGTTTTATCTAATCGCAGAAGGATTCATTGATGAAATAGAACAAAAATACCTCGTTTCAGGTCACTCGTTTCTTAGTTGTGATCGCGATTTCGCTCAAATAGAGAAGAAGAAGAGGAAGTCGCCATGCCAGGTACCTTTAAATTTAATTAAATTGATTGTTTCTTCACGGCTTAACCATCCCTATGTAGCAACATTATTGCAGACTAACGATTTTTATCTTTTCGACTCTGCCAAATCTCTCAATACGCAACGTCTCCAAATCTCTCAGCTTAATTGCATTAGGATATTGAAAGACCAACCCGGAAAAGTACTAACTCGAAAAACTTTCAATGATTTAGAGGCATGACAAGAAGTGAAAGTATTTAAAAAAGGAATTACTATGGAGAATATTGCATCTTTCCTATTACCGTTGGAATGTAGAAACAGGTTGACGGCGGATAAGAAGGACCTTGGTGGAATGATGGACTATCTAAGCGAAGAAAGTAAAGTTTTTTCAAGAATTACTTTAAGTCAAATATTTTATTTATATTTTTGTAAATCCTATTTATAAAATAAAAATAATAAGTACGATCATATTAATAATTATTTATTCCTTACGTTTGTTATGTTTGAGAATTTTCAAGTACATACCTTTTCTTTGGACACAATGTCTAAACCTGACCCGTTATATAAGAAATTAGCTTGTTCATATATCCTATTATATTTTTGAAAACTTTAAAATTTAATTTTACTAGTGTGCACGTCAATAAACAATTTACATCATAAACTTACGTAAATATGTTTGTACTTTGCAATGAAACACAATGTTTTAATGTTTTTTGTTTTCTACTGTGTTTGCTTAAAAAAACTCATTTTTTTTAACTTCTTTTTTGTCGCTTAGCCCATTATATATTTCCACTCTTTGTGATAAACAAGAAGTAAAAGAAATTAGTAGTTATACACCATGCTAGTTCCTAGTCTTAGACATGAAAAATACTTCCCAATGTAAACAAATCCATTTTTCACTTTTCAAAGCAAAATTTAATCAATTGAAAGATACCAGTAACTGGTTGGGTATATTTCCGAACGAAGCAACCCTCAAAATTACTTGCAAAGAACAAGAAGTTAAAAAGTTAAATATCCCGATAGGATGCCAAATTAAGTCATCTTTAGAAACAGTAGCAAACGAAAAATTAATAACTAATAGTCAACCGTTACTACTTCTTCCGGATATCTAAATCGTAAACAATACCCTACCAACAATACCCTTCGTAGTTTTCGTAGTTCTGACGGGACTCGAGAGATAGCCTTTGTACCGTAAACATGTAAAATAAAGTAGGTTAGCAAAATATCACGTCTTTTTATTATTCATTTTATTATTTACACGTTCAAATTATTGATACTAACCACCCAAGTTTAAGAGGGTTTAGTCCAATCTAATTTATGGTCCTTCGATCCAAATACAACAATCAACAGTTTGCAAATTAGTTATCGAATACATCTAAATACAGTGGAGAGCTGTCCAGACAAATCTAAGTCCTGCGAGTGGGAAGGTGCGAAGTGCTATCGAGTGTCGAGAAGGGCGATGGGAGTTTCGTCTACGTTGTAACTGAAAACAGATCTATAACGGCAAAACAGGTGAGCATCCCTTTTTATCTATCCTAAATACTTGTTTTCGCTCGCATTTTTAATGTGTAAAATAACTCTAAATAAGAAATAGTTAATTTATTTTCTAAATATTCAGTTATAAATTTACCCACCTTTTCGGGGCAAATTGATCAGTGGCTAGAGTTCAGGGATATATTCGAATCACTAGTTCATCTAAATAACACGATAGCGGATATATTAAAATACCATTATCTACGTGCGTCGTTGACGGGCGGCGCTGCTCAAGTTATCCGTTCTATAGAACTTTCGGCAGAAAATTACAGTATTGCTTGGCAAACTCTATGTGAAAATAATAATAGACTTTTGAAAGACATTCATACAAAAGCGCTTTTTTCATTACCTTCTATTCAAACCGAAAACTCCACAAAGCTACGCGAGCTACTTGATTATATCTCAAAGCATTTGAGACAACAATTAAAGGAACCTGTAGAGCATTGGGACACTCTAATAAATTTTCTTGTAACTTCTAAGGTAGACAAAACGTCAACCCGCGAATGGGAGCAACTAAAAACAACAAGGGAAGTTAGTTCCTGGGAGGATTTAAAGGCATTTCTTAGAGGTCGAGCTGATATGCTAGAGGCTATCGAATCAAAGGGAACTGATAAAGGTCTTCATCAAAAAATTCCGCAAAATCAGTCAAAATCTTACAAATCTTTTCATTCAACCAATATCAAATGTCCCCATTGCAAAGGAGATCATCTAATTTATTCTTGTGAGGAATTCAAAAAAATGAACGACAAACCTAATAAAATCGACATTTTAATAGGTGCTGACTTGTTCTGGAACATTCTGTGTAATAGTAAAATAGATTTGGGTTGCAACAAGCCTCTAATGAAGAAGACCAAGTTTGGCTGGGTAGTCACAGGCCAAATAGGTTCTAATAGCTCGAAAATAACGCAATGCAATTTAAGCACTCATGTTGGGTTGGACGATAAAATTTCTAAATTTTGGGAGTTTGAAGAAATTTCAAATCCCAAAGCAAAATCTAAGGAAAAAATGAATGTGAATTGCATTTTTCTACACATACAAAACGTCTCCCTGCTGGAAGATTTATATTCACTATCCCTTTAAAACAATCACCTGAGGTTTTGGGGGATTCTAAGCAACAGGCTATCAAAAGGTTTCTTTCAGTGGAAAGAAAACTCGAACGAAATCCTGAGTTAAAGGCTCAGTACGAAGGGTTTATGTGAGAATATATGGAGCTGAATCATATGACTTCAGTAATGGATGAGCAGCATGATACTAATTAATATTACATGCCTCATCATTCGGTTTTAAAGGAGGATAGCTTAACTTCCAAGCTACGTGTGGTATTTGACGCATCCGCTCCCTCTTCAGGTGGGATATCCTTGAATCAAATTCAAATGGTAGGTCCTACTATTCAAAATGACCTACTATCAATTGTTCTTCGATTCCGCACTCATATTTATGATCTTTCAGCAGACATAACAAAAATGTACCGACAGGTCTTGGTGGCTGAAGACCAAAGACCATTGCAGCGCATAGTTTGGCGCTCATCTGTCAGTGATTCAATTCAAACTTTCAATCTAAATACTGTAACATATGGTCAGGCATCATCTGCCTTTTTAGCTATTAGGTGTCTTTTTCAGTTAGCAGAAGAGTTCAAAGTGACTGATCCCCTTATAAGTTCCATTATAAGGCAAGATTTCTATGTCGACGATTTATTTACAGGTGCCAACTCTAAAGAAGACGCCATATACATAATCAAGACAATCACGAATTCCCTAAGGTCTGGAAAATTTGAATTGCGAAAATGGGCATCTAATGAACCCGAAATTCTCCAGAGTGTCTTAGATTCTTCTCTAACTAACAACATACTCGATATTGGTCATAATTATAATGCTAAAACTTTGGGATTAATCTGGAATCCTTCAACTGATAAATTGATGTATAAAATATCAAAACCTCTTCAACTTGCTATTGTGACTAAGAGAATAATTCTGTCTGAAACTGCTCAAGTTTTTGACCCTCTAGGTCTCTTGCAACCTTGCGTTATTATTGCCAAAATTATTATGCAAGAACTGTGATTGCAAAAAACTTCATGGGATGATCCAGTGTCATCCTCCATTCTAGACAAATGGATCAGGTTGAGAGAAGAGCTGTACATCCTAAATAACTTCCAAATATCACGATTCGCTTTTTCTAAGGGGTATACTTCAGTCGAGCTTCATTGTTTTTCGGATGCTTCTGAAAGTGCATATGGCGCATGTGCCTTCATCAGAACAATCAACGATCAAAATACAATCCCAGTAAAGCTGCTATGTGCTAAAGCAAAGGTTGCTCCATTAAAACCTCAATCATTACCGCGCTTGGAATTGTGTGGTGCAATAGTCGCCTTTCAATTAGCCAAAAAGATTGTCAAATCTCTAAATGTCATTTTTTCGACTGTAATATTTTGGACTGACTTTACTATTGTCCTTGGTTGGATCAAAACCAGTCCATCATTACTAAAAACCTTTGTTAGAAATCGTGTTGGTGAAGCCCAAGATTTACCCTTCAATTGTGAGTGGAAGCATGTTCCGTCAAAGAGTAATCCTAGTGATTATTTAAGTCGTGGTTTATATCCATCTCAAATAGTAAACAACGAATTATGGTTCAACGGTCCTTCCTGGCTGCAAGACATACATACTTCGTGGCCTGAGACCGCCCCTAATGTAAAAAAAGCCTGATCTCAAGGAAATCAAGTCAATGTCTTTGCTTTCCGTTATGGAAAATGATTTTATCTTTAAAAGGTTTTCTGAACTAACAAAACTAAAAGGCGTTACGGCTTTTATTTTGCATTTTAAGACGAATTGCCTCGAAACAAGAGATGCACGTGTTTCTTCTTGATCCAAAGCATTATCTTACAAAATTGATTTTCAAGGCAGAACATTTGCGCTTGCATCATGCAGGTGCGCAGTTGCTATTGTTCACTATCAGAGAGTCACTTTGGTCCATTTCAGGGAGAAATTTGGCCAAACAAACAGTACGTAATTGGCTGATTTGCCTTCATCTCGTTTTGTATCTTACTTTCCATTCCATATAACCGGAACAGACTACGGTGGTCCATTTCTAAAAAAAAATTACAAAGGCCGAAATTCCAAATTATCCAAATGCTACATTTGTCTTTTTGTCTGCTTTGCCACAAAGGCAGTTCACTTAGAACTTGTTACTGACTTGTCTACAGAAAGCTTTATTTTGGCACTTCGGCGTTTTGTGTCTCGCAGGGGAAGACCAACAAAGATATATTCCGATAACGCAAGCAATTACGTAGGTGCAAAAAACAAGCTCAATGAGCTTACTCAATTTCTATCAGTTCATAAATCAGATCTTATTGAATCAATTTCGCGAGAACACATAGATTGGAGCTTCATTCCGCCTGCTTCACCACATTTTGCCTGTGGGAAGCGGGTATTAAGAGCACAAAGTTTCATCTAAAAAGGGTCATGGGCAACGCTAATTTAACCTTCGAGCAATTTTACACCTTATTGGTGCAGGTGGAAGCTACCCTAAATTCCAGACCCCTTTACCCTCTATCGTCAGATCCTAATGATAATAACCCTCTCACTCCTGCTCATTTTCTTGTCGGACGCACACTAACGGCAGTTCCAGATCCCGATGTTACGCACTTAGCCACAAACCGATTACTCGTACACCAGCGTTTACAGCAAATTCAGCAGCACTTCTGGAGTAGATGGAGCAAAGAATACATCTCCGAATTGCAACAACGCCAACGTTGGCGCACGACTTCCAACCATTTAAAAGAAGTAGCCACTATCAGGACTGCTCAAGGAGATATCAAGAGGGCATATTCCAGGATATGTCCATTACCAATAAGTGAACAGTAACTATTATAACTTTTGAACTGTACCATTTCAAGGCGGCCGGTATGTTTGTGCTTTTTTGCTCTCGAGCCGCTCCTGTCACTCAACTGTGAAGCTTCGTAGTTTTCGTCGTTCTGACAGGACTCGAAAGCTAGCCTTTGTACCGTAAACATGTAAAATAAAGTAGGTTAGCAAAATATCACGTCTTTTTATTATTCATTTTATTATTTACGCGTTCAAATTAATTATACTAACCACCCAAGTTTAAAAGGGTTTAGTCCAATCTTATTCAACCAGATAGACATAAAAAACCGATGGTATACAGCAAAGTCCAAGATCAGCCTGGACGCACGAAAAAGCTCCCTGTCGCCCTCAAACGGAACAACTGAACAAAAGAGTTTCAACTCGTTGACCAGGAGGAAATCTCTCCCCCCACACGAGACTCACTCAAATGAGGGAAGAAGGCACCTAAACCAATAAAAGGCGTGCAAGTATTTCTGGTACTCCCATTTCTTCCCCACATAAGTGCAATATTTGTGGTAACAGGAATTAGACCACAAGCGGTCTCCATAAACACCAAAAAACATGCGGCATAAGAGACTGAACGAAATGCCAATACTGCAGCGCGTCATTTCCATCGTATACAGGAGTACGTCTTCATGAGCAAAAAACTCACGCACGTGAAGAGAGCAACAATAACTCCACATCCATGGGCAGGTCAGAAGCAGAAATATTTCAAATTAAAGCCGAACACGAGACAAAACTCGGTCCCGGAGCCCACGTCTTGAAGGAGTTTTCGAGAGTTACTGGACTTACTACCCATCAAGTGAGATATAGAAGGGAAAAGGAACCGTAATATTCTACTTCAACAGCTAATGGACCAGAAAAAGAAGGGAAAATTTACAATGACTCGTTCTTCGGATGGCCAAATCAGTTAATCCAAGTTCTATGTTGCCAGATGTACCACCACCAACATCAATGAAATTTATTGTACCAACCCTTACTTTTTGGAAGTCCATCTTATTAAGAATAATAAAAACCTCTTCGATTAAACGTAACTTCCAAGTTTATTTGAAAAAATTATGTTTTAAATTACAATAACGGCCGTTTCGCTGATTAGCATCGTCCGATTGACATTTAAGTTACATTTTGTTTGTTTGTAGCTAGGTAGGGGAGAGGTGGCATGAAAGGGACAAGTTTTGAAAGGGACAGTTGCTCAAACTCTTAATATGATAGACATAAAAACTTATACTACTGGCCGATAGATGTCTCTGGGGGTATTAAATTTTACCACAAAGCCTTGTGGTATCACTGAATACTGTTGACAGGTTAATAACTGTTGTGTGTTTGAGGCTCTCGCATTATTAAAACACTGTATCTGTTGATTGATGTCAAGTTATTGGAGTGTTGAAGTTATTAAAAGTGCGTGGACCTTTAGTAGAGACCTTGTTGATTTATGTATTATATACAATTTAACTAAAGGATTGGTAAGTTTTACATAAATTTCTAAAGTTCTCATCTTTGTTCCGTTGTGTTGAAAGGGACAGGCATTGAAGTATTGAAAGGGACATGTCCCTTTCAATACAGACATCCATTTTTCCATTTTTATGTTGTTTTTCTGCTTACTATAGCTGCTGTATTTAATTTCAGAATTCAAATATCGTTCAATATGGATACTAAACCCAAAAAAAGAATAAGAAAATCTAAAGAAACTATACAGGAGGCTATAGACATGGTGTTAGAGGGTAAAATGTCTATTAGATCAGCAGCAACAGCTTTTAATATAGCTAAATCAATGCTAGCTCGACTTGTGGCTCAGGCAAAAGCACATATTCCTGAAAATAAATTTGTTTATGAACCACAGATTGGAAACAGAAGAGTCTTTTCACTTGAAGAAGAGTTAATGTTAAGCCAATATTTGAAAATGTCCTCAAAAATGGCACATGGGCTCACAAATTCACAAACTCGTGAACTTGCTTACCAATACGCTGAAAAACTAAATAAAGAAATGCCAAAAAATTGGAGCACTGATAAAAAAGCTGGTGTAGATTGGATGAAATTGTTTATGAAGAGACATCCCGAGCTGTCACTACGCCGTCCGGAGAAAACGAGCTTGTCGCGGGCAACTGCTTTTAATTCAACGACAGTGAAGACATTTTTCGAAAATTTGGAGAAAGTGTTAAAAAAATACTCATTTACAGGAGACAGAATTTATAACGCTGACGAAACAGGTTTAACCACTGTTAGTGAACTGCCCTCCATTATCGCTGAACGTGGAGTCAAGCAAGTGGGTCAAGTTACCTCTGCTGAACGGGGACAACTTGTAACAATGTTGGCATTTGTTTCTGCTTCAGGTAACCATGTTTCTCCAGTTTTCATATTTCCTAGGGTTCGGTTTAAGGACTTTATGCTGGAAAATTGTCCTACCGGAAGCCTAGGATTATGCCACAAAAGTGGATGGATTACATCTGATAACTTTTATCTGGCATTCAAACATTTTGTGGAAAAAGTACGTCCATCTAAAGAAAACCCGGTCTTACTATTAATTGACAATCACGAGAGTCACATCAACATTGATGTCATATATCATGCTCGTGAAAATGGCGTCATAATATTGACATTTCTGCCACACTGCAGTCATAGGCTGCAGCCCTTAGACATCTCCGTATTCGGGCCATTCAAAAATTATTTTAAAGTTGCCCAAAATGACTGGATGGTATCAAACCCAGGTAAAACCATATCAATTTATCATTTACCAAAATTCGCAAACTCTGCTTTTATCAGTGCTTTTACACCCAAGAATATTTGTGCCGGATTTTCAAAGGTCGGTATTCACCCATTTGATAAAAATATATTTGGGGAACAAGATTTTCTTTACGCGTCTGTAACAGACCATGAAGATCCAAATAAACAAGTTGAACCAGAAGTGTCAAACCCAGTAGAACCTGGACCCTCCTCTGAACCACACCAGTCCTGCTTCACTGACTCATCTATAATTATATCACCTGCTTCCATTAAACCATTTCCAAAGGCACCTCCTAGACAACTTAATCGAAGAGGAAGAAAAAAAGGAACTAGTCGCATTATTACTGCCACTCCAGAGAAAAACGAAATAGAGGAAGCCTGTGCATTAAAAAAAATTAAATTAAATAAGATCAACACGGATGTAAAAATAAAAGCAATTAAAAAAAAAGTCTTGCAAAGTAGTAGCAGTGAAAGTAGCAATGAAGAGGATGTTGTTGGCGAGAGTGACCAATCTTTGGATTGGGAGCTTGAGGAAGAAATGAAGCTCGTCGAGAATGATTCTTTTAACGTGGATGATTTTGTAGTCGTCAAATTCGTAAAAAAGAAAATTATTAGACATTTTATTGGACAAATAATTGAAGTCATGGAAAATGGAGAAGTCACTGTTAAGTTTTTAAAAAAAGTTAATGACAGTTCCTACCACTTTGTTTTCCCCGAGAACGATGACGTGGCTGATATAGAAAAGAAAGACATAGTACTCAAACTACCCCCACCCCTTAATAATTTAGGAACTGCAAGAGTGAAAGCTTTTTTTTTCATTTGATATTGATTTATCACAGCTACTTTAAATGTTTTTGTATGTGTCCCTTTCAGCCCCAAATGTGTCCCTTTCAATCCGGTGAAATGTGTTGAAAGGGACAAATAACGTGGTTCATATTTTTTAATTTTTTTTTATTAAGAAATATTTTTTATATATTTTTTCATGTAAAACACTTTGGAAAATGTTTTAGTTTTAATAATATCAGATACAATAAATGTATAATATAATGATATTGCTCATAGACAGATTTATTTCAAGAATGTCCCTTTCATGCCACCTCTCCCCTACCTGATGTTGTTTAGGTAGTATTAAGGCTAAACCAAGTATGGAAGTAATAAGACATAACAATATTAAAGCCTAGATGTTAAAAGCTCTAAGGGATTATCCTGGATGTACTTCCCTCTAAGTATAACTGTTCAATGGTATAGAAAACACAGGAAGAAACTATATCATGCTGATCTTTACAAATACTTAATATATTTGTGTTTTACAATTACGGTTTATCTATGTATAAAATGTAAACTCAATCAATGTAAACAGTTTAATAGTGGAGAACTTCCAAGATTTATTTGTTCTTTAACAACTTTATATTGTGGATCTGCTAGATGGCTTTTTATTTCAAGTTCTTCAAGGAAATCTAAATTTTGATAATACTACCTAAGCAACATCAGGTACCTAGCAACAAACAAACAAAATGTCAATCTGATAATGCTAATCAGCGAAACGGCCGTCATTGTAATTTAAAACATAATTTTTTCAAATATACTTGGAAGTTACGTCCAATCGAAGAGTTTTTTATTATTCTTAACATCAATGAGATTACACTCTTAGCAGACTCAGTCCACCTCCAAATTAATCTGCGTTAGATATCCACAAACTTCCAAGAGGAAGAGAAGGTCTCACAGCGATGACTCATCTGACGACAGCAAGACACAAAGCATGTAGAACTACGCAGCCCTCCCCAGACAAAGAAGTGTTAAGTCCATTTAAAAACATAGAGACAAACAGACCCAGGAATAGAGCTCTGCGGAATAAATGTTGAAGTACCGGATGACTTTCGTGTTTTGTACTATACCTGTAAGTTTGTAGTCAAGAAATATATTTTAAATTATAATTTTTTTGTTGTTATATAGCTTTTCCAGAGTGTACCATAAGTGGTACACGACGCCCACAAAGAAACATTTTGTCTTGGAACCGTCCTGTACCACAAATGGCAATTTGTTGTTTACTCCGATATAAGTAGAAGCGCTGACGAAAATAAAGCATATAACCTAAAAAACGTGGAATACTGTAGAAGTGGAAGTGTAGAATTGTTTTTATCGCGGACAGCTCAGGTAAATCAATTGATTATTCATTTTTATTTATAGTTATAATTAGTAATATATAATAATAGAAATGGCCGTAAAGATTATTGTTTATTTAATGGTTCTATTGTAATGTTTCCACAATCACATGCATTTATTTACTACATATACCATTGTTGACGATGTTCCTTTTTATTACTTTTTCTCAAGCATGAGGTAATGTTACTTTTCTTCCATTTTTGTAACTTATGTTACAGAATTATGACTTCGAGAAGCAAAAAAATTTTAAATATGTTAAAACAAACTGATTTAACACAAAATGAGTTACCCAGCAATGGGTAACTCATGGGTAACACAGAGAGCTTTTCGGTTAACCTTCCAACTACCTCTTCCGAAAATGTTTATTCCTCTTCAGACGAATCTGAGCCTGATTCCAGTGATTGTTATGTTCCTTTCAACGATGGCAGTTATGAGTATTCTGATGAGGATGTTTTATCCGCCAATGACAACAATGATAATAATAATGAAGACGTGTTAGGTTCGGTAGAAAAAACAATTATTTGGGGCCCTTGCACTTATTTAGTTTCTTTCTTTCGCTTTTCATCGGAAAACACAGGGATTATAGTTTGAAATATTGATTCGACTAATCCTTATAAAATTGTAACGCTTTCACCTTCTAAGCGTTACTATGGCCACCTTTGAAACAAAATGTTCGTTTAAAATCTCGGGCGCCAGTTGTTTTAACGTGGTATGCTCCACGGCCCCTTGACACTGAGCGTCAAGAGTTCCAGATAGCCTCAGATGGAGGTTACGGCGAATTCTAGGGGTCTTGTTGAACTTAATTTAATTTACTAATTATTCGTGCTGGTCCTCGGTTAGGGAGTTACAGTTAATTATAAAAGAAACGGTAATTCATACTATCTTTTACTACTCTGTGATCGAATTTATTTGTAAAACTAACTAACTAACAAAATTACTGAAAGGAGAAGCAGTCAAAACGGTAAGGTTTCCAATATGGTACCAATCGGCCGGGTAGACGAACAAGTTGCAACTGAGCCACTGCCAAGTTCGAGATGCCCTTTGGATTGTAATTATAACTGGAAAATTTTAATTTAAAAGCGAGAAAAAAAATATTCGGGCGCCAGACGGGCAAAGAACGTTTTAAATCTGCCAGGTAACGAACGAGTTGTAACTGAGCCACTGCCAAGTTCGAGGTACCCTTAAGATTTTAATGGTAACCAGAAAACTTCGATTTAATAGCAAAAGTTGTAACATGATATGTTAACTAAAAACGTAGTATTTTTAAATTAATTATATGGCTAACACTAACACCATCTATTGTATAGAGTTCTTAACATGTTAATTATTATAAACGATTCCTGTCAGTAATTCCAACTTTATACACGATCTTTAATGTGGCTTAGTCCAATACCTTAAACCAATACCTTAAACCACGATTCATTCTTTTATTGTCATTGTTGTTATACACAGCATTGGAATATACAATACCAAAGACGTACACATTCCAAGTTAAAAGACGTACACATTCCAAGTTAAAAGACGTACACATTCCAAGTTAAAAGACGTGACAAATTTCAATTTAAAAGACATTACACTGATTGGTGGACGGTTCATCAGACCAACCCTTCACGGGACCAGCCCTCTCCTGGATCAACCAACGGATCCTATGTAAAAAAAAAGATAAGTCGACCAACATAAATGCATTTATAATATTATACAGCTGTCTCGTTTTTCTTCATTTCTTAAACGTAAAATATAAAAATCATTAAACTGTATTAGAATAAGTTTTTGTAAAGAACTGTTTGCGGATTATTTTTTGTAACGTATTCTCAATTTCATTCATTTAAGCACCAAGGAAATCTATTTATCTTTTGGTACATTTTCATATTTTTGGTACATTTTCATTTTTTTTATCTTCATAGACAGTTTTTTCTGACATCTTTCTGTCATCTTATGATACTTATTTAAATAACAGCTTATAACAACTTTCTTCAGTAGTATCATAAAAAATAAAAAGATTTCAGTGGCGCCCTTATAATTTCTTAAAGAAACAAATATTGAACTATAGTCCGAGCTAATGAACTTACTCACCCCTAGCCGAGGTATTTAACTATCATAATTTTTGCGGTGATAAACATTTATAAATATTGTTAATTATTGAAATATCTTTTACAATTAATTAAAGACGAAATTAAGATTAATGTTTGTTTTATTGTAAATTACATTTTTTCTTTTGGTATATTGTTATTTTTTCAAAAAAAGTTAACTAAATATTTTTATAAATTCACTATCAACAGGTAAATCATATCACAAATTGACGCTAAACGTAATAATTTGGTTACAAATTGACGCCCAACGACCAACTAATATTACAAAGTATAGATTCGTTCACTAGACGGGGAAAGAACGTTTTAAATCTGCCAGGTAAACGAACGAGTTGTAACTAAGCCACTGCCAAGTTCGAGATACCTTTTAGATTTTAATTGTAACCGGTAAACTTCTTAAAAGGAACTAAAATAATAAAAAAAAAATTGTATTTAAAGTGTACCAGAGTTTCGACACACAGAGCATAATTTTATATAAAACGAATTGAAAAAAAATCAAATTCTAAACATAGTTTAGGACCAGCAAAAGACTATTATCCCCTAATTAGCAACGTAATAAAAAAATTTTTTTAAATATAACACACTTTATTTACGACTGTTGTAAATTTCAAAAAAAAAGTAAACAACAAAAGAAGTCGGAAAAAAACGGAGTTAATGTAACCGGTCAGATTTATAATAAGAAAAATAATTCTCCGCTACGAAGGTACGAAAATTGCAGGTTTTAAAATCAAAAATTATTTACCTTTCAATTACGGTGAGGTTTCTCCAAAATTTTTAGCTTCGGCGGGTCGGTAACGGCACACACTGTATTTCGGTTTTTCAAAAAGAAAACGAGAAGAGTCGGGAAAGAGCAGACTGAACGAGAGCAGACCGAAAAAGATCAGACCGAAAGAGAGCCCGGAGAATCAATTCTTTTCCTTTTATATCCTCCGTATCGATATTAAAAATTTCTTTTCGTTTAACAAAAACAAATAGGTAGTATAGGCTGTCTTTTGGAATTAATTAAAATTTATATATACCGCATGTCCTAACGGTTTGGAAATTTAAAATATTGTAACCGGATAAATCATAGTGGAATGCAAATTTGCGTACCTCCGGATTAATAATAGAATACAACTCAAAAATAAAAAAAAAATCTAGGCGGTAGTAGGAAGGATCGGAAGAGGTAAGTAACGAGTTATGTAGAACATTTCAGTAAAATAAAACAGCTGCGGAAAAATAAATAAAAATTAACTCAATTCGGTGTCAAAAAAAATAACTCGTTACAAAATCTACAGAAATTTTATAACAGACGAAATTCTTGACATTACTGTTCTGGAAACTAATAGGTATACCAATCAATATGTTGAAAGTCACCGTCTTCGTCCTAGATCCTATATGAAGAAATGGAAAGATACAAATCGAAAAGAAATGAAAAATTTTCTTGCAATTAAGTTGATAATGGGTATCTCTCATTTTCCAAAAATGCGAATGTATTGGACGTCTACGGAAAGATATGGCAATCCTCTTATACAAAAGACTATGAAAAGGTACAGGTTCGAATGCATACTATAATGTTTACACTTTTCGAACAATGAGGATGCATTGATGGTGAGAGTAGATAAATTATTTAAATTAAGAAATATTGTGGACCTGATTTGTCGGCAGTTTCAGCCAATAATTGTTCCGGGAAAAGATGTTGTTATAGACGAGACTATGATACCCTGGCGAGGTAGATTAGTTTTTCGCCAATATCTCGAGGCATAATGGAGTCTGAACGGCGAGGCATTTTTTCAGAATCCAACCTTCGCCTAACGGAACATTACAGACGGACACCGTTGCGAAAATGATGTTTTTAGTTTGTAATTTCAAATACAGCTGCGAGGAGTTTTACAATATGATTTCCAAGGAATACCAAATTCTGGACAAAATTGGTTCAAATGCCAAATATTGTTAATTAATAAGTACCTAATATAAGTAGTAATGATGATCTCAGTGATTGCGTGATTTTTTAAATATTTGATACATATTATGCTTGTTACCTTTACCGGTTATAGTTTATTCAGTTTTAGTTTATAATGAAGATTATTTTGCCAAAGAATGGTTTTAAGTTTCAGTTTGATTGTATTTGATGATAAATAAAAGATTTATGAAAAAATAGCTTTTTTTGGCGAGAAAAAAAATTTGAGACACAACATTCTCAAAAATGTAGGGCGTCCGGCCAAACTGGCTGGTCTGTCCGGCTATTAGGTTTAGCGACCTGGCAACCCTAGATGTACCACTAGCGGTGCACGTCATCACGGAAAGTGATCTTAAAAAAATAGGTTCGGCCATGAGCCAAATATACCAAATATAGCTTCGTCGCGAACGTGTTAATTCTGAATTTATCTTTGTATTAAAGGTAATGATGGTTTAACTACACAGCATGGGTTTGTATTTTAAGATTAAATATTTTTCTATGGGATTTAAAATACTTCAAAAATAATGCCATTTGCCATACAGATTTTAGGATTATTAGCAAGGAAATTGAGGACATTTAAGGAAATTTAATTTGTGATCCTTTAATGTTAATTTTTTTTAATACTTAAAAAATTCCAAAAGACAAAATGCAGTTCAGTTATAAATGTATATTAAATAGAAATAAGTTGTGAGTATTACGTTTTATAATAAATAAAGTATTTTATTATAATTATTAAATATTTTGTTTTAATTAAGTCGTTGACAACTTTGGAAATTTCAAGTATTAATGAAAAGATATTAAATTTTCCGCTAGTTTTATTTAAACGACCCGCCAATTTTTAGTTCGTATTCCAATTAGAAGAATGCGCTAAATTTGGTTTATTTATCTACTATGGGCGTGAGCACTCTATAGTATTGGTGCTTTGTGGACCCTATTCTCAAACTGTGACATATTTTGCCGCATGCGAGAAATCCCCTTTGTCGAAGAAAATCTGGGCTCGGATTCAAAGTGAATATTTCGACCGTCATGGCGGAGTCGAAATGCGACTGTGCGCACCTAGCGGACCTATTGCGATGGTGACATGTAGCAATTTATGGTTCATAGCATTTAGATACATTATTTCTGTGTTTGAAGTTACGTGAGTTACACGTTGGAGGGAGTTTAGTAAGTATCAGTATATTATAAATCTTTTAGAGGTAAATTTGTGAATATATCAATTATAACCTGTGTTCATCTTTATCTGAACATTAATAAGTAAATATAATGGCTGCATTATTTGGTCAATTATTAGTAATAGCAGAGTTGGAAGCAGAAGAAAACCGACATTCGTTGAGACTGTACAGAAGAAATATAAGGGACACTCAAAACCCCTTTACATTGCCTGATAGCCAGTTTAGGCAATATACTTAGTACAAGATTTAACTTCCATATGGAAGATGGAGTGCTCATTTCTAGAGTTCCAAAAATGCAAAAATGTATAATTAACATGTAAGTTTCATAATAAAACTCATATCTATTACATAAATTTATTTTAGATCCTTGCAGCTTTACATTTTTTTTCAACCGGAAGTTATCAACGTGTAGTAGGAAACAATATTTTATATTATATAATGAAGTAACAAATTGCCGTTAACTGCCATGTGGGCGATTTTGAACTTTGTATAGTATGTTATTAAGAAAAAAATTCTCTATTGACTGGTATACGCGGTTTTTTTATATGTTGAATAGTTTCAGAAATAATTGTAATACAATTGCCGTTATATATCTAATTTTTTCTTTTGTAATAAGCATAAATGTCGCTAAGTAACATTGCGAGTTAATAAAGCCGCTAAAATTCATTTATTTACATTTTTGTTATATTTTATTCCTACGATTGTTGCACTAGATTGCCGTTATGCGGTCTTTTGCACACTGTAAAGTCATTAAACATTTTTTTTTAATTTAAAAGTCTATCTTATTAAGAATAATAAAAAACTTCTTTTCAACGCAACTTCCAAGTTCAATATTGTTATACCTTATTACTTCCATACTTGGTCTAACCTTAATACTACCTAAACAACATCAGGTACCTAGCTACAAACAAACAAAATGTAACTTAAATGTCAATCTGACGATGCTATTCAGAGAAACGGCCGTCATGGTAATTTAAAATATAATTTCTCAAATAAACTTAGAAGTTGCGTCGAAACGAAGAGTTTTTTATTATTCGTTAAAACACTATACTTAACTGTTTTTTTGATATTCATTTTTGAATTAAACCTTTACGTTTGTTAAGCAATAATGCCGGTAACTCATAGAGCTAGACTCAAATGTGATAAACGAATCTTAACAGCATTTTAGCTTAACATTAGGTATACTTATATTTTGTCTTTACGTGTGTAATGAGCCAGTAACGGCATTTCTAAGGTAAAACAAAAAAAATAGTACTTAAAAATTACATTTAAGGGTCGTTATCTCACAATAATACGCTATAATGCCGTTAAGTAATCTGGTCAAGGTGGGGCTAGCGGTTATTCTAGTTTCGTGGTGAGAGATCGGGAGTGAAAGTAAGGGTGAAACTAGTGCGTCGCAGGTGCTTATTGGTGACGGACACTCGTCTCGCTCTATTCCTTCCCACCAATTTCGCAACGATGGCGAACTCTAACCGTAGGTAAGTTCGATATTCACAAGTTTTTATTATACTTGCTCCTGTTTATTGTGGTTGTTATTTGGGTCAAATCTTTCAATTGCATTCTGATGTAGTTATGAATTACTTGAAATAATATTTTGCTTAAGTGTGTAACTCAGTAGACAAAGGAATATATAGGTATATATAATATCTAATATCGTTTCATTGCACCCACTCTTTTTTTTTGTTTATTTATGATTACATAGTTATCTTTTTATTTTTATAGAAGCTCAGCTATTGCCACAAGAGCAAAAACCATTTTAAATATGATTAAAGACAAGCCTGAGATTCCTATAACTAATTTAACACCAAATAAAATGTCAAAAACTTATGATTTTAGTAAACCTGATTATATTTACGGTATATATACAATAGAATATTCAATGACAAGCAGTATTTTTGATACATTTTGTAAGACACAAACAAAAAATAACTCGTATCATTTGGCACATTTGGATATAAATAAGTTAAAAGAGGTCTTTTTCAGGTACCTCTTATCTTACTATTGCGAAGAACGATATTGAGAGCCCACGTATCGAAGTAAATTTAATGTGCAATGAATCAATGCTACCAAATTCTCCTTTAGATTTAGAAGTTGAACTGAATACAAAAAATGTTAATTGTGAAAAAAGTCCACATGATTTGGATTCTGATGATTTTATGCGGGATAAAGATTACTATCCATATGATACCCCAGAAAGTTGTAGGTCAGATGTCTGAAAAGATAATAAAGCCAAAAAATTACAAGCCGCAAACCTATGTAAGCGTTGTAATTCCGTTAATGGCGATTATTGTTCCATTACCTGAAATACCGCAACCATCACGGAAACGTAAAAAATATGATACTCCTTTACAACAGCGAAAATTGGATGCTAAAAATGAAAAAATAAATAAACATAATGTCAAGCCTGGGTGCAATTAAAAGTGTTTTTAGAAATGTACTAGTTTTTTGAATGAAGAAGAAAGGAAAGCCATAAATAAAGCGTATTGGGGTATGTCGTGGCAAGAACAACATGCATTTGTAGAAGCTCACACATATGTACCAATTCCAAAAAGAAAAATTACGAGTCAACCAAAACGGCAACCAAAAAGAAGTTTAACATTCAAAAAACAAGATGGTACTAAAATAGATGTATGCAAAATATTTTTCCTTTATACTCTTGGATATGTGAAAGTGAATGACAGGATCCTACATAGAACTTTCAGTGATCCTTCCACAGATAAGCGTGGTAGACACCAAAAAACCCCAAAATTTGATCGCGATTTACTGAAGCAACATGTTGAATCGTTTAACCCATTACAACCACACTACAGACGTGAACATACACCTTTACGAAGATACCTACCAAGTAACATTAGCATTACTTAGATGCATAAACATTTTGTGAGACTTACCCCAATAAACATATTTCATACAGCTTGTACAGGATACATATTAAACAAATGAATATATCATTTACTAATCTTGGCAATAAAGAGTGTGAACTGTGCGAAGCTTATAATTTTCACAAAAAAGAAACATCACATAATGCCACTAGCCAAATTATAGAAGAGTGTACAGTTTGTGTAAATTGGGTAGAACATCACCAAAGGTACATAAAGGCAAGGAAGCTTTACACAGCACCCAAAGAGGAACCTCAAAATAGTTCACAGATATTCTATAGTGCTGACCTGGAAAAAGTGATCATGTTGCCTAGATTAGAATCGTTTAAAGCTGCAATTTTCTGCCGGCGTCTGATGGTATACAACCAAACCTTTGCACCGCTTGGCAAGATTACCACAGAATCTAATTACAGTTATCTGACATGATGGCACTGCAGGCAGAAAACAAGAAGACATAATGTCTGCCTTTTATTATTTTCTTTTGCGTACTAGAGATATTGAGCAAGTTCATATTTGGCTAGATAATTGCAGTGCTCAAAATAAAAATTGGCTTCTTTACTTCATGCTCATTCATATGATAAACAGTGAAGTCATTGCAATAAAAAAAAATCATTTTCCATTACTTTTGAGCCCGGCCACACATTCATGAGCAGTGACCAAGTGCACCACCAGGTAGAGTTGGCCATGAAAAAAAAAGGCAAACTCTACGATTTCACTGATATTGAAGAGTGTGTATCGTCAATTAACAACTCAAAAGTAATTGTATAGTCTATGTCACCCAAACATTTTTTGAATAGGAGGAGGATCAACATATCCAACCCAAGGGTTTATTTAAAAAATATGGTAGAGGTGTGTTTTAACCGTGGTAGTTATGATCTCATGAGTAGTATAAATGAGAAGCTGTCAGGACACGACCTTGAGATTTTAAAGTGGATGGTATGTGTAATTGGCTTCGGATGGATCGAGACCGTGGTAATACAAGAAGTCATACGAAGAAGTGTGAGTCTCCAGAGGGTTTTCAAGAAGTTGTGTATACAGGGTGTAGAGATATTAAGGTATAAGTTGTTTTAATGGCTTAATGGTATTGTATGACGTCATTCGAAGGCGGAAAAAGAAGTCTCCAGAGGCTTTAGAAGAAGTTGTGTATACAGGATGTAACAGAAAAGTCTTTTGAATGCAATGATGGTAGATGTAAGACGAAGAGTTTTAATGGCTTAATGGTATTTTCGAAGGCGGAAAAGAAGTCTCCAGTAGAAGAAGTCGTGTATACAGGGTGTAACAGAAAATGCAATAATGGTAGATGTAAGACTTTAGAGTGTGTATACAGGGGGTGAAATTAGTAGAGTATGGGTCGGTTGAGCCAGACGGTCAAAGGTCGACCTGGCGCCAGCCCCCCTCCACTCACATGACTGCGCCGACGATCGCTACCAAAACGATTAGATTATAGACCGCTAGGTGGCGTGCTGGTTGCCATTTTTAATCCCCTGTTTAATGTTTATCACCCGCTAGGTGCTGGCCGCCATTTTTAATCCATCATTCTTACCTATATTCCAAAGACGTGTAGGAGAGTAGGACTATAGAGATAGGGAAATCAAATGTGTTAGAGAGAGACACAAACGTGTGGTGGAGGCGTTAACATGGGAATCTCCATAAGAAAATCATCAAAAAAGCTAAGGTCTAAAAACATCATTTTTGACTCATTTCAAGGTCACGAGTGATTAACGAACACAAGCCAGCCTCCAACGCGACGTGTACAAGTAAAGTCAAAAGGACGGGTGGGCGAGCAAACAGATCACACCTTCTAAGACGCAAGTCAAAAAGGCATTATCAGCGAGAGAGCCGAAGTAGCGAAGCTACTGAATCCGCTCTTTGCGCATATTTTTTAATAGTGAATATATGAAAAAGACGCGTTTGGGTATACTCTACATCAAGCCATTTAGGCACTCTCTAGAGACCCGATAAGAAAACTGTCAAAGATCATTCAATTCTTAAAGAGAGGTTTATATTCCCGATTAACCTTATTTTTTACAATTTTTAAATTCAAACAAAAAAAAGTTTTTAATATTATCAAAAAGCCGCATCCTATAACATAAACTGTATCAAAATTCGGCACACGATATCAATAAAAATATTGATCATTCTATTACCAGATTTCTTGAAAATTGGTTATTAAAATGTAATTAACAAAATCATTAAATAAAATGTACCAAAATTTAAATTTGCCAGACAATAAAGTACTCAATTTGATATTGCTTATTGAAAAACTTAAAGATATAACGTGATCAAAATCATCAAATTATATTTTACGAAAACCCAGTAAGTTATAAAATATTCTTACCACTAATATAAAAGGCAGGATCAAAGGCCCCTGAGTAAAAAGTAAGTTATTTTCTTATATACTTTTTAAATTTTAATTTATGATAAACGTTGCAGGAATTAATTTTCGTTAACAGAAGTGCTTCTTAGGAAGGAAAGGTTTTAAACATCTATCGAATAACATCATAAAGCAGCTGAACATAGAATAAAATTCACACTAAAAACAGTTCTAACTTAGCGGTAAGTATAAAAATTTAATACTAAAACTTAGTAAATCAGTAAATATACTTGTAGTTATCTATTTTAAGTTAAGAAAAGACAGCTAAAAATTTAAAAACAAAATGCTAAGAAACTGGTAAGTTTTTATTAATAGAGTTTGGGGTAATTATTTATGCTAAATATATAGCTATAAATTTTAAACGAATAACTACTACCACTATATCATTAAAATGCGATGAAACCCGATATTTTAAAGAGGAATTCTTTATCAAAGAAGAGTTCAATTTAATCACTACATTACGTTTAAAAAGGATTACTTTATTTATTATTATTACGGAAGTACTGTATAAAGTAGACTTAAGTAAGGATTAGGGATTTTGCTTCCGTAAAGCTGTTGGTTCGTTTCCACACGACCTTGAGGTAGAACCACCGTGCGTTAGTTTTGCTTTTTAAGTGGTAAACTTCACCAACAGTCCTATTCAACCCACTTTAGCCATATAGCACATCTTTCTTAATCATTTTTGGTGCATCAGGCATCTTTTCGGCAACACGACTAGCAACCCTCAAATTAATGAGAATGA